>BSBM01000870.1:5685000-6285000 GCA_027924585.1 Larix kaempferi
TAGGTAGTAAGGTGGCTTCTTCTCGTCCCATGGGACATGGAGTGAAATTTTTATAGGGAGTTATTTTTGGATTCCAAAGGTTTAAGGCCTTAAAATTCAGAGGAATATCAGAAAGACTAACCTAAATAGGCACTTTAGAGACAGCTTATATGGAGGAATCAAAACACAATTACCAAGGTTTCATGCATAACCTGGGTCAACCCATGAACTTAGGCCAAAATATGAGAATCATGCCTATGTCTTCTATTCAATTGAATTCCACCACAATGAAACCTCAATAATAGGGGTGGATATAATACTCCTATTTCGACAAGGGTTTCCAACTCTGGGAGATCCAATTGTGAAGATCTATAAGATGCAAATTTAGAAGCATATAAACATGCAAATTAGTCTGCAACCTTGATATAATTCGAATTTTGAACCTAGCTTAGCATTGAGGGAGAGTATCGTAATGTATACAACGTTTTCCACACTAACGTACCCATTGAAAGAGGTATGGGAAGGTAGCCAGAGCCTGGGGCTACCACTTCTTTGAAGGATCTATGGGTAAATGAAATTTTTGGAGAACCCTTAAAAAATAATGAACACAACAACAAACAAATAATACCTTCAAATGAGATTGTACCACTAGAACGCCTCAGAGTCTTCTCCCCAAACCCAAGTGATAAAAATCGAAGGAAAGGAATATATCCACCCTGAAGATTGGCAACTTTAAACAATAGAAACACATTACACAACCTTTGCAAGGATTTGTTATGAAATAGATCTATCCAAAGTACTTTCAAAGGAGCATCGGTTGGATGTTGTGGGAAACATTTGGAAACAAATTAGACTATGAGCACATTAATTTTTGTCCCAATTACAAACATGCACCTACTATGGATCATACAAAACCTTTGTGTGCAAAGATTCATACCTGTGGTCCTGGACTCTTGTGCTTTGGAACATTCGATTGCAAGAAAACTTAAAAGTTAGACCCTAGAAAGCCTCAACTTCTGAAATTCCATAAAAACCTTTGAAATTGAAATTTGAACCTGATATTTACTAAATTCATGAACATAATAGCTTTGAAACCCATTAACCCTTGAAACCCGATTTTGGAACGAAATCATTACTATCTTCCTTGATTCCATAATATATGGACAAATTTATGTAAAAACAATTCTCCAAACGGATAATCCAGGAGCGATGATAGTTGAATCATGGATTTACAAGCAAAACATAGGGCAAAATTGCTATTATTTATCTCCATGTCCATAAATCGGGGGCGATTGAGCGATCCAAGATAGATTTCATTGATTTACATTGGCGAATGAAGAATTTTACAGTGCTTTTTGGGGGGTGAAATTCGTTTTCGGGGGCTCTCCTCATTTCATAAAAGGGCTATTTGTAAGTTAAATATTATTTTTTAAATAAAAAGAGGACGAAATTTTTGAAACTTTTTGAAACTTTTTGCATATAAAAATTCGCCCCCTAAATTTTGGGAACCCCTTTAATTTCTCCCATGGGCTAAATTCGCCCCTAAAATTATCCCTGCTTTGAACCACCATCCTTGGAGACGGCCTTCATGATGGAAAGGAAGTTTGAAAGTAAAAATATGATGATGGCTACTAGAAAGAGCACCTCCAACACATACCGAGAGAATACTATTACTTCTTTTAACCCACCTCAAAGTTTGACACCTCAACAAATAGAGGAAAGAAGAGCACAAGGCCTATGCTTTAATTGTGACAACAAGTATAGTAAGGGACATAAGTGTGGTGAGAAGAAATTATTTTACATAGAATGTGAAGAGGAAGAACCAAAAGAACAAGAACCATCTCTAGATGAAGAAATAAAAGATACTACTTCAGAAGAGATTACTCCCGCCATATCATGTCATGCATTGGCTGGAATTATCACTCAAACTCTCAAGATTGAAGGATTTATCAAAAATAAAAAGGTAACAGTGTTGATTGATTCCGGTAGTACTCATAATTTCATTCGCTATAAATTAGAAAAATATCTCAATTGCTTTGTATAGCCAGCACAAGATTTTCAAGTAATGATTGCAGATGGAAGAACTATCAACTGCTCAGGAAAATGCCATAATATAAATCTTACTATGGGAGAATATGTATTGAATAGTCCAATTATTGCTATTCCAATGGGTGGTGCTGATGTTCTCTTAGGAGTTCAATGGTTACAATCTTTGGGAACTGTGGCTTTTAATTTTCATAATATTTTCATGAAATTTTTATGGGAAGAAAAGGAATATGAATTACAAGGTATCATAGGGAAACCAAGAAAGGTGATAAGCTTTAATGGTATGACAAAATTGATCAAAAATGGACATCAATGTGTAATTGCACAATTATGCTCATTAGATGTTCAAACATCTAAGCCTCATATTTCCACATATCTCCAAAGGTTCATTAATACGCATTCCAAGGTATTTCAATATATTCCTAAAATTCTTCCACATGTCCGAGACTTTGATCATGTTATCCACTTAATCCCAGGAAGTGTTCCTCCTAATATCAGACCTTATAGATACCCCTATGGACAGAGGAGTTAAATTGAGTGTATGGTTGAAGAAATGTTAGAGGCTGGCATAATTAGGCCTAGCCAAAGTTCTTACTCTGCACCAGTGGTAATGGTACACAAGCCGGATGGATCATGGCATATGTGTCTACATTATAGAGAGCTCAACAAGATCACCATTAAAGATAAGTTTCCCATTCCTGTCATTGATGAATTACTAGATGACTTACATGGAGCAATTTTATTCACAAAGTTGGATCTTCAGTCTGGTTATCATCAACTTAGAACGAAAGATGAAGACATCCCAAAAAAAACATTCAAAACTCATGAAGGTCATTATGAATTTCTAGTCATGCCATTTGGTCTCACGAATGCACCTTCCACATTTCCAGGTTTTATGAATTCCATTTTGAAGCCTTTTCTTAGAAAATTTGTGCTAGTATTCTTTGATGATATACTAATCTATAGCAAGTCTTGGGAAGAACATGTTCAACATGTTGGCAGGGTACTACAACTACTATAGGAGCAACAACTATATGTAAAACCTTCCAAATGTTTCTTTGGGGTGAATGAGGTAGAGTATTTAGGTAATATTGTATCTCATGAAGGTTTCAAGGTAGACCTTAACAAAATTAAAGCTATGATAGACTGGTTGATTATCAAAAACCTGAAGAATATTCGAGGATTCTTAGGTTTGACAGGGTACTACCGCAAGTTTGTTCAAAATTATGGAAGAATAGCAGTGCATCTAACAACATTATTGAAGAAAAATGCATTTTCTTGGACTCTAGAGGCAACTCAAGCTTTTGAACAACTTAAACAGGAAATGTGAACAGCTCCTGTATTGGCCACACCAGACTTCAAAAAAACCTTTATTGTGGAATGTGATGCTTAAGGAAATGGAATTGGCGTTGTTCTAATGCAATAAGGACACCCAATTTATTTCACAAGTCATCCAATCAAGGGAAAGAACTTACAAAATCCCATTTATGAGAAGGAAATGTTGGCAATACTACATGCTCTTAAGAAATGGTGTCCTTATCTAATAGGTAGGAACTTAAAGGTCAAAACAGATCGTGATAGTCTTAAATACTTCTTGGAACAGAGACTATATTCAGAAGAGAAACAAAAGTGGGTAACCAATATGTTGGGATATGACTTTGAAATCATCGATAGAAAGGGGAAACATAAGGTGGTGGCATATGCACTCTACATAAAAGATGAACATGTTGGGGCGTTAATTTCTTCCATTTCCATTCTACAATTAGATTGGATAGTAGCAGCAAGGGAAGAATGTAAAAAAATACCTATCTATGTGGACACTCATTCAAAATCTATATAATGATCCCGGTGTATCAGATACTTTTGTGTGTAAAAATGATTCATTATGGTATAACGATTGTTATAGGTCAAATTTGTAGTTCTCCATCCGTGATCACATTGCCCTATCGATCACACAAAAGGACACTATGGATGGAAGAGCTAGATTGAGCTTAGATGATTTTACTGTTGAGATTACACCTCTTCAGCTGAAAACTATTTTTTTTTTGCATATTTCATTAAAGATGCGCTACTCTTACAATTGGCATCTAGCGCACTATGCGTTGGTTCTACTAAAGCAGACCCACGCACTTATCTCAAAATTTGTATGTGTTATTCTTTGAGATCCCTAGATGCGTCCTATGCGCCGGCTATCTAGTGTAATACCTATACACATATTATGTTGAATTGGAAAAATATATTAAGATTACGAATTGGGATTAGTTGAGGTTGGTATTTTAAATCCCCCAACCTCCCAATTCAACTACCTCACAAATATAACTTCCTTCCTTGGCCATAAATACAAGGGGAATCCATGAGGAAGGGGCCAATGAAGAAGAAGCTATTATTACACTGAAATAATTTCTAAGTCATTGAGAGGAGCAAGATCCTAGAACTCGGTTGCAGAAGTGCTTGGAACAAATCAGGTATAAACTGTATTTGGTTGCATTTCTTTGACAATAAAGATCGAGATACCCTTCCCATCCCAATGGAATGTTGTTTCTATTGAATTTATGATTATAGTTAATGTCATATTGTCTTCAATATAATTATATATTTGTAGTCAAGATACGTTGAGGAAGGTCTGTGTATTTTGCAGGCACATTGTTGTGGAGATTGTACGAAAGCTAGGAGCAGACACCAGAAACAAGGTACTGATTTCTGAATCCTAATCTCATTTTGTTTACAGTAGTTAATGCAAAGTAGAATGTATCTATCTATCACCCCATGTACATTGATAGCATCCTTTCCCCTGCTATGGGGTATAATTCTTCACAACAGAACTGGCGAGTCTGCTGGGGAGCACTGGTTTGTTTCTGCTCTGGGGAACTTATTTAGGTTTTCTTTCAGTTTTCACAGTCGCTTGGATTTCTGTGAGGTTTGTGTAGGTTTCCTTTTTGTTTTCATTTGCCTTGATTCATTTTTGGTTTTAGTGTGCAAATCTCTTTATTTCCTTTTAGTCCCTGTGAGTGTGTCTTCTGTGCATATAGAGGTGCATCTTTTGATCTAAGCGTGAGTCTATCTCAATACTACCCACACACTTTTAGTTGCATGCATTGGATGTTAGGCTAGACAGCAACGTACTTTCCTGTAGATTGAGCCTTTCACAGTAGGGTTTAGTCTTTGGTTGGTTGGGTCTACTGTTGGTACTTTCTTTTCTTTTCCAACTATCTTTGAGACATTCCCCTGTCTTTTTTAGTCTTGTGTTAGCGTCTTGAAAGTCCCTGTTGATTGCTTCACTTACTTCAGTCTTGTTTTTGGTGTCCTTTCTGTTTTTTAGGTCTTTTTGGAACCTGTGTGTGACTCCCTGCTAGTCACGATAGCGAATCTTTATCCCTAAATTCATGTTGTATTCCTACAGACCTGCGCACTGAGCGCTTGTTGTCTGATACAATACCTGCGCACTTTTACTGAGTTTTACCTTATTTTTTAGGGTTTGACCTCAGTTAGAGTCTTTTGGGTGTTTTTGTAAGACTTGATTGTCTAGATACCTTCTGAACTTTTGTTTAGGTCAGTCTGAGTTTGCTTGAAGTATTTTTTATAGATTTTTCTTGTTGAGTTTGTGTGGCGGTAGAGTTGCTTTGGTTTGCTTACCTACCCTACCTGTTTGGCAGATGCTTTTCTTTGGTTTTGATGCTCAAGAGCAGCCTCTAAGTTTGTTTTTCCGTTGCATGCATCAACTTTGCCTTGTCTTTTGCATCTTGTTCCAAATCTAGAGTTTTTTCACAGAAACAACTATGTAGGTCAAGTCTTTATCAGTATTCGGATTTGATTGCTATAAGCCATTAGGTTTTTTATCTTTACCGACACTCTTAATAGATCTTGCTTGTTCCTTTTTTAGATTCATTTTCTTTTACAAATAGAAGAAAAGATCAAAATTGAAAATTGGTAACCTAGTTGTAAGATTTGCCATTGCTTTTTGAGGTAGGATAGATTGTTTTGCTATTTGCTTTGAAAATTAAAAAGAAAAATGTTTATGCTTAAGATTTCCTATTTTTTGTTTGGAAAGACATAAACGGAAAAAAAAGAGTCTTTGTGAAGTTTTATGCATCATTTGTACACACTTTACCTTCTATCATAACCATACCACACACATCACTACCCTTTTTGAGTAAGAAGTAGCCTCTAAAAAAACATTTAATAAAATCAATTAGCAACTTTTTCTTTTTAGGTTTGACACTACATCAACTAGATTAGGCTAGAATTTCGGGGTAGATCACTTTAAACTGCCTAAAATCGGTTTCATTGCTTAAGAATCATAGTAAGACAATATTTTAGGCAAACCCACTTATATCAAAGTATCCTGGGAACGCTCCACTCAAACCGAAGTTAAGCACAAGGTCATGTGAGATTGGAATTACTGAGGATACCCCCTAACTTTCCTTTCGAGCATAAACCAGAGTTGATTCACGTACGGGGGTCCACTATTACATTAAGTGCTTTTGGATTTCGGGCTTTGCGACCCTTCCCATGCATCTTGGCTAGACTGATGACTGTTCCCCCTGGTATTTTCGTATTTGTGGTATCCTTAGTATCTTAACCTTAGGGATATTCACAGGTATAGTGGAAGGATATTTCCACTGCACCTAGGACAAACGCGGAAGGTAACCCTTTGCATTAATCTCGGGAGGGTGGTTTGGTGATTCAAATGTTTGCACCCAGAGGACATCCATTGGACATCATGTAACTGACCTTCTATACTCTATTGGTTTGTTCTTGTCCCTCATCATCCCATAATAAATTCTGAGAGTAATAGCTTTGTTTTCCTGGTTTTGATCACTTTAGGACATTTTTTTAGTGTTATGTTGTTTGCTCCCTAGTCGATTAGTGGCCACTAGGTTTTCATACTTAGTTTGGTTTTGATATAGTTGTGGAGGATCAACCTCTCAGTAGGTCATGAAGGTTGCAAAATATTCCACCACTTACTGTGGAGCCTCCACTACCACCGTGACACCGGAGGACTAATTCTCATGGTTCATACAAACTTACGGGCGAAACTGAACCACCTGGAGAACCACGGATCAAAATTTAGGATCAACAGTTCTTTGATACTGTTGAGGTTGAGGACTAAACTTCTTGATAATTTAGAACTCCTTTCAACCCTCCCCTGACTGGACCAAATGATCCATTACTTGTAACTATAGACTCTTTAGGCCAACCCGAGTATAGTGCGTACAGATTTACCGCTAGTTATTCCATGGCTAGTTCCAGAGATGAAACTGGAGTTCCCGAAACTCCTACCACAACTATGGTTTCAAGAGTTCTCTCTCATTCCTTTGCAAACCCGTCGGTATCTACCTCATTGCAGGATACATCTGCTTCAAGTCCTTCTGTCAGTTTTAGCACTAGTTCCATAGGTATGTCTAGTTCTCAACCTTCGACAATAGCTACCCATTTTGGTGCCATTGCTGGACCTTCGAATATCCATGTCACATGGATATCTTCAGTACTGTTTACTTGATCTCCTTTCATGCAACAATCCCAGGGTATTCCACAAACTTCTCCTTTTGGTCAAGGTTTTCCTTGGCTTGGAGGGCACATAGCTCCCTCCATGCCCTTTATAGGCTCGATGCCCACTCCATCCACAATTGTAGTAGGCTCGATTCCTGTGTCATCCGTTACATCCATGCCTGGGTTTAACCCCTATATAGGTCCAAATGTACATCCATCTAATGTACAAACATGCCATATACCTGTAGGGAGTATACCCTTTTCACTATTTGGTGGAGGGGGCAGTAACATGTTTAACCCACATTACGGAGGGGCTAACACCCAGCCGCAATGGAAAAACACTCAAGGAAGAAACCCTCTCTCTTTTGGTTGGAGAAATTTTAGCAATGGTTTTACCTCACAACCGATGGCTGGGGGAAACCCTAACCAACAATACACGAGTCAGGATTTAGGTGGTTCCCCCTACCGAAATCCTGCTAGCCAAATTCCATCGGTGAGACCTCGTTTACCTTTTCTGGCAACTTTTAATTTGCCAGACCTTTCAAAACTAACAAATTATCTAGTGCGGCACCACCCCGCATGGCCACTTGTCCCAAACAAGCTGCCTTCATACATTCCAAAGTTTGAAGGAAAGACTGGGGAAGATCCTGGTGACCACGTCACTACGTTTCATCTCTCGTGCTCTTCTAATTCATTGAACAAGGATTCCATCAGATCAAGTCTCTTTCAAAGAACCTTGACTAGTGCTACAACTAAGTGGTATATTGAACTGCCTGTAGCTGCATATGATAACTTTTGGGATCTGGATACAGTTTTCCTGAATCACTTTCAACTCCCTGTCCGATATGATGCCAGTACAGACCTTCTGTCAACTTTTTGACAGAACAAAGCTACTCATTTATCTGACCACATTCAGGAGTGGAAAAGGAGAAAGAGGCTCATTAAAGATGACATTCCTCCATAATTTCTATTAGAGTGGTATTTGAAATCACTCCTTCCTTATATTTCTAAGGAAGTAAAACTTCTGGAGTGTCTTCTAAGGAAGAGGCTATTCTCAAGACCCAAAAACTTGATCTTGTTTATGCTCAATATGGGATCTTGTATGAGATCATTCCAGATGCGCCGAGATCTAATATAGATATAGGTAAACCCAAGCCTAGAACACATGCTGATGGCATCATGGGTTCAGTATATTCTATAGCGTTTGAAGCTTTAACTAAGTAGGTTCACGCCTTATATGTTAAGCAGTCTGCTGTGGAAGCAACTTCAGTTGCAACCTCCCCTTCGCAAATGGAATATGTACAACCAGTGCAGACAAATCAAAAGGGCCCTTGGAAGCCCAAAAAAAATAAAAATAAGGGCAAGAAAGGGGAGGGGAACCACCAAAATCCCAAAAACACAGAAAATGTCGAGGAGGGAAAAAACGATAAAAAGAAAGTGAAGTTCCCTTGCAAGTTGTGCAAGGAGGAGCACCTCACCCATCAATGCCCTTTAATGGAAGAAGCCCAGAAGCTACTCCATGAGAAGAAACCAGCTGTCTTAAAGGACCCATTCCCTCACGGACAAGGTTCAGCTTCTGGAAACTCCAGTGCTGGGAGCACCCCTCATGCCTCATCAGCTGATCAATCGTTTATTAACATGGTTAATTCGGAAATTCTTTTACAAAATCGAGCCAGAAACTATAATGCAGACTCACACCAAAGAGATAAGGATGTTCCCGAATCATCTACCCCTCTCCACATCGAGAGGCCAATAGATTCATTGCCGAAGATTCCGAAATGTGTCTTTAACGGGTTGTGCACAATCCTAACGCGTGGGCTACTCCTAACTACAATGTTGTGGAGGATTTATCCCAAACTCCCTGTTCCATGTCCACTTTGGAAGTACTGCAGAGTTGTCCATTACAATGCAGTGCACTTCTTGCAGCGATCAAGAGCGTTGACTCATCCAATATGCTTGCTCGTTTTGATATGACCAATATCAAACCCCGGTTTCTATACCACGTCGCTCTCCAAATAGAAGTATTCCATGGTCCTAAGACCATTTAACGAGCTATTGTAGATGAGGGCGCGTCTACGTGCGTAATTTCCATTTCTTGTTGGAAGGATTTGGGCTCACCCGAATTAGCCCCCTCGAACACCTTGCTTACCGCCTTTGATGGAAGATCGTTCTGTCCACATGGAGTCTTACGATCATTTGACGTTGAACTTGTTGGTAGGCTAGTATCTATAGAGGTTGAAGTATTGTATGCTCCACTTGACTACAATTTGTTGTTGGGTAGGAGCTGGACGTATGCAATGCAAGTAGTGCCATCGGCCGTTTTCTGAGTGATAATGTTCCGTCACGAAGGCAAGATCATCACAGTTGATCAAATTTCGTTTTCTCAGAAGAACAACCAGGCTTCATCGGATTCAACAATTTCGTTGGTTGATTAGTCTCACCCATCTAGTGAGGGTTTAGGAGTAGGGATTTATGGGTCGTTAATGGGCACTTTTGACCTACCTATTCCTGTTCATTTTATTGGTTCTGAGTGTTCATCGATCGATATTTTAACGGTCTATCCAATGACGGATACATGGATTCTCCCCACTGAATTAGAACCAGTAGTGCCCCTATGTGTTGCGGAAGTGGCTTACCTAGATTCACAACATGCTGCAACAGAACATATCGTGACTCCATTGGTCTCTGTCGAGTCAGATATGGACTCTGCGCCGGCATGGTCAGTGGACTCCATCCACTCTTTTGATTGTCTAGATACTTGTTTTCCCTCTGATGAGGCTATTTTGGAAGCAATGATAGGCCTGGATCATCCTTCGAAACACATGCACCATAGGTCTTATTTTATTCCTGATCTGGACAGGATAGAGAGAGGAGAGTTTTCAATAAGACCCGGTGGTAATGTTGATTTGTCCGCTAACCCTTCTACTTCAAAAGCAGTTTATGCCGAAGGGAATATGTTGGGCTTGGCCCAGGTGGGGCATTTTGAGCAGGAAGGATTTTGAGAACCACGGATCTAAGCACAGTTCAGTTGGAACAATTTTGGGATAAGTTTTGGTATGCCGCGAAGTTGCGCGCAGCGTAGTGTCAGAAGACCTACAAAGTTAGTGCTGCGAGGATAATAATACTACGATGTGTTCGGTCAATGGAAGATCCAGCTAAGGAGATCGTTGGATGGAAGACAACACATATTCCGGCTAGGTCATCGAAGATCTATTTTTGGCAAAGATACTCGATAACTACCAAGCGGTGGGTAGGTGCAGATCGGGAGGAAGGTGATTAGTCGCACACACAAAGAACTACTACTTGAACCAGTCGTCGAAAGGCCGTGAAAGAAGGAACAACTCAGCGAGAGCAAACTTTTGGCATGCATACGACAGTTTTGTAAACCTAAGGGTTTCTGCCTTCGAAATGTAAAGACATGACCTATGGGTCTTGATTTATAACTAAGGCATGGTTTTGTATGGGAAGGGTTACTCTTCATTTTGTTGATCATTATTGAATATTATCAGAGTCTGTAAGCTTGAAGCTATTGTAAAGGTTCTGTAGCTGAGTGCGCAGAGACCTAATTTTGAGATAGAGAAGAGCATATGCCGCTGAGTGTGTAGATGAAGAACTGTTGTACCCTTCCCTAAAGAAAATATGACAACAATTCTTGTGGACGTAGCCTCCATCTAGGGGGTGAACCACGTTAAATACCGTGTCATATGATTTCTTTGTGTGTTTGCCATTGTTCGATTGCTTAATATAAATGCTTGATGTTACAGTTATCTGATATTTGTTGCTTTTATCTGTATTCGCCATGGAAGAGATGGGAATAAGATGTTAAGTAGTTCATATATGGATTAATGTTAATGTTCATCATCTATAAGTCTTTGATTGTCTGGATCTGTTAAATAATCATAGAGTCAATTGTTAAAGTCGAAGTGTTGCATCAAGGCGCACTGCATGGTATATTTCATTCCCTTACATATGTTCGAAACAATCTAAGTGTTGATGAATGATTAAGACTATTAAGCAAGATTGGTTAGCTCGATTAAGTTAGGAAGTGAACGCGCGGTCTGGTTGACGCGTTGATCCTTTATAAGTGCTACCAGATAAGATGTTGATATCTTGTCATCATATCGCCAAGTTTAAGAATCCATAAAGAGAGATATGCAAGGGAGCGTATAAATTCCTTTGCGCTAACCTATTGTTATAGCCCATTAGTACCGCGTCGTCGTAATCGATGCAAAGTAGAAGACTTCATGCAGTCGGTTGTTTGCAGCATGGAAGTTCTTAACACACTGCACATCAGTGGATTTAGACACTTGCATCACCAGGTTGTGGAAACCTGATTACGCAACCGCCCCCTCAACTTCGCCTCGGGTGAGACCTCAGACTACTCGCAGTATATTGCCAAAAGGGCCAGTGAATAGGGGTTTTGTTGGTATCTTGCACCGTGAAGTACCTGGGTCTACATTGGAAAACCTCTAGATCAGTATTTACAACCAACAAATGGTTCCATTTCCGTGCTAAGACTCAGTGATACGATAGTGTGTTTTGAAAAAGTAATGTGCCAAGAAGAATACGAGTTCCTATTAGGGTCAGACAATTGGAATCCAAAAAAGAAAGAGATCTGGGCTTGGTGTAATAAGATCGAAAGAGATTTTGCAAACAAAGATAACAAACACCCGCGTCTATTTGATGTAGAGTGGTTGAACAGATACTTGTGGAGGGATATCCACGAGATTTTCTGGGCATCGTTTCCAAATGAGCTGCATGACTAGATATCGTGCCTCGCAGAAAGAAAGAATTGTTCTCAAGGAGGAGTACCTACAGAGTGGACTCCGGAGCTTACTGAACAACTCAAAGCAATAGATAGCCCACTATTGCGAGTAGTCGACTTCTGGGTTGATAGCATACTTGAGGGATTTGTGACCGAGTTTGTTGTAGACATGCTGAAATCCTACAGCCAAGCTGAAGCATACTTCTTCGAAGGATTCAGAGGTAAGTTCCTGAACAATCTCAGTCTATACATTAAATTGCTTTTAGCTGAGAAATGTGTTTTAAGAATGTAGTAAAAATTCTGAATCTATCATGGTAGAAAATACATACACTGATTCTGACGAAGAACACCATACTTTGAGAAGTGGAAAGCGATATAAGCTTACTAATGAAAAGAATCCAAGAGGATCTAGAAACTGTAAAGATACCAAAATCCCATGTGACCTTAATAATCAGAACACTCAATTATCAGCCACAATCCAGAGTATTACACCTTAGAATCCAGTAGCCCAAAACACGCCTGCTGCGAGCATTGTGCAGCCCATCCCACAAATCATCAATACTAGTAGCACCGCAGGAGCGAGTGCTCAGACCACTACGAATCAGACCATTCCACAGAATACTATCCCTAGCATGACCCAGTAGCCTGCATCTACTTTTTTCGTAGGGAACCCATCCCAAAACTGTACACAATCCGAAAGGAGGATGGTTGATAATGATATAAAACTGTCAATATTCAGAGGAATGGGTCTAGAAGACCCTAATCAGCATTGGTTTCTTTGTGAAGCCGTATGGAGTGTAAAGAAAGTTCAGGATGATGTTGTGAAGGAGCACAGCTCATCACTACTTTTAGAGATAGACCATTACACTGGTTTATGGAGTATTCTCAAGCACAACTGAGAACCCTAGCAGACATCAAAGCCTCGATGTTAGCATAATTCAAGAAGCCAAAATCAGAATCATAGTGCATAACAGAGTTGAAAGAAATCAAACAGAATCATAATGAATCAGTATGGGAATTTGACCAAAACTTTAAGACATTATTGGACCAAGTGATCTTTGTTATAGCTCTGCAACAACACCAAGAGTGGTTCATTGTTGCGTTGTTGCCCCATATCAGACAACCACTGATGCAACAGAAGGTTGTGTCGGAGGCTGAGGCCTTGGAGATCACGATGAAGTTGGAGGCTTCACCAATTGGAGAAAGTAGTTATGGGATGTTACAGATCCAGAACCAGTTGGCTACCTTGAAATTAGAATTGCAAGGTATGGAGAATGGAAAGGAACAGATACATGAACAAAGACATGAAGTTTGGTGCATAGGATGCAAAGGAGAAGGCCACACCAGAGAACATTTCCCCTTATTTCAAGATTATCTTAACAGTGATGCACCAAACCCAATGAATATGAATCAGAACCAGGCACCGTGGTATGAAATTTGTAGAAGCAGAGGACACTGACCTGAGGACTGTTATCTGATACAGAAATATGTAAAAACACCTAAAAAATTATACTATAATTTCTGTAAGTCAGTTGTACATGATGAGTCTAACTGTCGGGCTTATGAACTGATGAATGAAAGAAAGTGAGATATGGAATCAATGCGAGGTGCTAGAATGTACCGTGTTCAGGAAGAAAATCATCCAAAATAGGAGAACGCCCAGTATGATCAGGGTGGATATAGAGGGTGCGGTGGTGGATACCACGGGAGAGGGAGAAATGCTGGCCTAGCCCAAGGAAGAGGCCGAGGCCATCTAATATGCTATAACTGTGGCCAGCCAAGTCATGTATATAGAGAATGTACTAATCCATGCACCACATGCAACTACTATAAATCATTTGACCATGTGATTGAAGACTGCCCCGTGCTTGAGGTAGAAAATGCAGAAGCGGAGAAGGACAAAACCGCCGAACCCTAACATTTAGTTGATCGCAGCAGAGATCAGACCTACATATTCGAGTGTAAATGCAGTAACGCAAAGTGGTGCCGATACAAGAAGAGACAAAAGCGCAGAAGCCTCAACTTTGGGAACAACTGATGCTAAGAAAACCCTTGGAGAAACAGTAGGGGTTAGGAAAGCTCTTGGAAAAGCACCTCCTTTGAACTTACAGAAAAATAAATAAATATTTGAAGAAGCATGGGACATGTTCAAACAACCACCACCTACTTCACCGAGAATCCCGTTGTGCAGTGAAGTACCACAGATAGAAGACATGCCACTGGAATATGATCAGACTCGCGCTACACCAGATACAGTTACTTTTGCTGCGCAGTTCCTACGGAGCTACATCAAGTTGTTGAAGAACAAAGACACTCTTATGGAATTTGAAAAACTTATAAATCAGTATGAATCACATAGTGAGAGGATGACTTCCCATGGGGTAGTTCATAACATTAGGAGTCCCAAAAGAACTGGGAGGGAAATGCAGTTCACCACACAGATTGGAGACTACGAGATGGATGAGATCATTCTTGATCTCAGATCCAAAGTAAATGTCTTGACCAAGCAGACATAGCAGGAAATGGGGAAACCAAAGTTACAGTGGTCACCTATACAGTTAAGAATGGCTAATCAAGGCATAGTCATACCATTGGGGAAGTTACCCAATACCATTGTTGAAATTGATGGAGTACGAAGTTATGCGACTTTGAAGTAATTGAAATTGTGGATGATAGAAATCATTATCCCGCGCTGCTAGGTATTGATTGGGAAATGACAAACTCAACCATCATAAACCTGAAGACAATGAATATCATATTTGAAGGCAATGGCATAAGGGTCGTCGCACCACTGGACCCTTCGCAAGGGGAGAGATATGTTGAACCAATTCAAGAGGAGTACAAAGCTCAAGATCTCGACCATATCTACAAGATGACAACAAATGCTACGGATTATACTCATCCTACTGCCAATGGTCAACTCTTAGCTGGCGTTGTGATAGTTCTTGCATCTCAGACTCTGAGGTAGGATTAGAAAATTGGCAACATAGAATGCATGAAGTATCTTCCAAGAGATGCGCGACAATTACAAAATCACTCCGCTGGATTGGAAAGAAGGTAAGTCCAATTCCCACTTACAATGGTTCAGCTAACGTTTATTCATTTATCAAAGAATACACTGCAGAAGTTGCAGATAAACACCACGTCTGAGCATTAGACATGGCACTGCGAGAGACACCTGCTAGATGGTGGGCTATGCATAAAAAGACACTCACAACTTGGGACCAGTGCAGAATAAAGATGCAGATTAGGTTTGCTGATAAGGTTACACTACCTTTTGACAAATACAATGGCCAGACGGATCCAGGGGATCATATTGCAACTTGTGTAGAAGCTTGGAAAAAAAGACCACAGACAGAATGGGTACACCTTTTTGTGCATACGCTGGAGGAGCCTATTCCAAAGAAATGGTATCTAGACGCAGAGTTGCGCATAGGAACTGTACATTGGTCTGTCCTCACTGCGGGCTTCCAGAATGACTTTAGCTTTGAATATGACCATCCTACTATCAATGACGCGCTATAGCGTATCAAGGAAAAGATATTCACATCAGATTGCACGCAAGAAAATATAACATTAGAAAAAAAAATTGAAGCAAATAGCGTACCTGCGAGTGCACAACCCGATTGGAAAACACAAATAGAGCAGGCCTTGGACTGTTATAACTTAGCCGAGGAAGTTGAAGATAAGGAAGACAACGATGAGGAGGACCCACAAAATATAAAAATCCTTGAATCAGAAGGAACACGCGAGGTAGAAGGACCTCCACTGGAAATTCCAGATATGAGTGGACCGGTTAAAACGAAGAAAGTGAACATCGACACCAGTGTAAAGCCGAAGTTCGCAGCAATAGGAGACTATTGGGATGATGATACAGTTACGAAGATCGCGGGTATATTATAGGAATATCAGGAAGTATTCCCAACCAAGTTCATAGAGATGAAAGGCATTCTGGGAGACTTAGGAGTGATGAAAATTCCTCTTAAGCCTGGTGCTAAACTCGTGAAGCAAAGTCCATATAGATTAAATCCGTGCTACAAATAATGAGTTAAGGAAGAACTTGACAAGATGCTCGATGCAGGGATCATTGAGCCAGTTGAAGAATTTGAATGGATAAGCCCGATGGTTGTCCAAGATAAGAAAACAAAGGGTGAGATCAGGATCTGCGTTGATCTCAGAAAGCTAAATGATGCTCCAATGCATGACCCATTTCCTACTCCTTTTACTGACGAAGTACTTGATAATGTGGGAGGCAATGAGGCATACTCTTTTACTGATGGATTTTCTAGATACCATCAGATTAGAATTGATCCAACAAACAGACACAAGACCACTTTTGCAACAGAATAGGGGTCGTTACAGTATACTGTGATGCCTTTTGGTCTGAAGAACACACCAGCCATATTTTCTAGAGTGGTGATTGCAGCATTTAAAGAATTCATACACAATTTTTTAGAGGTTTACTTTGATGATTGGACCATTTTTGGGTTACTAAAGAACCATGTTGCGAACCTCAGGATGATGCTGGAAAAATGCATACAGCACCAGATTTCTTTGAATTTGAAGAAATGTATTTTCTGTGTTCCTTATGGGATTTTGCTGGGACACATTGTGTACAAGCAGGGCTTGATGGTTGACCCTGCGAAGATTGCAGTTATTGTAAATTTTCCTACACCAAATTCAGTTAAACAATTGCGCACTACAATAGGGCATACCAGTTACTACAGGAAATTGATAAAAGGGTATGCGCAGATAATTGCAGCAATGGAGAAACTTTTAAAAAAAGATGCACCGTTCATTTGGAGTGAGGATTGTGAGAAAGGATTTGACACATTGAAAGAGAAGATGGTCACTACGCCGATCCCAGTTTTTCCAGACTGGGAGAAGCCATTTCATGTCCATGTTGATGCTTCGTGTATAGCATTGAGCGTTGTTCTTGCTCAGCCAGGAGAAGGAGGCATTGATCATCCCGTTGCATTTTCGAGCAGAAAACTATCATCTGCTGAGAAGAACTATACCACTACTGAAAGAGAAGGACTCGCAATGGCATATGCGCTACAGAAATTCAGACACTATTTGCTCGGTGCGCACTTCTCTATGTTTACTCACCATTCTGCATTGAAATACCTAGTCAATAAGCCAGTGTCAGGGGGGCGGATATGCAGATGGTCATTACTCTTCCAAGAGTATGATTTTGAAATAGTGGTTAAGCCAGTAAGGTTAAACTTAGGACATGATCATTTGTCCAAGATTGAGTCGAGAGAAGAGCCTACAAACCTTGAATACAATCTACCTGACGCGCAATTGTTCACTATACAGGTTGTTGATGAGTATTACTGAAACATTATTGACTTTTTAACTACAGGGGTGGCAACTCAAGAGTTAACTACGCAGCAGAAAAAGTAGCTGGTAGTGCGAGCCACAGACTTCACCATTATCGCAGGTCAGCTGTACAAGTTAGGACCTGATGAAATACTGCGAAGGTGTGTATTGGAGCATGAGAAGCCATATATACTGGCCGATGCGCACTCAGGAGCAGTAGGAGGCCACTATGCAGGAAGAGCTACTACGCAGAAGGTATTTCTCGTAGGGCTATGGTGGCCAACAATCCATAAAGATTCGAAGGAACATTGCCAGAGATGCGATGTCTGTCGGAGGACAGGAAATCCGTCATGAAGAGATGAAATGTCGTTGAACCCTCATATGACCTTGCAGGCATTCGAAAAATGGGCAATTGATTTTGTGGGACCTATTAACCCACCGGGTAGAGAACTGGCGCGGGGTATATTATTACTACAATTGACTACCTCACCAGATGGGCAGAAGCAAAACCAGTAAAAAACTACACCGCAGCCACAGCTGCCGAGTTTATCTTTGAGAAAATCCTTACACGATTTGGATGCCCAAAACTTTTGATGAGTGACCAAGGTACTCATTTTTTGAACAGAGTTATTGAAGCTTTGACTTAAGAGTTCTACATCCATCATCAGTGCAATATGCCTTATCATCCGCAAGTGAATGGAACTGTCGAAGCATTCAATAAAGTACTCGAAAATGTGCTAACCAAGATATGCAACATAAACCACGATGATTGAGACCTACGCATTCCATCTGTATTATGCGCATACAGAACAACATGCAAGAAATTAATTGGACATACACCTTTCATATTGGCTTATGGGAAGGAAGCAATAATGCCAATGGAGTATATTATTCCTAGCTTGAGAATAGTTGCATTTACAGGGATGGTAGATCACGCAGCATTGGAAGAAAGGTTGTTACACTTGGTTGGTCTGGAAGAGGATCGCTTCATCACGGGCTTCCACCAACAAGTCTAGAAAGAGCTTGAGAAAGCATGGCACGATCACCACATCAAGAGCAAGTCTTTCCAGGTAGGTGATCTAGTCCTTCTGTACGATAGTAAATTCATGAAGTTTTCTGGCAAGTTTAAAATGCATTGGCTTGCGCCATATACTGTCATACATGTTACTAACGGTGGCACTGTCTAGTTAGCTACTTTAGTCGGTGATGCATTACCCAATTTGATAAATGGAAGCAGACTAAATCTTTACCGCGATACTCCTGCTTCGCAGCATCCAGTATGATCAAGAAGAAGGGGAAAATTTCTAAGTGCCAAGTACAGTTGGAATTGGGCACTAAAAACTGTGAAGATTCTATACACGGAGTTGTTGATATAGATCTATGTACCGTGCAGCACTGCTAAAGCTCCGCATTAAAAAAAAAAATGAAAAGAAAAGAAACAATGTGCTGTTGCGATATTCAAAAGGAAACCCTGAAGAGAAAAGAAATTAGACACCATGAAGTAACTGCGCAGGACCAAAGATGACCTGCCACACAGTTCAATGCAGGGCTCCAGAAAAATAGTCATTACAGTGTCGGTCGGGAATATAGTCGTTATACAATACTTTCCTACCGACCACTTGGGCACTTAACACACGGATAGTCGTTCTGAACGACTTAATGAAGGAATTGACCGAAGCATCTGCCGTATTTGGCTAACGGATACTACATTTAATGCTTATCTAACCGTTAAGAGGCACGGAGGGCGATCAGGTGCACCTATAAATAATGCAGCATTTAGACTCATGGGTGTTACCAAAGCACTTAGAAATTATTGCAGACATTGTTCTCTGAGTTAGTTCTGCAAGTTATCCACTAGTTTTTCGAGTAGTGTGCAAGTGAATGTCACAGAATTCCTTTGTTGACAAAGAATTCACAGTCCAGGAGACTGTGAGGTTGTTCCAATATGGAGGGATTGACGGGTTAATGAGAACCCTGAACAAGAAATTCAGAACAGAGTCCAAGACGATCACCAAGGCACAAACCAACAATGCAAGACAAAGGAAAAAATACAGCAGGGCCGAGGACAAAGACACCCAAGATGAGTTCAATAGGGCCGAACAAACCAATCACAGATAAAGAAATACCATTAACAATGAATCCAGATTACATTTCACCGCGTACACTGGATGCGCCGGCCATTAAATTACTAAAGAGTCGAAAGTATGAGATACCACTCTCGTCGATATCAAAGCATGTCAAGGTGGACAAAAATATGTTGGGTAAGATTCTCGACTGTAAATGGGAGGACTATGATCTTCTTGCAATGCAGAAGGAGAAGGCCAACGAGCCGAGGTTCCCACAGTTCCAGCCCGACAAATATGTGCTGGAAGAAGAATGTAAAGGGCGACCTCACTCTGGTCGCGGAAAGCTAGTTGTCCAAAGTAGCCAAGTCGGGGTTACTCAATCTGCTCAGACTACCACACTTTGACAGATCGCCGGAGCTTAATGTGGTGGTGTGAACTCTGATGGCACGCATCCACCAGGGATACTTATGGCTTGATCAGAACACCGACCTGACGTTTGACTTGATCCATCGGATAACTAGCTTGAGAAAAAGGGGAGAAGACCCAAAGAAGTTTTTTCAGGGGAAAAGCAAGGATAAAGAGGTAGCCACGTTGATGAAGCAAAGGCAGTCTGTCATCAAAGGGAAGCAAGGATTCTAGACAGATGACATAAATGACCAAGCAATAAGATTTGTCACGCAGCTATTAGCGGGAAAAATTCTCAGAAAGTGCAGACCATTAGAATTCTTTCCAAGCGCAGTACTACTTGGCGTCACAGCCACCGAAGGAGAAGAATTTAATTGGTGTCAATATCTACTGAATGAGTTCCTAGAGGAACTAAATGACACGCAGATCAATGGTGGATACTTCCATTTCACCCAGCTAATAGTGTTGATCGCCTTCATGGGATGGAAGGAGCCGAAGCAGTACGTTGATCACAAACAATTCGGACTGCAGAGGTGCTCGCTAACAGAAACTTTGGGAAAATTTGAATCTTGAAAGACAGCATGAGACAGCACTGGTCTTTTACACATATTATGACCGGCTAAGCGGGGCCATCATGCTTACACCTCGAATACCAAAACAAGTAACAAGAAAATATATCTACGTCGTCAACTTTTATGCTACAATGAAATGCATCTCGATTTCAGCTAAAGCGCAGACCAAGAATCATGACTGGTACCCAGGAAACTACCACATGTACGAGGAAGATATTGAGAATATCATGAAAGAATGGCCAGCTGAATTCCGAGTTGAGGTTGTGGACATCCAAAGTGATTCTGGAGAGGATAACCCTATCCCCTACACGGGGGATTCATTCAATAAACCGTTATCATAGCATGTTCATTCGTGGCATATGAAGCAATACCCCTAATCTCACTAAATATTGGAAAATACCTTCCAAAGTCATTTTTTTAACCCCTTCCCAATATGCCTTGCCAATTTTAAAAAAAAACTATTTTCACTAGATATTGTATGTATCAATTTTTTCATTAACATTTTTTATACCACTTTATATTTCTACATAGTATATTGATATGATACCCCTCTTATGACCCCACATGCATTCTACAATGCACCTTGCTTCTTTTGATGTATATTGTGGATGCACATTACTTCACCCATAATGAAATTACCTAACCACATATTGTTGATGTATATGTAACTTCGGAATGTATTTCACATATATGTATATTGTATTCCTATAGAGATGTTATTATTTCTCTATCCATAAGTGGTTGTATTCCTATAGAGATGTTATTATTCCTCTATACGGAAGTGTCGTCATTTATATTGTAAGTGTCATAACTTATACTTGATGGGTTATTAGACCACCTTGTTGGGGTCGGCCCTGTATAAGTCATGTGGGTCAAAGGGTTATTAGACCACCCTATTGGGGGTCGGCCATGTGGTTCAAAGGGTTATTAGACCACCCTAGTGGGGGTCGGCCTAGTCAGCATTATGTTAAGTGGTTAAGTTGAGGCCGACCTAGTTGAGTAAAGGTCAAGTCAAGTTAGTGTATAAATAGAGAGTGTGTCTCTCTCATTTTACACATTCTATTCATTCACTCACACTGTGAAGAGTGGCGCACTTGTGGAGGAGGAGGCTCTGCTGCTAGGAGAAGACTATCTCTTGTATTCTGGTTGTATCATTGCTCTATCTATCTCTGAGGAAGTTATTGGGGTTTTTCACCTTTATGGTTTTCCCCAAGAAAACTCGGTGTCTCTTTTGTGCTTGCATTATTGTGTCCATGAATGATATGCTATAGATTTGCTGTATATGTTTTCCTCTCAATTAAAATCCTAGATCAGATTGAAGTAAATTCTGAAAATTTAACATGGTATCAGAGCTAGCCTGAAAGAAGGCATGATATGGCATGTATGACACTTGTTGCACTTACGATGCTAGGGCTTGATATAGCAAAACCCGTCATCGTAGCACTTTCGCTATAAATCCGTTTTGGCGAATTTTTTGGATCTGAAACATTTACAGATCGAAGAATAAATCCCCATGTACCTTGTGTCCAAAGGACAACCTCTAATTCGTTGTACTTTGTAATTTATGATCTGTACAATTTAGGGTTTCTGCCTCTTCCAGATCTGAGTCAAAATCAGGTGACCTTGGGAAAAAGGTCATAACTTGGGCTAGGAAGCTCCAAATGAAATTTCGTAAAACGTGATAGGTATTAGACAGACTGTACTATCTCAAAAACAACTTTCAGAGGCCGAAGTTGAACCAGTGACACGTGGCACTCCGTACAAGTTTGCTCTCCTGTATTATCCCATAAACAGGTCACGTTGCGACACTTGGTATAAATCTGTCTCAGAGATTCCAATTGAGGTCAGAACTATCGGGATGGAAATATAACAGGTCGAGATATCTCAAAAAAAAAATTCAAAGGCCGAAGTTGAAATAGGGACACGTGGCACGCCGTACAAGTTCGCCCTCCTGTATTATCCCATAAACAGGTCACGTTGCAACACTTGACATAACTCTCTCTCAGAGAATCCAATTGAGGTCAGACCTATCAGGATGGAAAGATAACAGGTCGGGATATCTCAGGAAAAATTTTCAGACCCTGTGGATTGAAAAGTTCAGAGTTACACCAGAAACACTCAGGTACATATTTCTGTCAAAACAGAATTATTTTTTAGTACCTTCATTCATGGCTTCCGGAATTTAGGGCTTCGGAGAGAGTTGGAATTTTTGTAATCGGAGACCACGGCTGGATGCTACTCATAAAAATCAAAATTTAGAGACCAAGATCAGAATTTTTGGTTAGGCAGAAGGTCGGGCTTGATCAAACCCTAGTTCGGGACTTTGATCAGAAAAGTGGAAAATTAGGGCTTTTGCAAAAATGGGAATTTTTGAAATCTGTGACCACGGCTGGAAGCTCCTCACAAAAATAGAAGCTTAGAGCTTTGGATCAAACCTTTTGATTGGGAAGAAGAGTGGGCTTCATCAAACCCTAGTTCAAGGTCACGTCCAGCGAATCCGAAAGTTTCAAAGGCAAAATTGAGGAGTGAAACTTTACAGTTTTCAAATTCTGAATATACCAGTTTGATCAGCTCATCAAGGTGCATATTTTTATCCTTTCGGATGTTTGAAATTCAAATTATGAATTTTGGGGTTTTCTCTGACAAACCCTAATATAGCTCCAGATCCAGTTCCTGCAAATCAAGTGGATTGGGTTAATCCTAGAAGAGGATGGATTGGTCACCTGCATAAGTGAAGAAGTTCCTGTTTCAGAGGGAGATGAGGCTAAGGCCTTCCATAAAAGGATTACAAGCAATCTTGACATGTATGACTCATCGAGGTATGTTTTGAGATTTGTTCATGATTAAGTTTATGGTATGTTTGTTTTCATGTTATTACGGTTAGTACAATCTTGATTTTAGACTTGTCGTATCACCTTAATAAAATTATGAATGCACGATAGAAAATATTCATTGATTAGGGTGTTGACACTTATGATTGTACTAATGCATTATGGTGTTGTATGAGGTTTATGTTGTCTACTAACATGAAAGGTACACCAAGAAAGACAAATCATGTTCTAGTTCAAGAACATATGATCATGATGACATGAGGACAAAGATTCATCCATTGTCATGGATCTCATAGAAGATCCATTTACGAGGTATGTATAACTTGGTTTTATAATGGTTAACCTATGAGATATACAGGTTACTAGCACAAGTCATTGAAGAAGAACAAGAAGACATCATGTGAGTATGTTAGACATAACCAGCTAGCATGCTAATCCAGGTATGTTTTTCCTATATCAAGATAGAATCTTACCTTGTGTTAGGATCTTATAATGTTGTGTTGTTGATAATGATTATTCATGAAGTCATACGTTTGAATAATCATGGTTGTATGCATATTATGTTTCTTACCATAATTGATGATATGACTAACCAGAAGAATCACGAAGGTATAGGTTTGAATAATCACAGGTTTTATGCATATTATATCTCTTATCTTGATTGATGATTCAACTAACCAGAAGAGTCCTATGATCAAATAAGAAAATGTATGAGTAAAAGAAGACTTCCCTGAAACCTTGAATACTAATGTTTATTATCTGTGTTTGAAATGATCCTGACTATACATGCTTGAGATTATTGTGTTTTGATAATATTAAGATTATACTAACGAATGTTTGATTACGTATGAGACCTAGAGGATAACACAATGATGATACTAACAAGCATGCATAGGGATCGAGAATGAATATAAGTTCAAGGACAAGTAATCCAGGAAGCAAAGATCAAGAGGGAGTACACTCCAGTGGTTTCTGCAAGGATGCAGATATTCAGAGGGAGTTGACCATCTCTCTACATTCCACAACAGAAAGGTGTAGAAGAAGCTACTTCAGATTAGGACTCCAGTAGCTCCTGTAAGGAAGCGAAGACTCAAAGGGAGTCCACCCAACGAACAAACAAAGATAAGTATTTGAATTGTCATTTCTTAAATATTACTGTTCAATAATGCATATACTGATGTTCCTAGAATTAGGTTGTGTATTATGTATATTAGAATAATTGCATTGATGAACAGTATACTACTAATATGCATTGGTAAGTGTCCTATGGCACTGTACAACATTCCATTGCTACTTATCTAGAATGAAACCTCTTTGCTGACATGTTGGGAGTTGTGCACACTCTTAACAATGTTCTGGTAGAGATTGGAAGGCATCTAGAAAGTTACAGGATATGGCTAAATGTTGTATTGAAGCATTGGCTAAGATAATTGCATGACTATATGACATATTTCTTTATGTGTAAGAATTTGTTCTGAAAATTATGAGATGTTTCTAATCATGCAATTTAACCTGTTTTGTAGGAAAGACTGTATATCTTCACCTACAAAAGGACTACAACATTTGTTCCAGCAACAAAGATATCTATTGAAGATATTGAAGTTCCTAGGATCTGGGATGAAGAAATGGAATGCCATGATCCATTGATCATGGAGAATGATGTTTGGGATGTAGTCCCAAGACCTGAAGGGAAGTTTGTTATGACTTCCATATGGATCTATCAAGATCAAGCATGTTGCAGATGGCAGCATAGAGAAATATAAAAGTGATGAAATAGAAGATACACCAGATGGATTTCAAGACAGCTTTCTTGAATGGTGTAGTTGAAGAAGAAGTGTATGTGGAGCATCCACTTGGTTCTAAGACACATGACAGGGAGTCATATATGTGTAGAACTTGGGTATGATGCACCACTTTCTAGGTATGGAGGTGTGGCAGAGTGCAGATGGAATCTTCCTTGGACAAGGGAAGTATGCAATAGAGATCCTGAAGAGGTTCGGGATGATGGACTGCGAGGCTATGGCATCGAACCTGAAGCTTCTGTGTGATGCTTCATCTGAACCAGTTGATGTTACTATGTATCGTCAGATGATTGGGTCCTTGATGTACCTGACGAACATGAGACCAGATATTTGCTTTGCGATGAACACATTGAGCCAGTTCCTGACAGATCCGAGGAGTGTTCACCTGGTTGCTGTAAAGCATATTCTGAGGTACCTGAAAGGTACAGTGGATTATGGGCTCAAGTATGAAGTGAATCAAAAGTTTAACCTGCAGGGTTATGTTGATTCAGATTGGGAAGGCAGTGTTGCAGATAGGAAGAGCACATCTGGGTGCTGCTTCAGTATGGGATCAGGTGTGATCTCTTGGTTTAGCATGAACCAGTCCTGCGTAGCACTGAGTACAGCTGAGGCAGAGTATGTTGCAGCTTGTTCAGCTAGTTGTGAGGCAGTATGGCTACGGAAGCTACTGTCTGATTTATTTGATCTCCCGTTGGATGCTACTGGTATCTTCTGTGATAACCAGAGTTATGTGAAGCTATCCGAGAACCCAGTGTTTCATGACAGGTCGAAACACATAGAGATCAAATATCACTATATCAGGGATATGGTGCAGAGAGGAGCTGTGAAGCTCCTGTATGTTGCGACGGACGAGCAGATTGCAGATGTGCTGATGAAGCCACTAGCCAGGGTGAAGTTCGAGTACTTCAGAGAGAGGCTTGGCGTTCTTCAGATCGAGGACACTTCGACGAAGAAGTGATGGACACATTTGTTGAAGCCATTCCAATCATGTTGGAAGGAGGATCCTTCACATGGCTGTGGATGTAAGAGTTGGATGACGAGCATCAGGATGATGTTCTGGTTTCTGCTTGGATATGATCAGTTGGATCATTTTTGTATGTATGTATGCATCATGTTGGATGCTGGATATGATCAGTTGGATCATTTTTATGTATGTATGTATGCATCATGTTGGATGTTGGATATGATCGGTTGGATCATGTGTATGTATTTTGTATAAGCATCATGTTGGATGCTTGGACCATGTATCTGTATATGTATCAGGTGGATACATTGTATGATCAGGTAGATCATGTATATTGATATGTATCGGGTATGATCAGGTAGATCAAGTATGCTGATGGATACATTGTGTGGATCATGTATCTATGTATCAGGTGGATACACTATGTATGATGATATGTATCAGGTAGATACTTGGTGTGCATCAGATGGATGCATTATATGATCAGGGTGATCGTGGATGACGAGCTTCTCCAGATGACATGGAGCAGGATGTTGCAGTGATGATGATCAGGATGATCATGTGTACATCAGGATGATGTATGGTGAGTATCAGATGATATTTTGTGGTCGTGGATCAGGTTGTGCAGATAAGCATGTAATTTGTGCCCTGGGAGATTTGCAGATGGTCTTTCGAGGTTTTTCCTATGGCATGTAATTCATACCCTGGGACATCTGGCAAATGCTCTTTCGAGGTTTTGCTTGGGAGGACATATAATTTGTGCCCTGGGAGATCTGCAGATAGTCTTTCGAGGTTTTGCCTATGGCATGTAATTCGTGCCCTGGGATATCTGGAAAATGCTCTTTCGAGGTTTTGTCCTATGGCATGTAATTTGCTCCTGGGAGATCTGGACAGGATGAAAAAGGCCTCAGATGCTTCAGCCAGGTTTTTCCATGACCACATGTAATTTGCTCCTGGGAGATCTGGACAGGATGAAAAAGGCCTCAGATGCTTCAGCCAGGTTTTGTGGTGGACCACATGTAATGTGCTCCTGGGAGATCCGACAGGTAGAGCTATGTGCTCGTAACAGCCTAGGATGCTTCAGCCAGGTTTTGTGGTGAGATCACATGTAATGTGCTCCTGGGAGATCCTACAGGCAGAGCTGTGTGCTCGTAATAGCCTGGGATGCTGCAGCCAAGTTTTGTGACGCACGTAATAAGTCCTAAGAATTCCACAGTATGGCTAGTGATGACGAAGACCTGTAATAGGCATGAGTGGTTGGGTATTCAAGCCCCCTAGGAAGCTAACTAAACCTCCCAAGACCTGTAATAGGCATGAGTGGTTGGGTATTCAAGCCCCCAAGGCCTATCGACGGCCTATAACAGGCCCTGTTGGCTTAGAGCTTCCCAAGGCTATTGGTAACAATTGGATGTTAATGACCACTGTCTCTCGACTATGATCGACTGGAAACCCACTTCCCCACGAAACCCCTAGCCTTAAGCATGCCTCAAGACGCGATTTCCCTACGTATTGGTAAGCCCGAGCCTTGCCTCAACCCAATTTCTCATCCGTCTGTGATCCCTCCATCTCCATTTGGCGGATATTTGTCAGCCTGCCCATATAAAAAAGACCCCAAATTATTTTTGTATTGTTACATTAAATAAAAAAACCCTTTGCCCCTTAATATATAATCAATATAATTTTTAGGTTTTCATGAATATTTAATACTGCAATATGAATGAACATGATATTATATTGCCTTCTAGTGAATCCCCCGTGATCCTGTGTCCCATAGTAGAAGACAAAGAGTCAGGAAAAAGGAAGGACACTGGGATTCCTTCAGTGCACAAGGACCCAAAGAAGAAACAGAAAGAAAATAAAGATCAATTGGACACAGTGCTTCACGAGGATGACTACATAATGATCACCGCGAAGGTCACTGAGTAGATGGAGGAGCTCTCGACTGACAAGGAGAAGAAAGAAAAGATGATACAAGACAGTTTGGACCAAAACCTGACTACACTGCAAGGGATTTCACAAAAATTTGATGAAGTAAGAAAAATATTACCCTTGTTGTAGGATTCAAAGGCTGAAGGGGAGTCGGCAGGGACTTCACAGCAGCAAATCACCATTCCCACAAGGTCCCATGTTGTCCATCTGCAACCATTATCTATAAGGTTTCCTTTACCTGATCAAGTAATGTTGGATACAAAGAATGTGGAACGCGTGGAACTTGATCTTGCAAAGATACCATTGCCAACCCTACATTACTTTCAGTTGCAAGTTTTTGAAGAAATGCATGACAGAACCACAGATGCGCTGAAAGGATAGGCTAAACTACAAGCAGCTAACAGGCCGTTGGAGGAAGATAGCTCGTGGAGAGCTATGGAGCTTCAAGATAAGCATGATCGTCGGCTAAGACTGGAATCCACGATCACTATCATCGCAGATGACATAGATGAATTTGAGGTGCAACAGGAACCAGCCGATACTATTGTTAAGATTGGTGAACTGGTAACCAGTCTTGAGATGGAGATGCAAGACATGGAGATTCTCCATGAGGTTGACATTGTTGCCTTGAAGGTGAAGATAAACCCACAGACCCCATTGGACCAACAGCAGCTAAGGGCACAGGAGGTCAAGGCCGCAACAAAGAATATTGTTGTCGAAGTGACTAAATTCCAGAGTCTGTTGGAAGTGGCATCGAAGGCATTCACTTCCCTCGAAGAAGACCCCGGATTGCTACAAGTAAAGAATGCAGTGAAAGATAAGTAAGCCACACTAGAGAAGTTAGATGCAGAAGTGGAGGCCCTACAACCAAGAGATAGGATTCCAAAGTACAAAGAAATAAACACCCTCAAGAAGGAAGTGCAAGCCTTACAAGAGAAAGAAACTAAAATGGGTGACAAGTCACCGCCATTATTGGAGGATTCCAGCAAAATCTCGCAGGAGATAGAGGAAAAATTAAAGAAACTGCGCGAGAATCAAGAACAGGTGGAAGGACAAATTGGGGAAGAGATCACACCTGAGATGTTGGATATGGTTAAGCAGGTCGAGCAGGATACGAAGGCTGCATCCGAGAAGCTGATTGATACATACAATGAGTTTGTCACGAAGCTAGCTCCGCAGGCGGCATAATAGATGGAGGAAGATGCACCTGCAGGTGGCTCGGGGGCGAGCCACATGTAACTGTTAGGGGCCTATTGGGCCTGGCCCAGGTGGGGCATTTTGAGTGGGAAGGATTTTGAGAACCATGGAATTGAGCGTAGTTCAATTGGAACAATTTTGGGATAAGTTTTGGTATGTTGCAAAGCTGCATGTAGCGTAGTGTCGGAAGAGCTGCGAAGTCAGTGCTGTGAAAAGAACAGTACTGTGATGTGTTTGGTCAACGAAATATCCACCTAAGAAGAGCGTTGGATGGAAGATAGCACATATTCTGGCTAGGTCATCGGAGATCTATTTTTGGCAAAGATACTCAATAAATACCAAGTGGCGGGTAGGTGCAGATTGGGAGGAAGGTGACTGGTCGCACACACTGAGAACTACTACTTGAACCAGTCGTCTAAAGGCCGTGAAAGAAGGAACAACTCGGCGAGAGCAACATTTTGGTGTGCATGCGACAGTTTTGTAAACCTAAGGGTTTATGCCTTCGAAATGTAAATACATGACCTATGGGTCTTGATCTATAACTAAGGAATGATTTTGTATGGGAAGGGTTACTCTTCATTTTGTGATCATTATTGAATATTATCAGAGTCTGTAAGCTTGAAGCTATTGTAAAGGTTCTGCAACTGAGTGCGTGGAGACCTAATTTTGAGATAGAGAAGAGCGTCTGCCGCTGAGTGCGCAAACGAAGAACTGTTGTACCCATCCCTAAAGAAAATATAACAATAGTTCTTGTGGACGTAGCCTCCATTTGCGGGGTTAACCACATTAAATACCGTGTTATATGATTGCTTTGTGTGTTTGCCATTGTTCGATTGCTTAATATAAATGCTTGATGTTACAGTTATCTGATATTTGTTGCTTTTATCTATATTCATCATGGAAGAGATGGGAATAAGATGCTAAGTAGTTCATATATGGATTAATGTTAATGTTCAGCATCTATAAGTCTTTGAATTTATGGATCTGTTAAATAATCACAAAGTGAATTGTTAAATTCGAAGTGCTGCATCAAGGCACACTGCATGGTATATTTCATTCCCTTACATATATTCGAAACAATCTAAGTGTTGATGAATGATTAAGACTATTAATTAAGATTAGTTAGCTCGATCAAGTCAGGAAGTGAACGCGTAGTCTGGTTGACGCGGTAATCCTTTATAATTCCTGCGAGATAAGATGTTGATAGCTTATCATCATATCACCAAGTTTAAGAATCCATAAAGAGAGATCTGCAAGGGAGCGTATACATTCCTTTGTGCTGACCTGTTGTTATAGCCCATTAGTACCACTTCGTCGTAATTGATGTGAAGTAGAATACTTCGTGCAGTCGATTATTTGCAGCGTGGAAGTTCTTACGGTGCTGCGCATCAGTGGATTTGGACACTCGCATCACCAGGTTGTGGAAACCTGATTCCACAACCACCCCCTCAACTTCGCCTAGGGTGATACCTCAGACTGCTCGTAGTCTGTTGCCGAAAGGGCCGGTGAATAGGGGTTTTGTTGGTATCTTGTACCACGAAGTACCTGGGTCTACATTGGAAAACCTCTAGATCAGTATTTACGTCCAACAAAATATGGAAAACATATCGAGAACTATTCCTATCTACATTTCCATCAAACCTAGAGTTGTGGAAAAACTTTTCATTGGGGTAGATTGTTCTCCTCAGGAGATCACTTTGTAAACCAATCTATTTAAGGAATTCTGTGACATTTTTTCCTAGTCTTACGAGGAGATGACAGGCATCAACCCTGCCATTATAGAGCACGTCATCACAACTTACCCAAATGCTAAGCCTAAGAGACAGAAGCTCCATCTAGACAATCCTATAAAATCAACAGCTATTAAGGCGGAAGTTGAGAAGTTGCTCAAAGACGAATTCATCTATCCAATTGGTATGATGGAATGGGTGTCAAATCATGTTCCGGTAGATAAGAAGCAAGGAACCATTCGAGTCTGCACATATTTCTGGGATTTAAATAAATATTGTCCTAAAGATGATTACCATACACCATTTATAGATTAGATCATCGATGTGTGTGCGGGCCATGAAATGTTTTCTTTTATGGATGGTTTTTTAGGGTATAACCAGATTCAGATAAAACCTGAAGACCAGCACAAGACAACTTCCATTTTTCCTTGGGGGACCTTTACTTATTGGAAGATGCCATTTGGCCTAAAAAACGATGGAGCCACATTTCAGCATGCAATGAACTTCGCTTTTCATGATATCAAACATGTAGTTGAACCTTATCGTGATGATCTCCCAGTGCTATCTCGCAAGAGACGGGATCATCCTGATCACTTGAGACTTGTGTTTGAATGATACAGATATTACAAGATTCGATTGAATCCTAATAAATGTGTGTTTTGCGTCGAGTCTGGACGTTTACTGGGTTTTATTGTATCCAGTCATGGTATCATGGTCGATCCACTTAAAGTTGAGGCTATTGTAAATCTGCCTCCTCCTCGAACCGTAAGACAACTTCAGACTCTGCAGGGTATGCCCAACTTCTTGCGACGTTTTATCATTAAATATGCCAAAATCACAAAAGGTTTCATGAGACTACTCAAACAAGATACCTATTTTATTTGGGATGAGGTTGCTCAGACTTCATTTGAGGCCTTGAAAAATGAATTATTATCAGCCCCCTTGTTAAGCTCGCCAGATTATACCAAGGATTTCATGTTATATCTGGCTGCATCTGTATACACGATCGACATAGTACTTGTTCAGGAGGATGACAATATCCAAGAGCATGTCATTTACTATTTTTTGCGTGCCTTGATAGCTCCTGAGATTAAGTATTCTTATGTGGAGAAGTTGGCATTAGTTGTTGTTCATGTTGTTCAGAGGCTACATCACTATATCTTATTACGAACTACCACAGTGATTGTTGAGGTCAAACCATTTCAATATGTTCTCACTCGACATATCATCGGTGGGAAATTCAATAAATGGATTGTAATCTTGCAAGAATTTGACCTAGTTTTTCAATCAGCTAAGTCAAAGAAATCACTGGTTTTCGCCGAACTAATCTCTGAATTTCCTAGTGACATAGTACACAATGAAGAAGATTCATTATTCCCGGATGAACACATATTCCTTATTGCATCTTCTGACCCATGGTATGGGGATATTTTAGTATATCTCCAGACTTTGAGGTGTCTTCCTACTTTCTCTAGGGATGAACAACAAAAACTGAAGAACCATGCAAAGAACTATCTCATCATTTTTTATACTCTTTACATACGTGGGATAGATTCCATTTTACGTTGTTGTTTAACCTTAGAGGAATCCAAAACAATATTGAATGATGCTCACAGTGGATCCTATGGGGGTCATCTTTCTAGGTTGGAAACAACCCAGAAGATACTAAGTGCTGGTTATTTTTATCCCAGGATCTTCAAAGTTTGTGTGGAAGCTATGAAACGCTATTAGCCATGCTAGTATTTCACCAAAAAGATGAGAGCACACCCAACTCCTCTCCATCCTATGATTATAGTAGGCCCCTTCACCAAGTGGGGGATTTATTTCATGAATTGTAATCCAGTTTCTGCTGTAGGTCATCATCACATCATTGTTGTCGTCGACTACTTCACCAAGTGGGTCGAAGCAATGCCTACTATCAAAGCAGATGGGGAAATGGCTGCTTACTTCGTATTTAACCAAATCATTGCTAGGTTTGGTGTACCCAAAGAGATCCTCACCAACCGCGGTCGATATTTTCATAACTACATGATTACCGACTTATACACCATGTTAGGTTTTCAGCGGGAAGATTCGTCTTCGTTTTATCCACAAGCGAATGGTCAAGTTGAAGCGGTCAACAAAACTTTGAAAACCATTTTGCAAAGGACCGATAATGCCAGTCGATCCAACCGGCACATCATGCTATATCCAACTCTTTGGGCATATCGAGCTAATGTTAACACTGCCACCAGGTTCTCTCCCTTTCAACTTATTCATGGGATAAAGGCAATTGTTCTGGTCGAATGCGAAATTCCTTCGTTAAAGTTTGCTATCCAATTACTCCCCGACAATTCAGTTTTAGAAGAATGTTTGCTGCACCTAGAACATCTTGATGAGCAGCGCTGTGATGCGCTCACAACAAATGAAGCACATAAAAATTGAGTTAAAGGTCAATATGATAAGTCTGTCAAGCCTAGGTTTTTTCTCGAAGGAGACCTTATTTTGCTTTACGACCAAGACAAGGAACCTTTAGGAGTTGGAAAGTTCAAGTCAATGTGGCTCGGTCCTTACATAGTCTCTAAGGTTCTGAAGAAGGGTGCTTACGAGTTAATGGATTACGACGGTAATAAGTTGTCGGAGCCTAGAAATGGGCTCTACTTAAAAGTATTACGCTTAGGCCTCGATGCCCTTTCATGTATTATAGCTGTACATTTTTGTAGAGTTAGCTTTGCTTGTGGTTATCGTTACGTCTTATGTGTTTATTGATTTGTGTTTCAGATGTCGACTGAATAATTCATAGGATTCGCTGATGGCGCTAGTCGCCACACCCTTTAGTTGTCTGCAACAATTTGGGTTATATTCTCACCATTTGTCCAACTGGTCTCTTCAGGAGGGGCTTGTTTGGGTCCCACAACGAATAATGTAGATGAATACAGTGCAATCATAGAGTTACTCCAAGATGCTCTTCATCATGGCATTTTGCATCTGGAGGTAAGACTCAACTCGCAGTTGGTTGTGTTTCAGTTAATGGGTGAATATCAAGTTAGAGATCTTGGTTTTCTACGTCAGTTCTTGCGAGTTAGGTTACTTGAAAGACAATTTGATTACGTTACATATCAACACATTCCAAGGAATTTAAATGCTCTAGCTGATTCATATGCAAATTATGTTTTAGATTGGAATCTACATCATACACATCCATAATAAACAATTCACACATAAAGATAAGAACACACATGTAAATAAAGTCAATACTGTATATAAGCCGTATCAAAAAATATATGAGTTTCAGTCATAAATTTGTCTAAGTGTCATATCAATATAAAAAAAGGGCTCAACAAACTCAAAAATATACATATATAGGTCCTCCTCTATGGTGAAGGAGGGGCCTCTTCTACCTCTTCCATCTATGCCACGGCCTCTATGTAGCAGATGACTAGCCTAGCTACTTTCCTCAGTAGTCAAATCCATGCTCGGGGAATGCCCACAACATTCTCCTGCATATCGAGCGACATCCGCTTGATCTTATACGTCGGGATGTCATGAGTCAATCGACTCATCTTTCCCTCTATGTTCACCAACATGGCATCAACTTCCCCTATAATGACTTGTCGCACAAAGGTACTAGGGTGTCCATCAGGACACATAGGCCCAACATCTGCAAAAGACAATTCTTTCAGTATCTCAAACTCATCAAAAAATCATATATATAAAATGAAAAAATTAAATAATTTTTCAAAACATAACTTACCCATCTCTCCCTAGGAAGATCCTAGAGGAAGAGCCAGCTCAGGGTCATGACAGCAGTCCATACCCGCATATGGGAACTACTCTAAAGCCGGCACTTGCCGATCCCACCATGCCCAGTAATCCTCATAACTATAAGAGAGATTGCTCTCGTCGCTACCTTGGCGCTTGAAGATGTCTCCCCAATGAGTAATAAGGGTATCACGAGGATTGAGCGGGGGCAAGGCCATCCTTGGACTCAATGCAGGTACTCTCTCAAGGAAGAAGGTATAGAGGATACTTCCGTAACCAAAGTTCTTCATCACACCATTTTTGCATCTGGTAAGCTGAAGTTTCATGTTCACCAGTAAGCTCGAACACCTGTCATAAATAACCCCGCGCAAGCATTATGTGCCCACATGCATATAGTTCCGTGAAGCAAGGTGTTGTGTTGCGCTTCCTCCCATCTGGTTCAGAGTACTCAAGATAGCTTTCAGTGGAAAGCTCGCAACACTTGCCATGGAAACTTGACTACCGGTCTTTGCAGTACCTCGCAAGAAGTAGGTATTGATATAGTCTTGCATGGAGAGGACACCCGCACTTCGAGAGGTACCTTTGATATTTACCACTTCTCCTCTTTGAGAGAGACCAGTGATAAAGTAGATGTCATCAACAGTAAGTTCGAGAATCTCCCCTTGGATATTGAACACTCCAGCATTGGCATCCCAATACCGTACCATCCTTTCAAGCAATTGGGTTTGCGCTCGCATATTGATGGTTCGATAGAATTTTAATAGCCCGCATCTTCTTAGTGCATGAAGAGTTAATGGATAGCCCATAGCTTGAGGATCCATTTCCCCATGCTCTCCTTCACACCACACAAGAACCATCCTGCAAAAATCATGCATTGCGTTGGTCAAACGTTGTTTTTTTCCCTACTTCTTGCGGTGTGCGCTACTTTCATAGATGGACAGTAGCATCCTAGACGCAACTCCTTTGAAAACAGACCAGCGTACTTTTGTCGAGTGCGCTAGTCTTTTTCAAAGAGACCTGCGCACCCGCAAAACAAAACTAAAACTTCAATAAAAAATTAATTTTCCCACTAAAAAACTATAAATTTACATGCAAATGAATGACAAGGATGATATTAGTTACTTGGAAGAAGTAGGAGCTGGTTTGATATCCCGGTTATATCGCAACAAGCAAAGGAAGTTGAGTTTTGCTCTCCACACTTTTTTCTAAAAAATTGAAATGGTGAATTTTGTTTTTTATTTGAAACTATTTATAAAAATGTTCTTTTAAATTTTTACCCACTTTCATGAACGTGGTATAGTTTCGAATGTTTTTTAAATGTCTTATTTAATTCACTAATGTCTTTTGAGTTTTAGTGGATTAGGTAAAGTATACATTGCAGAATTTCACTATATTTTAAAATCAATCCGTCAAAGGTTTGTTTTCTTCATTGACATATCAGATTAAGTACCATACTATTCAGTATCTTATGTCATTGAAGAATTTTCTTTTGATTAAGCTACATCACTAACTTGGTTGTCTAGGATTCTATCATCTGGAAGGTCATGATAACTTATGTCCTTGAAGCTGATGAAGTCTTTTGAAGCCCTTGTTAGACTTTTTCAAAACAAACAAGATCACTGAGTATAGTTGTCTTTTCAGACTCGTTAACGGATTTGAAGCGACATCCACTTAAGTATAAGTTTACCCCTTTTTCGTACTTTTGAGGATTATTTACGAAAAAGGAATACTCTAGTCATACGTAAGAGTCCTTCTCTCACTATTTTACACTTTTTCGGGTGAGGAGACTAACTATACGAAAAAGAACCTTTTGGATTCTTCTTTAGGGTTTTCAGACTCTCGAAACATGAAAACACCAATGAGCATTCACCTACTCCGGCTTGATGTGAAATCCACGAGAAGGTATATAGAGGATTGTTTAAGTTTTTCAGACTCTTTAAACAAGAAAACACCAGCGAGCACATACCAACTCGGGCTTGATACTAAAATCCACGAATAGGTCTATGAAGTTATTGTTTAAGTTTTTCAGACTCCTCAAAAAATAAAACACCAGCGAGCATAAAGTATTGAGTTTTCTTTCTTGGACTCATTAAAAACAACAATAAGGATATTCTTTGATCAAAATAATAAGGGAAGAGAAGGGTATCAGACATATTTTTTCAGTTTCAAAGGTAGCTAGTCAGTCATGTCCTTGAACACAACACTTGTTTTGAGTCCATGATTCAATTGGGTTTCAGTTTTTGACCTTAGGGTGAACTTGATCTTGGAGTTTTACTCCTCTGACTGGTTACTCTTCCAATAATATGGAAAATATGCTAATGTCTCCTAAATTGCAGGTTTATATCACATTCCCATAATGTTAAAAGCTTCCTAAGTCATTCTTGTGTCATGCTCACTATTCAAGGATACAGCCCGTGTTGACCATTCTACAGTAAAATTGACCTCATGTGTCGGCCATCCTGGTGTAAGTATGTTTCATCTTGTATTTTTCTTACTCCAAATCAGCTCAATATTATGAGTACTCCTCGTGTTGGATGATGGAGGATGCCTTAAGGCCTCCCTTCCAATGGACTTCTTCCCATCGACTTCAAATCATTGTACTCTGGGAAGGAAGTTTAGAGTTTCGAATAGTACCTTGGGGATTGCAATCATTAGTGGCAGTTTCCCTCACTATTGAATGGTGGGAATATATCAATGTCTCCTATTTAATAGATTCTTTAAGTGTTCGAATTCAGGACCATTTATTCACACTTGCTAGAATGTACTAGGTACCTTGGGCCCCATTAACATTATCGATGGAATCCCTTGCGTTTGTTAACGGTATACATCAATGACCGGTAATCAAATGGTACCCCCCGTGTTCAACTCCAGCTTATTTATTCACATGGATAGGGTTCGTACCTTGGGATGTTTTGGATGAATACCTTGGCACTCGGATAACATCATCATTCATGTTATTACCCAAGCTGTGCAAGACTGAGCCACGCTCATTTTTGGCTCTTCATGAGACATAGGTCCAACTTGTTGTTATGGCTATGATCTCTCATCATTAACATGGATCCACACTTGTATTTCAGTGGCCATGATATATATATCTCCCAGTTATGTATCAGATATCATGTTGTATCATAACGAACATCTATATGATGTCAAGATTGTAATTGCTCGCTGACCTTGATCATTGTTTTCAGGTACTTTTGTGACTTCGTCCTGTGGTTTCTTGCTCCTCCTCTGACTTGGAATTATAATGTATTTCGACCATCATTTCCCTCTGACCTCATACATTAGAGGGCATCTGTTATAGGTCAAATCTGCACTTCTCCTTCTGTGATCACATTGCGTTGTCGATCACACAAAATGACACTATGGATGGAAGAGCTAGATTGACCTTAGATGATTTACTACTGAGATTACACCTCTTTAGCTAAAAACTATATTTTTTCTGCATATTTCATTAGACATGCACTACTCTTACAATTGGCATTTAGCGCACTATGCGTTGGTTCTACTAAAGTAGACCTACACACTTAGCTTAAAAGTTGCATGCGCTAGTCTTTGAGAGCATTAGTTGTGTCCTATGTGCAAGTTATCTAGTGTAATACCTATGCACATATTAAGATGAAATGGAAAAATATATTAATATTACGAATTGGGATTAGGTTAGATTGGTATTGTAACTCCCCCAACCTCCTAATTCAACTACCTCACGAATCTAACTTCCTTCCTTGGCCATAAATACAAGGGGAAGCCACGAGGAAGGGGCCAATGAAGAAGAAGCTATTGTTATGCTGAAGGAATTTCTAAGTCATTGTGAGGAGCAGTAGCCTAGAACTCGGTTGCAGAAGTGCCTGGAACAGATCAGGTATAAATTGTATTTGGTTGCATTTCTTTGACAATAAAGATTGAGATATCCTTACCATCCCAATGGAATGTTGTTTCTATTGAATTTCTTATTATAGTTAATGTCATATTGTCTTCAATATCATTATATATTTGTAGTCAGGATATGTTGAGGAATGTCTGTTTATTTTGTAGGTACATTGCTGTGGAGATTGGGTGAAAGCTAGGACAAGATGCCATAAACAAGGTATTGATTTATGAATCCTAATCTCATTTTGTTTACAGTAATTAATGCAAAGTAGAATGTATCTATGTTTCACCCCATGTAAGTTGATAGCATCATTTCCACTGCTATAGGGTATAATCGTTCACAGCAACGATCACTTATATTTATGCAAAAACTCCCAACTCAAGCAGAAGGTCCTTTCAGAATTACACACCTCTCCTATAGTTGGGCACTCAGGATTCCTGAAAACTTACCACAGGGTCAAGAAGCAATTTTTTTGGTAAGGTCTTAAATATGATGTTCAAAGGTTCATGGCTGAATGCTTGGTTTTCAAAGAGAATAAGGGTGAAACAGTTAAGACCCCAGGACTTCTACAACCATTAGACATACCTTCCCAACATTGGGAGGAATTCTCCATGGATTTTATCATAGGTATACCCAAGTCCGAAGGAAAGAATGTTATTATGGTGGTTGTTTATAGACTCACAAAGTATGCACACTTTTTTGCACTCTCTCGCCCTTTTAATGAAAGTACAATAGCTACATCCTTTATGGAAATTGTTCAGAAGTTACATGGAAATCAAAAGATTATTGTAAGTGATAGAGATCCAATTTTTACTAGAAAATTTTGGACTAAATTATTTTCCTGTTCAGGTACTCAATTGGCTCACAGTTCATCTTATCACCCTCAATATGATGGGAAAACTGAGATAGTGAACAAGTGTTTCGAAGGCTATCTTCGTTGCTTCGCATCTAATAAACAAACATAGTGGTTGAAATGGTTGTCTTTGACGGAATGGTGGTAAAATACTTCCTTCCATACATCATAAAAAATGTCTCCATTTATGGCACTTTATGGGTACCAGCCTCCATCTATCGCATCTCCTTTAAAAGGAAAATCTAAATTTCAAGCCATGGAAGATCACATAGATCACCAGCAAGAAGTTCTCCAGATACTTAAGGACAACTTGACTATGTCAAAAAACAGGATGAAACAACAAGTTGATCAACATCGCAGTGAAAAGAGTTTTGAAGAAGGGGATTTGGTATTTATCAGGATACAACCTTACAAGTAGATGTATCTCAAGCTATTAAAGAATGGAAATAAATTAGCACCCAAGTATTATGGTACTTATAAAGTGTTGTAGAATATTGGTAGTATGAATTACAAATTGGAGCTCCCTTCACCTTCAAGAGTACAAGTAGTTTTCCATGTTTCTTTCTTAAATAAGGTAACATGAGACAAGATCCTAATTCAAACAATCTTGTTGGAGCTTGATGAAGAAGGAAAAGTCATATTGGAACCTGAACAAATCACTGAAACAAGGACTAAAGAACTACGAAATCGGGCTATTACTGAGTACCTCATAAAGTGGAATAACTTACCATTTGAAGATTCGACATGGGAAAATGAGTCCTTGATACAAAGGAATCCACAACTAATCAATCATTGAGGACAACACTTGTATGAAGGGGAGGGGCATGTTAATCCCAAACTATGGGCACATTTCCCCCTATATTGTGGTTCATTACATTATTTTTTATGTCGGATTTGGTCCATTAGTGGTAATTGTCATTAGTATGGTTATATTAGTTATGTCGGCTTGGGTTAGTTATTTGTGATTGTACCCCTTAGTCTCCTATATATAGGATGGATACCTTTCATTTGGAGTATCTTATCCTATCTTGTCTTGTGTACTTAATACATTGTATAAGAAGGTTTCCCACTCGAAGAGGCTTGTTATTCAACTATTTTATTCAGTCAAGTCATGGAGTACTCTTTATGATATATTTCTACTCTTTTCATACTCTTTTTGCAAATTTGTTGCATAACAACTTCCTCCCTTACGCACCCTCTCCCTGAGAATCATACCATCTGATCAACCTAAATAACCCTCCGCATCAACTTATGGATGGTCCCACTCGCCATGGAATGATCCCTCTACTATAACCTATCTGCAGATCATATAGTAGGAATTAGGTGGCTTCAACCACCCTCCCCTTCCAATTTTGTTGACCTTAAAGGTATCATATAGGTTAGGCTAGGCATATGGTTATCAGTGCACTACCCCATTGTACTACCAAGATTCTAGAAAGTTTGGTTGAACTTCATCCCCATCCTTCATAACGACATCTAGCCACATGCATCAAAAGTACCTCTTCATATACCTCCCACTCATGAGTATTAATTTAGCCATGGACTTCCAGAATTCACATAATTTAAAAGAACCACTGTCACAGGTTTATTGGTTGAGTTGTCCCCAACCAATAAGATGTTATTTGTAAGCATTATCTTTCGTGGATGTGGTATCCTATGAAATCCTTGAATTAACTACTATAAATCCCATGGGTGTATTTCCTTCCAGTCACCACCTCACAACATGCAATCAATGAATTAGTTATATATCATCATTATGACATTTAAGGAACTTTATTCCTTCATGAGAGCATGATTTTATCATAACCATACTATCCATATTAATACAATGAATAGTAAACAACTGCAAGTTACCTTATACCATCACATAGTGGTAATCATCAATATAGACTATATTGTCTTCATGAAATAACATATCATGACATGGTCCACATACCATAAGCATATAAACATTAAGGAATTCTACCAAGATATCTTGGAAAGAAGATTATGATAACATGGTCATTATTTAAAGAACATATGCAATCATAGCCATTTACCTCATCGGATATTTATGAATTGTAGAGTATGCACATGCCAAGTGCTGCATGTTATCTCAAGAATCAACATATCATGAAATACCACATGTCATTATAAATTCATCATGCCATCATATCATTTTAATACCCATATGTTCATGCATGTTAATCATAAACTATCTTTCCACAAAATAATGCCATCCCATCATGAAATTTCATCACAAATAATCTCATGTAGTGAGCAGATATCATGAAATTATGAAATATTATCAAAGAAATCATTGTCTGCTATCACTTTGTCATTCACGGATATCACATCATTATATCATCATCAACAAAGATCATAGGAATTATTGCAATTACTCAACATATGAACATAAATATAATAGATTCATATGTATTCCTAAGACATCTTTAATTTGACATTCATGTCAATATATAACATATGCAGAACCAATAAAACATCATGAAAATTCATATCATTAGATAAATATAAATGTTAGAGAATGGCTTAGTCATTTTCTTCCCATTTTGTCTTGTGCTTATTTGTTCTGTAGTTTAATAAATGGAACCATTCCAATGGGTGCAAGTCTATATTATTATGGGTTTTCAATTCTATATTTTACCCCAAATTCCATGAGATCATAAATGCTTGATTTCCTAGGTTAAATAGTGCATTGACCTTAGTCATATTTATCTGGAATCTTTATGTAGTACAAATGTTATGTGTGTGTGTGGGTGGGTGGGTGTGTGGGTGCACACACACACACACACACACACATATTATATATATAGTCCATTGGATGTATATTGAGTGGTTGGGAGGAATAATTGTTACCCTCCCCACCCAGGTTCAAGTCTTGTAAGTGACATGATGCTCTTGTTGATTCCACATATAATGATTGAGTCGATTATGTAATCTAGCCATACCTTGATTCTCCGGAATAGCAAGTGTTGGCACATTTCCAAGTGATATATATATAGTGGCATGGGCATATACATAGATATATATATGCACAATCATCACCTTATATAACACCAAATTTAAAATTTTGAGCACTTGTTGAATTACTTTCATTTTGGTTCTAAGGATTCCCAACATATGTAGGACTACTAGATGATGTGACCACCTGTTTATTGTAACTTCTACTTCCATCAACTTTTCAATGTTAGTGTTTCACATTAATACTATACTTGTAGGACATATATGTTGTACATGTTTGGGTCATCTTTGCAAATGACATGATATATAATTCCAAGAATATGTAGTCGTACATCATCCAATCTTGGATTGTTTGTATTCCTAGTTGCAACATTTTCCACAATTATTGGTGCATCCCATATTGTGCTTGTGAATGATTAACACTAAAGGTTGTAAACATATCTACAATTACTTGAAAATAGTATTGATTCCTCATATTGGTGAATTATGTAAAATATTATCCTTGTGTATCATCTACTACATGAAAGCAATATTTTGATAAGCACTTGAGAAAAATATTGTATATATTGTTTGTCAAAAATGTAAGGGAGATCTCAAGGTGATTCTTTTATTAGGCATTGTTTGACCACACATTGCATTCCTTCAAATTACTACCAACAAAAAATAATTTTTATACATCCAAGAAATCCCTCATTAATGTTGAAGGACTAGAGTTCAAATTTGTCTCTTAAAAGCCACCAATTATGGAGTATGAGTTGAAGAGTTTCAACACACACACCTATATGTGTGCATGTGTGTGTACATATATTTATATGTACACACACAGACACACACATATAGGTATGTGTGTGTGTGAAAAAAATGTATATACATTCACACACACACACACACATATTTTCGAGAGAAAAAAGTCGGTAATTTTATTCCATAAGAGTGTAAAATTACATCCAACATAGATTTAGGCTATCAAAAATATAAATATTTCATCCTTTCCAAAAGAACAATAATAAACCAAAAGGGAGAGTCCTCACCTATCAATAATAATGAAAACACAAAATGGGAGTCTTGCTCACCATCGAAAAAACCTGTGGAGAGAAACCTCAATCCTTATGTCATGTCCCCTCATTGATGTTTAGTGGAATTATTTCATATCCCAACCAATCCTTTGGGTTGAGGAGGAAATTTCATGCACTTGGGGTTAATTCTAAAGTGAAGGCATTAATTAGTTAAGAATTTTATTTGTATTTTTATCCTAAGTTTGAAATGCACTTGGTAGAAGTAATTTTCATTAATAGATAATTATTTCAATAAAATAAAATAGATAAGTATGCACAAGGTCTCATTAGATAATAATGTTTGACCAAGTGATGACTTGCAAATGAAAGAAAGATCAAGCGGGACAAAGGAAGAAAAGCAGGAAAAAGAAGGACAAAGCAGAAAAGTAGGATAAGGTAGAAAAAAAGGAAAAAGCTCGGTAGAAAAGAAAAATAAGGAAAAAGAAAAAGAAAAAAGAAGAAGAAGAAGAAGAAAGCAAAATCAAAAGCAGAAAGCAAAGCAAAACAAAAAGCAAAGCAAAGCAGAAAGCAAGGAAAAAGCTAAAGAAAAAAGAAAGGCAACCTTATCTACTCCATGAGGGAGCCTTGGCCTATATTACTTGCTCAACAAGTCACCTAAATCTATAAAAGAAGGATTACAACTCCATTTCACATCTTTTGATCAGTTGTGATTTGAATTGAGTGCAATTTTGACTCATTGACTTGGGAGATGTGCCCCTAGTCGTAGTTGGGAGATGTGCCCCTACTTCTACTGGAAGTATGGTGACGTATATTCTTCATCACTAAGTCTATTGAAAATACTGAATCTTGTCTACATGCAGTATCATCTAGATTTGAAGAATTCAATCCATTGAGAAGTGGTTCCTACTATCAATCCTATCAAAGAGAGATCATGAGGAAGTTTTTCTCAGGAGAGGAGATCTAGTTGTTTGAGTGCGCCCCTAGGAGAATTATATGAACTCATTTCACCTTTCATGATCATCCATATGCTCAATCTTCATCATCATAGCATATCCAGTGGAGGATCCTTCTCTTTATTCTGTTTAGAAGACATCCACATTCATGTACTGTGAGATTTATTGTATTTGAGGTTCATTGAGAAAAGAGAGGTGGTAATGCTATTTTTTGATGTATCAAACTATTTAAATTTCTCCTATATTACACATTAATTCATTATGTGTTCAAAAGATAAATTCTAAAGCATTGGAGGTTTTTTGCATTTAGATCTCGCAAGACTAGCTCATTGAGCAATTTTAATTGACTAGTTCTCCACGAATTATAATATTTAGAGCTCTGTGAAACCAGTTTACTTTATGAAGGTTGTTTTAGGTTTTAAATGGTCTGTAGAATCCATCCCAAGTCCAAAATCAGAGATTCCCGAGCCTGATTGTGTTTGTATATTTCAAGACTAGCTCATTGGGCATGAATTCATGACTACTTTTGCAATAACTTTAATGAAATAGCCTATGGTTATATATTTTTCATTCTGCAAGTCATTACAGGTCCTTACGAAATTAATGAATCCAACCCAATCCCCATATTGAGTTTATGTGACCCTCTCTTCCTTCTTGGAAGTGCCTAGAAACAAACTAGTTGAGCAGTCCATCATAGCGCTCTTTCTCTCATTCACTCCAAACAATGCCAGAACCTCCCAAAACCTATGTAAACATTTATTGTCTAATATCAATGCTTTGGTTTCCTTCAAGTGTAAGTGGAAGTCTCTAGTATGCATATGCTCATGTGCTTAGAAAGCCTTGGAGCAACAACATAAATGGCACCAGTACCTTGTGCATAGGATTCTGAAGCTGGCCTTGATTCTAACTTTTATGCTGCTGCACACTCCTTAACATATTTTGCAGATCGAAAAAATTCCAACTATCAAGCTCTAGGTGGGTTCATTAGTATCCTAGACTAGTTTCCTCCTATCTAGTTTTGTGAACTAGTTAGTGTCATATAATTTCCTAATTTTTAAAGTTGAATTTGAATTGATATCCTATGAGATCAGATCAGGGATATTACAATTTACAAAAATATTTTTATGGAGAATTTACACTCAATCCATTTGGTAAAATTCAAAAAATATCATCAAAGGGGGGTATATCTCCACCTTAACCTGTGAAAATTATAACCTCAATATGAAGGCTAATCAACTACATCATTATTTGATTTCCGAGCCTATAGATAACTTCCATCAATTTGTGATGCCTCTCTTACCATTGAGTCTTCTATGGAATTATTATACTATTATTGTTGTACACCTTCCTCGAGGTGCACTCCCTCTCTCGTCTCTTCTTTGGAATTGTGCTCTCTGAATATATGAACCAATGAAAGTTATGAATTTTCATTTTAAAATGTATTCCCTTCTAAGCAATGGTTGTAGTTGACAAGCTATTTTTTAAGGATTTTAATATTATACTTAAGTATAGTATTGTAGGCTATTGTTTTGTATTGAAAAAAACATGTAGAAAGATAGGTAGGTGAATATTAAATATGAAACATACAATTTAATACGGAAATGTGTAAATTTTGGCCAAAGTTTACAACTAATAAAGAGTCTCTGAAGAGGTTTATAATGGTAATTCCTTGATCTAGTGCAAAGTAGAGAATAGTTATTGCTAGCATTAGAAGTTACTTTGGACTACTAAAGAAACAAGCCTAGCACATCTTTGATTTAGAGATAGTTTTGATTGATAATGTAAGTTAAAGAGGTTTAAAGATTTAAATATTTGGTCATCCCATCAATTAGATCTCAAATATCAGTAACACATCATATATTCAGGGGTATTCACTTCGAAATCCAGACACATAATGAACCAGGAAAGCATAGGAATAGAACTGCAACGAATACATAAACTAACAATTTGTTATTTCATACTCACCATGAAGATTCTCAAAGTTCAAACCAGTGTTTTGAAAGGTGACACAAGTACTTGAACACAACTTACAAAGATAGGTAATTAACAGCAAAATATTTGCATTAATCGGAGTGGAATCTGTATAATAATCAAATTTGCATTAATCTGAGTTGAACCTGTGTAAGAATCAATGCAGTGTAGAAATTCCCATCGTATTCAAAGAAGCGGAAGTATAGAGGATGCACAATCTAGCCACCAAAATGTCTTGATTCCTAAATATGAAATGTTGCATACAAAACTCACCCAGTATAATACTCAGACTTCTCAGAATCTAATCTCTCAAACCCCCTCGGCTTCTCGGAGGAAGAAGAACCCCTTGACAGATAAATATCTTCTATTTATATAGACGATATTCATAACAGATTAAGTGGAACTAACATTCTTTTGCTTGCAAAAAGAAGTGCTCAATTCGCATATTCGTGATGATTAAACATGTTATCCATATCATGGAGATTACCACAACCCTAAATCTATTTTTTGAATAAGCTTTGTGTATATTTATTAAAACTAAATCCTCCTCCATCAATCGAGCAGTAGTTATAGCTTGGTGTAGTCTCGTGGCGAAAGGATCCAAGTGATACAATAATTTGGCAAGCAAACCTCTACTTTGATGCTCAGATCTCCTCTCAAAAATATCATGAAGTATTAATTCTTATAACAGAAAACCAAATAGGTGCCGTGATTAACACGGAGGTGCTTCCATAACGCATTTATTGACAACACAATAAATTGATAGGTAGACCGAATATCTGTGATAATTTCTCAGCATTCCATCTACGATCTCATGCACAAGAGATGTGACTTTTGTGATGGATACAAGTGGAACAATCTCCATAATGGAAGGCAACAAATTAAATTTTATCTTTTAACAAGCTCGGGTGTGCATTATCTTTTACTGGAAAAGAGCTATGAGCTCTAAATTTTAATTTCACATTAGCCCGTAACTAAATGTAACTGAATATTCCTATTATTTTCGCGAGAAAGTGGATAGTGTATTCCTTTATCTTCTAGAATGCTTAATATTTGATTACAATCCACCACTAATTCTCCAATAGGGTGTGGCAATCGATCATAGAGTTAACTCAAATGGGTCATAATCTGCTTCTCAATCCCCTTTATTTGACTGCCATCAATAATACCATGATAGGCACGTCACATTTCCCTTGTAGTTTTATTATTTGAACAAAGCATATCTCTAAGATGTGCCAGTCATAATTATCACCCAACGAAGGTCCTTCACTAGCCCATATTTGCAGCAGCTATCTGCACCACGTACTTCATGAATATATACATCTGTTAGTATTTGTATGTAGGCTTCCCAGGTATCCACTGGAACATGTCCATATTCTGACCACATTTTGTTATCGTGAGTGCTCAAAGCTTTCGTTTTCAAGATACACACCAGCACTGAATGCGTTAAATAGAAGCTAAGAAGTTCTACAACTCAAACTCCATTGCATTCTTCACCATCTAGCGAGGAGTAGGTGAGCTTTGACATTCTCTTTGCATCAATGACATAGATATAGGTTCTTTCACATCTAGCGAATAGTGACATATTTGTCACTCCCTTCACACATGACGACTGCGATTGCAACTTTTAACACTTGGCGTTCACCATCAGGCAGTCGGTATTATTTTGTATTTTCATTTCAAAGGATCTCTCCCACATGGATAAGATAAAACTTTTTACTGCTCTTCATGTATGCTAATGGTTGCATATAATTTTAATGAGTTGTGTACAAAGTAAGCTTCCCTGTGTTCTCTTTTCTTTTGCCTTATGTTAATTCTCGATACTTGTGGTGTTTGATGGCATGTCGTGAATGAATTTCAAAGGCTCATGTCTTGATGTGAACTTGTTTTACTTTCCCAAAATCTCACAAGGAAACCAAAATCTTCCAAATAAATAACTATAATCATTATTTTAAAACCTTATTTTTTTACATATTTGATTTGAATTCAAACAAGAAAAAATTATGAGACTTCACCAAATTGGTAATTCATTCATGGTTGTGAGAGACCTTATCAAAGTTTGATGTCCAAATATGGAGGCTCGACAAAGAGGAAATTCATGTACAAATCCTGAAAGGAGGCCAATTGAGGCCCATTGGTGGCGCTGCAGAACCTTGAAACTGGGCCAAGATGAAAATGTTTACAAGTATATTTGGGATGCTAACAGTTACCAAACCCATAAGCTCAACATAATTATTGGAATTTTTCCTAGTCCCAATTTTGAAAGACATTTTGGTGTCCTTGAAAATGAAGTAGCCTCCTGCACCGCTTCTGCCAGGGTTCCCTTGAGAAGATTTGTCACTAAAACCATATAGAACAGTTCGGTCAAATATCAAGGCTTGTAAAATCTGTTTTGGTTTCTACATGTTAGTGAGAAAACCCTTTGCGAGAGAGATCTTCAGTAGATATAATGCTGAAAGAGGAGAGGGCTTAATATTTTTAAAACTTGCTACGTTCCAAGTGATCCACAAGCACCAGCTCACGTGCATAGCCATAGTAATCTAGTCATATTTTCAACCATTTTGTAGCCATTTATCCCAAGCATCAGTTAAATATTCACCTTCCCATTCTTGAAAGTCTCCCAACATTCTAGCGGCACTCCACAATTCCTTGGTGAAATGACATAACAATATTAAGTGGTTGATAGATTCAGAGGACTCATTGCATAGAGGGAAGATACTAGGGCCATTAAACCCCCTCTTCTAGATATTCCCCCATGTGAGAGGCTTATTTCTTAAGGCCAGCCAAAGAAAAAAATTGCTTTTGCTAGAGCATAGATTTTCCAACACAACATTATTTAGGAAAGATACTAATATAGCATGAATCAATTCTGAATGTTCCACACCTATAGTAGGATCTAGTCCAAATAAAAATTGGTCACCTCTTTCTAGTTTCCAAGCAAGATTTTTCGCTATAATAGTAAATCTTTTTTGAATAGATATCCATAAAATAGATCCCCTGGAAGGAGCTTAGAAAGGCTGAATCCATGAAACAATGGATCTTGGGGCTATTTATTTTTTAACCACCGTATCTTGGCAAAAGCCCTTCTGAGAAATAAGTCTCCAAAGAATTTTTGCAACAAGAGCAGTAGAGAAAAGGTGAGAGACTTTGAAACCCCATTCTACGAATGATTTTGGAAGGCAAAGAGAATCCCATTTGCAAAGTGGAATACTACTTTGTTCCTCTTTACCATCCCAAAGATAAGCAATACAATTTTTCACGATGGAGTTTAAAACCGCCTTAGGAATATAAGCTCCAGAGCCATCCAATAAACAAGAATGGCCTCTAGAAACTTTTTGATAAGAGTAACCCGACTGGATAATGATATTCACCTATGATACCAAGCATTTATCTCCTCTTATTTATCTTCTCCAAGATCCATTTTCAATGATCTATCTTGTAGTCAGTGGCTTTCAACATAAACCCGAGATACTTAAAACAATTTATGAAAGGAATCTTTGTAAAAGGGAGAGATTTTTTATCAATATTCATAATTCCTTCCACCGAATGAAAATGCAGAGACGACTTCTAAATGTTGATATCCATACCCGCTGAAGATGTAAACAACCTGATAATTCTTTCCAGAACTTTCGCTTCCCTCGGATTAGCAGAATCAAATATTAAAATATCATATACAAATAAAATTTGAATGATTGACAGAGTTTTTGATATTTTAACCCCCATTAGATTGCCATTTGAGTGTTCATGGTTGATATGCCTTCTCAATGCTTGAGCGACCAATAAAAAGAGCAACGGAGAAGGAGCCCCATTTATAAGAACTACATAAGAAACACAGGAGTAGAAGGCTTCTATCCAGTTTATGAATTGATGAGGGAACCCAACTTGAGTCAGAATAAGGCGAAGAAAGAGCCAATTCACCTTGACAAAAGCATTAGATAAATCCAACTTGAGCATGAAGGCTAAGCGAGACTTGGATGGAATAGTGTGGAGAGATTCCTAAGTGAGACCTATAGCATTGTGGATGTTCCTATCATCCAAAAACCAAAACTATTGAGGAGATATGTTCTTTGACAAAATTGGCTTTAGACGACATGCAATCACTTTTGAAATGACCTTATAGATGCAATTGCAGAGTGAAATAGTTCGATAGTGCTCAAATCCGTTAGGATATTCCTATTTTGGGATGTCTTCAATAAATGTGGAATTGAAGGGTAAATGAATTTTTCCTGCTATACGATATTCTTCAACCATTGTTGTAATATCGAATTCCAACAAGTCCCAAAACCCTATATAGAAATCTGCGGTCCAACCATCTGGTCCCAAATATTTTCCTTTCTAAAAGGAGAAAAGTACATGGTTAACTTAATCCTTGCCACATGTCTATTTATAGAGACACTAATATCCTCATCCACCCACCGATTGAAGAATATGTCGAAGCCAAAATGTCCCTGATATTTTCTCTAGGAGGATCAGTATAAATATTTTGATAGTGGGATTTTGTCGCTCCAACAATCGACTTAAAATCCAAGCATTACTCACCCTTCTAATTTCAGACCTTCCATATGGTGTTTACGGCTTTTCTGCCTTTGCACACTGGTGAAAAATGTTGTATTGTTGTCCCCTTCGGAAATCCAAAATGATTTTCTCTTAATATGCCACGTTGCTTCATGCTAGGCTAGAATTATGTCCTTCTATGATTTGAAAGTGTCTAATTCCAGTTTATCGGTTTGAGAGCAATTCCCTTGTGTAAGAGAGATCAGTTTTTGTGCAATATTTGCTTCAAAAAGGACTAGTGACTAGTCGGAGTCTACAAAAGTTTTCTTAACCCAATATTTGATCAAATGTTTAATTACAGTTAGATTCTTTTGAAAATGTTCCATCGCAAAAGTCAACAAGCATGGATTGAAAATACGCTAGTTATCCTAAACAATAGCCTTGAAATCCTCATATAGCAAATGAGGATTGATTTTGAATGGGGAGGGAGGATTGTTCAAGGTTGAATCAAGTTCCAAGAGGATAGGGAAATGGTCAGAATGGAAAAATTTGAGGATAGTTGATCTGTAGGAGCCAAGATTTAGCAAGATATTTTCACTAATTAAGAACCGATCCAAACATTTGGAGATCATTTCAGGCCTGAATCGCTCATTTGACCAGGTAGGCCCAATAGAGTCAAGATTAATATCAACATGAAAGAGGATGTCAGAATGATGGATGAAGAAATCAGTAAGAGGATCCTTCCTTTCTTTAGGGCCCTAGAGTTCACTACTGTAAAGAGTAAGGTTTAGATCCCCCAAGGATGAGATGAGGACGAGATACGAGATCACTAGAAAATAATACCTCCTAGAAGGATTTACACTCATGTGAAGGGGCATAAATACTTAGTAGATTTACAAAAATATTTAGAGGATTGGAGAAAACAAAAACAATAATATAGTGGGAAGATATTACCGATGGTTGGAGGGTGAGAACGTTTGTCCAACCCAGAGCTAGTCCTCCAGAAGTCCCAACCAAATCAACAGTAAGGAAAGATCACTCTGGAATTACCTTATGCAAAATATTTGAGGCCACCTCCGTAGAACACATTGTCTCTTGTATATACAGAACTGTAGTATTATTCACCTTTATCAGTCAATATAAGGATCTTTGTTTTGAGGGGATCCCCAACCCTCTGACGTTCTGAGAAAGGATTCATTGTTTAACCCGAGCTTGGGTTGCTTTGCTAAGGGCCCCTTGTATTGTTGATTGACGATCAGTTGAAATTTCCTTCTTCGATTCAGACTGAGCTAATTCCAAAAAGGATTTTCGACCCTAAGTTGAATGGGGGATAATCTGCTGCGATTGGCAAATACCACTAGATTGTCCTTCAATAGATTTTCTAATAGATATGGTGACATACCTCTTGTAAGAAGAAGGAACATCCTGAGAATGTATCGAGGATGCAATTGGAGTAGGGTATGCACATTATTCAATTATAGAGAGGGCAATGACCGGGCTGGAAGGCGTTTTGCAAACGCACCCAATAGATTCCCCCATCATAACCTTTTGCGGTGGAGACCCCTCGTCAGTGTTGACAGTGACTTGCTTGTTGATAAGCTTGGATTATAATTCCTGGATTCTCATTTGAAGAGCAGTCATAACCTATGCAACTTCTTTATTTACCTTCAAGAATTCTTGATGAATTTCCTCTATGTCCACATCCTTCTTTAGTTTTTTGTTCTGAACCGGGGATAATGATTCATCACCAAAATTTGAGGGAATCATTACCAGGTACATTCCTCCAACATTTCGATCTGGCTTTAGTAAAGGACCAGTTTAGATGACCATGTGATCTACAATGGGTACATCGATAGGGAAAATTCTTGTAATCTAGTGTTTGCATGAAATAATCATCCCTAGCTTCAATAAGGAGGATGACATCTAGAAGGCATAACACAATATCCATCTCAACACATATAGAGGCCATTGAAATAGTATTTTTCTGGGCAGTTTCTAGTGCGACCTTAAGGAAGCTTCCAAAGTGTCCCCTATGGATTTTAATATGTTCTCGTCCTATAATTTGACTAGTAAACGTGGCAACTTTACCCACAATGCCATTTTATGGATACACTCTCAAATAGGATCAAAGTTGGCATGCCAATGAAATAGGGTCAAAGAAACACTCCCCCAAACCATGCTCCATCCATGATAACCTGAAGATCCTCAATTTTCTCAAATACAAAGGTAATATACCCTCTAGAACCTGCATGGAGCAAAGGTTCATAACCCAGGAAATGAGCCTATATGCATTGAACCCATTTCTTGAGATCGACCTCCAAAAAACCGTCTTGCATGAAACTTTCCAATTAAATAAAATTTAGTGTAATGAAGAATCTTTTCATGTATAATTTGAGGATTTATTAAAACCTTCATCTCATCCATTGACTTCTTGATACATTGTGCCCTCTTTTTGCATCCTCCGGTTTTCTCTGGAGCCAGGGGGTTAAATTTAGGAGAAAGGGGGAGAACCTTAGGAGTTGAAGGAGAAGAAGGGTTCTGAGGTAGGTCAATAATGGGCTTAGAAGCAGTAGGTAAATCACTTGATGTAGGAGGAATGGAAGTATCCAAGTAAAAGACTGAATGCATAAGGGGAGAGGAAAATAGTTGTGAAGAGTCGTAAAACTTCAAGGATCCAAAAGGAATGGGGAGATCCCCCTCTAAAGTGATTGATTGCACAGGAGAAACCTTCAAAGTGTGAGCCTGCAAGACGCCATTTGGTATGAAACAATATTGTGATGCAATGAACTTCGAACTGGCGTAGCCATTACTTTTGGCTTCTTGGAGCCACCCATCGCTCCTCCAAAAAACCATATATATGTGTGTGTTTTCTCTCACAATCATCATGGATTGTTGAGATTTCTTGGTGAATTTTTTAATTTATTTTTGCAGAATTTTCTCTACTTGACATCATCAATGATACTAGTGATAGAAGTTCTCTGAAAAGGGTCACCATATAACTTTTTCCGTGGAAGGTGTGACTAGATTATAATATTTTCAAGAATGAATGAAGACATAACGCTTCTTAGTTCCATATTTGCCAAAATTGGGGGTCCTAGCTGATCTCCAGGCATAGAGGAAAAGTACAATAAGTTAGAGTTTTATAGAGAGTTAGATAAAATATAATTACTTTTAAAAATAACCATCATAAGCATAGGTCCATTAATTGAAATAATTGTTTGTTACATATGCATGAAGCCACAACCGCTCATAAATTATTGATTGTTGCATTTTTTTCTTCTTCTTTTAAAAGTCATGAAGGCAATTATTGTCACACTAGATCAAATGAGGTCTATAAGTAACCCTCATTAGATTATGTATCGGCCGGATACAGATGGATGTTGTCTCCCTCCACATATCATTCCATTCACCTATACTCTATTTAATTGACTAACTAGATGGGATTCGTTCCCCGCAATCACAGCGAGATGAGAATATGTCGCCACGTTATTACTGGACTAAATGTAACTCACTATTCCACGTGTACACTCGGAGTGTAAAAGATCATCGCAAATTACAAAGCAACAGTAAAGTAATTGACATTATTATCAGAATAATAATAGGTTGTATTGCCTAACTCGAACTTTCCCAACCTATCAACCTATAGAGCACTGTAAGCTTTGGAACAATAATTGAGAGGAGTGAATAATTTTATTTTATTTTTTTGTCTTTCAGTATCACCACTGTTCAACGTGTTCACTGATGATGTGAAAGATCATCGCGATTCACAACTTACATCACACTAGTTGGTAAACCCTAATTTTGTGGGATATGAATTTGGCATCTACAATTTTGATCATAGTTTTACTTTAAATTTCATTTTCCCCATTTGAAACATGTTGGAGGGTTTCCAAATCGGCTTATGATAGAATGGGCGCACGCTTCCTCCACTAAATTCTAGAGTGGAAGACAGAAACAAGTAGAATGAGCAATTCGCAACCAATCATTCAAGGTATTTGTCACCAATAATAGCGATCAAAGAGGAAAAGTTCCACGCTAGTATCGACCGACTAGCAAGAGGACCGCCACCAAAAATAGGGAACACCACGCACGGGATCATCCTCAAGATTGCTATTAGGCAGACCAGTTTCGGATGTTGTTCGGGGTACATCTTATGCATCAATGTGTGGAGGTTGAGTGCTTGAGGAAGTCAATATTCGAATCTATAAGAAAAATGAAAACTAACACACAGTCCCCACACGAACATGTTACCAACCTTTTTTTAAACATTTGATATAAATGATATCAAAAAAACTTCAACTTCGTTCATAATGAAGCATATCATGTCTGAAAGTTCTATGCTAGATTTGGATCAATTATGATATGTTGTAGATATGGATCATGTATAAGAAAACAGGGTATGATTCTAATTGTGGATGGTCGTTAGCAGTGGACTAGTTCAGATTTAAAACATTACACACAAGGTCATGAGTTCAAACAATTGTGAAGTTCAATCTCACCTATGGGTTGTAAATTTCGTGAGAGAATATTGCAATCACTCACAAGCGCACTACTTGCAAACCCTAGTCCATGATTTATGCACTGACAAACAACCCAACAAGTGGCTAGATTCAACTATCTTATACAGAGTGAGAGTTAGCTTTCGAACGGTGACCTTTATGGATGGTGCATTATAGGTTACAACTGTAACCACATATATCAAGCCAATATATGGTAGGGATTCCATGGCTTCATGTAAGGTTTGTCCTTACACCAAAACTTGTAGATTTTGGTAAACTTTCCAAACCAAGCACATTGTCCCACGATCCCAGTGTGGAAATTAGTCTACATTATGTTTTCAAAGGCCCCCTGACGACATAATTCGGGGAAATGAACATGTGAACTGTTGATGCTAAAAATGACATGGTTAGGGAAACAACACATTAAACATCCTTGGAGGGCTAATCAAGGGGAAGAAGGGGATGGAATTCTGGGTTGCATTAAGATCCCTCAGGTAGATATGATTATCACAGGTTGAACAATGGGGTTAAGTACATAAAGGAAATGAAACCAAAGTTGGATAAGCTTGATGAAGTACAAGAATGATTTCAAGAAAATAATGTTAGTCCGTTAATAAATCTAAATGAGACTTATCTAACCATGTATGTGTTAATTATTAAAAGAAAAGTGATTAAATGCAAAATATTTACAATAAAATAAAAAAAGGATTATTGAAAAATATTCTAAGAAAATAACGGTTAGTCACAGGTGTAAAAATGCATTTATAATTAAACCTATTATGGATCTAGTGTGAATAAAGATAGCATCTTTAACTGTGTAGAAGAAAATATCCAGTTTCATAAACTTTTGAATTTGTAAATTGCACACCGAAATGAAATAATTGAACTAAACAAAAAAAACAATTTTGTGTTTGTAGTGTTAGTACCAAAATGGAATGATAACGTATGTTTCCTCTTTGAGTAAATAATTTTTACAACAGTTGGAAATTTAGCATTTTGCTCAAATTTGAAATTTTAAATGCAATCAAAGATCTCACTTCATTAATGCAGTTATATCACTTTATAAACATTGAAATTGTTGGCTTAGTTGTTTGCATAAAAATTTCTCAATAAATAAAATTAAGTGCATAACATGATGCAAGATGGCCACCTTTGTTGGAATTATCTAGGGCCAATCAAACATTTATATACATGTTAGTATAGAAAGTTGAAATATATATATATACAAACTTGTAAACCAAGAAATAAAAATGTGTACAGTCCAATTACTTACATAAAATACAGTGTTGCAAAATGTACAAAAAAACATGAAAATGGTAGTAGAGATGAATAAAAAAACGAAGAAAGACACAAATATGCCTAAAATCAGATTTTATTAAAATATGGAATTTGATAGTCATGAGTACAATAGATCGTGGCCGGTTTAACCACTGAGAAAGGGAGGTTTCTGAGACCCTACGCAATTCTCAACAGCTCAAGTTCATCTGGTAAAACTAAGATAGCAGGAGGAGTTTCCGCCCATGCAATAACCTTAGTGCATGAAAAAATCAATAGGAAAAATATGTAGGAGAAAATGAAATGCACAAGGAAAAACCTCTTGGGGAAGGACACTCTCCCTCAAGGTAATTTTTAAGGGCAAAATTTCACCAATTGACTATTTTTGGGGCTTTTTTTCAAAAAATAAATTCACTATTTGGTCATTTTTAGTCTCTAATATCACTTATATTTACATAAAATATGTTCTTTTATCATAATATTGGCCAAAATTTACACATTTTTGTAGTAAAGTGTATGTTTCATATTTAATATTCACCTAGATCTATATATATATATATATTTTTCAATCCAAAATTATCGCCTAGCATACTATACTTAAGTATAATATTAGAATCCTTAAAAAATACCATGCTCTTCCTTCACCCTAATGGATGGACCTGGACTATAGCCTTATCCGCAATGGCTACCTGTTAGGCTCATGGAAAACTGATTATGCGGGGACAAATGGCAGAAGTTAAAAGATATCACTACCCACTTCTTACCTCCGGGGCAAGATGATGGTTTCGGGAACTTTGTCGAACTCTTAAAGGTTGCGACACGTAGTCGAAGTTCTTCGAGAACTATGTGGGGAAGGAAAAGAGTTCTCGCAACTATCGAGAGTTCAAAGGCCGCACGCCTCTTTGCATTTAGTTTTTTCAATGTGTGTATGAAATGAGGGTGAGCCGCGGTAATCGACCCTCACCCTTGGATGCGAAATGAAACATTCTATGAATTTTCAAGAATGAGTGACACTTTGAAAGCCTAATGATGCACTCTAGAAGTAGTAAACCCACTCAAGTCAAGGTTAGAATATGAATACTCCATGGGCTAGGTCCGAAAGGGAAATACCATTTGGGAGCCCCTCCCTTAAAAAAAAAAAACCTAGGTCTACAATTCTTCGGCAATATCGTATGATTCTTTGCAACTACTTGAGTGGAGATATCAAGCTTTATATTATTTCGATGACTATAAAGCTTCTAAGCAAAACATGCACTCTTGTGGCATGTGAACAAGGATAGGTCACAAGTTAAGTGCCATGAACAAGTTATATGTTACTTGTTCTCCATGCTTAGTTGTAATCACAAGTTGTTGTGTATGCCTTAACTACCTATTATCTTGTTTAGTTAAATAGATTTTCTATCACTAAGTATTATCCATGCATGAGCTATGAGTTCTTTTTATATATTTTTTTTTATAATTATTTATTGTGAATTTTGAAACAACCATAAAGTCAATGTGGAATGTAATTAAATACCAAGCAGAATGCAAAACGCTACGTTCTCCTTAATGTTTGTGGTTGTTTCTCTATCAGTTTTTGTGTGTCGACCACCCGATCTTGTCATTGTTTGAGGATGAAGCTGCCATATCTATGATGACTGTCTAAAATGGAAACGAAACCTCATTTTTGGTGTTTGTATGGTCCATTTGTGTTCGCTTGAGAGCATAGTTCGAGCTACTGTTTGTGGGCCAAGACTGGCAGAGTGAAAATATATCTTTTATGGCTGACCTTGAACTTCAGTGTTTTTACCTCTCGTGATACCCACTAACTTCGGTGTTTTTCATGCTTCGCTACTAATGTCTTTCTGCTTCATATCTCTTTGGTTTTTCCATCTCCTTGCTCGGCTGATTTAGGCCAACGAATTATTTTTGTCGTCTCCGCTCACTGATCGTGCCTGCTTGCGAATATGATCTCCTGCACTTCTTGTTCGTCGACATGACAAACATAATGGCACACGGGCGTATCGCGCTCTGAATCCACCCAATCGAGACTATAAGAAACCTCGGTTCTTTGATTATACGGTGTAATTGGGATGTTTGTGGTGTGTTTCCGTTGGTGTGCAAGAACACTGTATGTATCCTCCCTTAGCCCGCGCTATTCTGCATGTAAAGTCCCTCGGTTGCCGTGGCTTCTGCATTCATGGTAATTCGTGCCTTTTGCTATGAGTGTAGTTGGAGCGTCAGTATGGAAACATTGGTATCTTTGGAGCTTTTTGGTCCACCAGGGAGTCATGGGCTCTTTTCTCGTTAGGGTTAGGTTATTTGCTTTGTAAACGCAGGTCTTACTCCCTCCCTCGCCGCGTGGGTTGCCTGGTCTGTCACAACCGCTAGGGATTCTTCTTCTGTCACGTATTCAGGTGCAAATTGCCTGTTGCATAATGCCTGCAATTGAACGTTTTTTCCTTGTATGTCAGTGTTGCGTTGGAGCCGTAGATGCCTCTGCCATGGAAACGTTCCTTTGTCTCTGCGTTCTTTCAAACATTTCCCGCGGTTTGCAGTTTAGCGTTTCTCTGCTATGTGCATACCAAAATTATAAAATATAAAATTACTCCACTTCATGGAAAAGGGTGTTACGTGGGTATGGAGAAGTACATGGATAGGGATATGGTAACAGAAGGGGATAAAGGTAAGGGAAGATTTTGAAAAATAAATGAAAGGGGACCAACAACGCAATCTCCAATAAAAGAGGAATTTTAGAATATTTTCTTTTATAATCATAAATAATCATAAAGGGAATATGATCTATGATAGGTATAAAGGGCATTTATTATGTCTTTTTGACATTTAGTTTTAGAGTAGTGCTATTAATCTGGGCTTGGGATGAAATGTTTGGTAAACTGTAACAAAAGCTTAAAGCAATATTTTTATTATTAATTTTGTTGATAAATAAATGTTTTTTCTATCTTCTTATTGGATCAAACTTATATGACATAAGTCTCGTTTTTCTAGGAGCGGGTGGCATGCTTATCTGAGCGTATCCTACTTCCTAATTGCCTATCATGCTTCCTAATTTAGCTTATCATGCTTCCATCACTAGAGACGCCTTCATCATTGTGGAATGAATGCCTTTTTAGACAAAGAGTAATTGAAGAAGGGAGACACCATTTGTTCCCAAATAAAGCTCGGGATCTGTGGTGCCTCTATCCAAATTGCAATTGCAATTTTGTCTCCAACTTATGCAGAATCTAGTTGGTGCCTGGATAAGCTCGTGCTCATGAAATATTCGGACTACCATTCTACCCATCTTTTTCAACGTTGTTCGTTCTGAGGTCAGCCATACAGAGAAGGATGGAGCGTACGCTAAAGCCCCACAGGGAGCTCGAGGGGAAGACAACATCCGACCCTCAAACTGGTCAAAAGAAGCCATGGTACGCTTCAGAAACTATTCAAAAATGGAGAGCTGCACTTTCATATGTTGCGGATCCGAGCGGTTTTGTTTATAAGTCACTTCCATCTCCTACAGATCCTTCGAATTTGTGTTATTTTTTATTTGTCTGATTGATAAAGCTGCATGATATACTTATTTCACATTTGTTTATTTTTCATTTGTCCGATTAATATGCATGATCACATTAGGGACATGGAAAGAAAGATTGCGAAGGAAGGATTGCCCCTTCGTCTTTGGGATTGCAGGACCAGCAACATTGATGATTGGTTGGAGCCACAGACAACTGTAAGCTTAGACATTAATTACATTTTAACATTTAAAACTTTTCATTCACGACTAAGATATGTTTATTATGTTTATTGTATTGTTCTTTTCAATGAATAGCTAATAAACGAAGTTCGTGGAATTAAGATGGTTAGTCGTGAGGGTGATATCTTCCGACATACTCAATTTTGGCGTTGGTTGCGAAACTCTCGAGCATTCAAAGGCTTAGAAATGAGGCTTAGACATTTGAGACTTGTTGCAGCTGAAAAAGGTTATTTAGAAGACATATTGAGGAGGGTGCAATGGCCGCATCTGATATGGCTCCGTTCGTATGGATGTAACTATTCTTCTCTCCCTGACTCGATTCCGATGAAGAATTTGAGAGTTTTAGAAGTGGAGGGGAGCATATTGAGGAAACTATGGCCACATCAATCTCAAGTAGGCAAATATATATGTTTTGCGGTTAATATTTTCGTTTAAATTCACTTGGTAGACTCCGTCATCGATTCATATGTTTTAGAAGTGCAGTGGAGCATATTGCACTATCTGTGGCCACACCAATCTCAAGTAGGAAAATATATATGTTTGCGTTTAAATTTCATTTTGTAGACTCAATCATAGATCTCTTATGTTGAGACTTCAACGTTGCAGGCGGTGCGTCTCCAGCTGTGAGAATTAAATATCATTGGTCCCCTTTCAGAAATTCCAAAGTCTATAGGGAAGCTCAAGTACCTCGAAAGGATTGCTTGATTTTCTCCTATCGAAGTGATTTAGCTCTATTCCTTGTGTGTATGAGTGATTTTCTCCTACCTAAGTGATTTAGCTCTGGGATCGATCTTTCTGGTCGTTTCTTGCCTCAGATCTGTCTTGAAAGCTTTCTGAGCTTCCGGTGCTGGCTTTGTTTGGAGAACCTTGATGTTTACATGTAAGAGAAACGGTGCATAACATAGTGCAGATTGTAATATCATTTAGGGCAGTTGCCAAAGTGAGACATTTTTCCATTTCTGTAGTGAATTTTGCCTTGCATCCAATCTCGATGGGTCCTTTCAATGCTTAAGTAATATACCTTTTTCTTTTGTATAGTTTGAAGATGATGTAATTATGGGCTATTTAAGTTTTTAAATTGTACCCTGGCAAAACTATGCTTGAAAATGACTATGAATTTTTTACAATTTGCACAGTAGCTTCTGATATGCTTGTTTATCTTGTCATTTACTATTTTTTCATAGTCTTCTTCATATGAGAATCTCTCTCCAAAAGTGTTAAAATAAGTTGCAAAAGAGTTGAATAATCTCATGGATACTCCCCCTGAAGGTGTTCGAGTTTTACTGAACTATGATTATCTACAATATTTGTAGACATTGAAGGGCCAAGTATTGTCAATTTTATTTTATTTTATTTTTTTTAATTTTTACTTTTTCATAATTTTTCCAAGAAGTTCTTATGTATTTTTATGCCTTATTTCAAATATTTATTCCCCATGTGTATTTTGCGTTATTCGTACTTGACTAGTTAAGTGATGATACATTGATTATTTTATTTTCTTAAATGAAAGCTACTGTCATTTTACCACTTTGTATTATGATATTTTAAATTTTCAATAATGATAGTATTTAAGTCTGGGGATTCTAGTTGTCGCTATATGATTTTTTTATCAGTTGTTTGAAGGAATTTTTTAAGCAATAGACCTTTGTTATTATAAAGTAGTATGATGAGTGTGCTGGAATTTTTGGGTATTCTGATTATGCAGTTGGAAGCAAATTTCGCAGTTGTCTATAGTTTTTTCAATTTTGTCCTAGACCTTTTTTGAGTTTTAGCCTTACTAATCAAGCAAGTAATTTTGCATCCTTAATGTTAACACTTTGCTGCTAATATGCTGAAATGATACCTCCATGTATATTTTCAACTGCCTTCAGTGTTGTATTTTTTCTTGTTTGCTTGAAAGGCTAAGTTTTCAAAAACAGAGAAAAGGAAGTGCCTGATGATTGTGTTGTTTTTTAACTTATAGCTGGCACTCCTTATGAAGGTGGCCTTTTCCGCATAAAACTGGTCCTCTCTCGCAAATTTCCTCTCATTCCTCCAAAAGGTCATTGCTAAGTGTATCCTTGCTATTTGAATTGAATTCTTAATGTTAAGTTGCATTATTCCTACTTGAATTGATTACATGTTTCTATCTTCTAAAATGAAAGTATACACATGCTTCTTAGGTTTAGATTATTCTTAATTTGAATAATATCAGCCACTGCATGGATGCATTTCTTTGTTCTTGCAGTGTTATATACAAACCACTCTATATTCTTATTCCCTCGTCTTAAATGTCTCATTTAAGTGAGAAAGTCTAGTCATCTTTTTTGTCCTTGTATTGAATTGCAGGCTATTTTATTACAAAACTCTTTCACCCCGACATTGCAAACAATGGAGAAATATGTGTGAATACTCTTAAGAAGGATTGGACAGCAACCCTAGGATTGCTACATGTGCTCATTGTATGATTAATATCCTTATTATCTTTTTGATATTTTATTATTTATAACATCCTTTACTCTCTCTGATTTATAAGGCTTTCCATGCATTGGTTGTATAGGAGGAAGCTTAGGTTTTGGAAATGTTGTTTAGTTGGAATGTAATCCTTAGCATCCATTATTTCGTTCATACTTGAAAAACATACGAACAGATAGTACATTGGTGTTAAGTAGCTATTTTTGTCATAGAAACATTTGGAGAGATACTTTTATGGTTTTGTGGAAGTGGATGGCAATCGATACTCCATGAGGATATTCTTTGAAATCAAGAAGCATAAATATCTAGAGGCAGTTGACAAGTAAGTTAAGACAACACGGTTAAATTTACTATTCCTGTGTTTTATGCTTGGTCGTCTATCTCTTTATATGGAGAATTGAAAAGTGTTGATTGTAATGTATAATTATCGATGCCTCTCATCAATAATAATGTGCTTGAATTAACTTCAGAGATTGTTTCATCTTTATAGATTGTAATTAAGATGTACATCATATTAATATTCTATGCCTTTAGATTCATAAGCCTTTGGCTGAATTACAAATGTAGAATGTACTTTTTTTTCCAAAGCCTGTATGATTTATGTGTTTTGTCACCAACAATGTTAATCCATGTCATATGAAGCCCTTAGTTAGTAGATATGAAATTTCCAAAATTGGATCCTCGATATTGTGCTCTCTTTCCATAGCTTTTTTGCAATTGTGGTTGTGATTCATTTTGCTCCATATGCAACCAAATCAAGTTTGCTACTTACAGATTTTGAAATTTGAGATCATTCCTATCCTCTGCATTAGTTACCCCCTTAGGAACAGTATCAGCTTTGCATAATCTAAAGCAAACTACATAGTTTCCAACTAATTCAATTTGTTTTGAATACTAAAATGTCTTATGAATATGTAATTGAAAATATTCGTAGTGGTACAAAAAATTTGCAATTCCTATAAATAATTGTTGTTTGCAATGTGTTACCTATTCCTATAAATAATTTTTGTTTGCAATCTGTAACCTTTTTTTTTATTGCTGCAAAGTGTGCTTTTCAATTTAGCTATGTATGTCTACCATGTCATCGATGGATTTAATTTGTGTTTTGTCATTGTAGTTGTAGATAGGATGTATACTTATTCTTTCTTGCGATGAATTTTAGATCATTGTTAGGTAGTATGGCCTCTTTGGCTATCCAATAGTTTTGCCCTTGTAGCTCCAATAGTTCTGCCCTTGTAGCTGCATAGGTTTTCAGCAAAAAAAAGGATAAAGAAAAGCAAATGTCCTTTAACCCTTTTGCAACGCACTTGTTTCCACGAAAAAAAACATTCTATCAATTGTCTTCTCTGTACAATGGTTATGCATAGATAAAGGGCAATGTCAATAGTCATTGCAAAGAAAATTGCTTTTTTTCATAATTGCAAAATATCTTCAAGTGTCATTGATCGAGTGGGATTCAGATTTCCATGAATTTTAATGCAATTACAAAGATAAAATTAGCAAGCGGAAGTGTGCTTACATATTGAAAAAAGAATGTACATAAAACTCACAATAAACATTGAAAAATGCACACAAAAAGGCAAGCACAAGCATCATTTTGAGCTACTGGCAATGTCAAAGACATTTCTACCTCATGGCTCTTGTTATTTTAATGGAACTAAAACTTTAGGAACAAGGATTTCATATTTGGGGATTATGGAGGGTGAGGGATAAATAAGAATGGAAAAATTGAAGGGTAGGGGGATAATTAGGAAAGGGAACTTAATAATAAAAATTATGCATTTTAAAGAAAAAAGGAAATAGGGATAAAAAAGGTTAAAAGGATTTCATAAATTTTAAGACTTTTTTATTGAGTGAAGAGGGGGAGTAAATTAGGAAAATGTTAATTTTATGGATATAAGTATGAGAAGAGAAAGGTGGAAAATGAATAAGTAGGATAGGATAATAAATGAAAATTGGGAAGGGAAGGCAATTTTATTTTGAAGTAGGGATCATTGGCTTTTTCATGCAAGAGGTGCTCCAGAGTATTTTGAAGCTTTGGACATAGCCATAATGACAAGAACGAATAATGAGATGATGAAATTGGCTAATTTATTTGAGGGCGCAAAAGAGTGTATTTCAACTAACATGACACACTTTACTTCATCTTGTCGAAACTTCAACCGACTACCAAGAGGGTTAAATGGAATCATTTTTTGTCAATTATTTCAGTAGGTTTTCCTTTGGCATCATGACTTGATTACTTCAGAAGCATGTTGAGCATCAACATCTATCCCCCAAAACAACAAAACACAATGACATAGGACTAACTTGACTAGACTAATCAATCAGACAAGAACATAACCATGAAGATGGTACATGTACCCATTTTCATCCCAAAAGAGGGTATGGAGTGAAAAGAGTAAGGATAGCATTCCACAATGGATGAAGTAATGGGAAGAAATAAGTGATGGGAAACCAAATAGTGAAGAAACAATAGTTCAACCTACCTGAGGCTGATCACTAGGAACTGCCCAATAGTTCTTCCCTCTCCATGTCACATTCTTTCGAGTATAAAAAAAATGATTGTCATCATGCTTGATATTAATGACAAAACAACCTGGGGAAAAAGCACCGTGGCAAATTGCACTTAAAGACATCAAATTCCATAGACACCCATTTGGGCATAGTGTGAAATTAAATGACAAAAATGAGACTAGCTAAGTAAATGAAACCAATAAACTAGAAATATAAATATGTATAAACTAATGATACAAAACAAAAGTAAATGCATGATTGATAAAGAAAAGATGACCTACGGATAACATGCAATCCTACTGCTACTTCTTCAAAAAATATGAATCATGTAGGATGGCATTTATTGTATAAGAATACATCGCAACCAAAATTACTTGCACCGTTTTAAAAAAAAATATCATGAACATCAAGAAGAAAAATAGATGTGATCATGAAACTCAAAAAATAAAAGTTAGTATTAGTTGAATCAAATGAAAATAGATGCAAATGAAAGGAGTTAGTTCTAAGAATATTAGAAAATTGATTTACCCATGAATCCCAAATAAAATCTTTGAAAATTAACCCATGAGTTCCCCTCCTCACCTCATCGACCATTATATCGTGTTGATTGATAATAAGGTATTTAAGCTCATTGACATTGTTTGAATTGATTAATTCCTTAATGATTGCTTGATCGTTATTATTGTCCATGAAAATAATTGGTTCATCATTGAATTGCTGAGGGTAAATGCATTTAATTTTGTCTTCAAAATTAAGAATAAAACATTGATTTCATTGAGATTATATTGATCAATGATAAATGTAGAACATTTGTTATGACTAGATTGCAAGTTAGGATGAAACAAGGAAGGAATTTCAAGAATGATATGTTCACTTGTATTGGGAGCTGCACAGAGTCAAATTCCTTGTCAAGAGAATGAGTATCATGAATTTATAAGTCATCAAACAATCATTGTGGATCGAACAGGGACTTCCCTAAAAAACATAAGATTTAGATTCAAGGGTAGGATTATGAAAAACAAGGTTCTTACCCATAATTGGAAGGTACTGAGCATATTCTTTGTTAATCGATGGAGCAATGAGAGACTTGGAAAAATAATCAATCACAAAATCATTTGAGCTTAAAGATTCAGGGTTATGACTCACCTCCTTATAAGAATTGTTTTTCCCTTTCAAAAGATTAATATTTCTAAGACATTGCATTGCAAATTATAGACCTCATCTTTAGTTAGGAAATTATTTTTTTGATTGGAAAAGCGAGCATTAAGATGAGGTGTCATGATGACATCCTAATGATGAATAGGAGTATGAAGGTCATGCTTAGAATTAGATGAGATGATTTTGTCATCAAAAGAGGAATTTTAAAATATTTTCTTTTATACATAAATAACCATAAAAAAGGGTTAATAGGGTAATAGGAAAGGAAAAAAGGGAATGTGATCTATGATGCGTATACAGGTATTCTATTATTTTAATGGAAGTGAAACTTTAGGAACATGGATTTAATATTTTGGGATTGGGGAGGGTAAGGGATAAATAAGAATGCAAAAAATAGAAGGGTAAGGTGATACTTAGGAAAGAGAATTTAATAATAAAAATTATGCATTTTAAAGGAAAAGGGAAATATGGATATAAAGGGTTAAAAGGATTTCATAACTTTTATGAAGTGAAGAGAGGAAGGGGTAAATTAGGAAAAGGTGAATTTTATGGATATAAGTGTGAGAAGGGAAAGGTGGAAAATGAGTAAGAAGAATAGGAGAATAAATGAAAATTGGGAAGGGAAGGCAATTTTCTTTTCAAATAGGGCTCATTAGTTTTTTCATGCAAGAGGTGCTCGAGAGTATTTAGAAGATTTGGACATAGCCATGATGACAAGAACGACTAATGATATTATGAAACTAGTTAATTTATTAGAGGGTTCAAAAGGGTGGATTTCGACGGGCATGACACACTTTACTTCATCGTGTTGAAACTCGACCAACTACCGAGAGGGTCAAATGGACTCACTTTTCTTCAAAAAAAATATGGACATGATCAGTACAATGAGCTAAACAGAACATCATAAACCCCATGAAACGACAAGTATTGGGTGACAAACGACCATTTTCCCAAACCCAACTTGACTATGAGATGATGAAGCATATGGAAAGACTTGGAAAGTGTGTCAAAGTGATCATATGACAAAAAGATAAGCATAATAAGTTATATACATGACAAGTACATTTCCCTAGACATGGAGGAGTGAACAAAAAGATATTCCAATAAATTTAAGTAGGTTCGGCTTTGGCATCTTTCCCCGACTACTTTATATGCATGTCAATGTTGAGCATCAACATCTAGCCCCAAAAAAACACCGAAATACAATGACATAGAACAAACTAGACTAGAATGACCAATAGGACAAGGATGTAACGATGAATCTAATACATGTACCCATTTTCATCCCCAGAAAGGGAAAGGAGTGAAAAGAGTAAGGCTACCATTCTAGAATGGGCGAAGTAGAGGGAAAAAGGAAGGAAAAGAGTAAGGCTAACATTCCATACCCTTTTTACCCTCTCAATTCGAGTGGTTACTTGTATGGTAATTCCTTGTTTGTTGAGAGTCATCATCAAGGCCCTAGTCCTACACCATACTACTCCCCTAATCCCTCTCGCTCATCCTCCAATACAGCAACACGTACCTCCTACTTGGCTCTTCCATTTCCGCCACAAGTTCATGGACCCTTGTGTAATGGTACTATGTGTGATTATGCTTCTACTAGCTATTTGGATACTCCAACCATCAACCCTTATTATCGTTTTCTTGGCTCATTGTCGGCCCCTCCAATGTATCCACACCCTACAACTCCTCCTTTTCCTCATGGGAAAGTATATGCTTAAAATAACATTCGTACCCAACATGCACCCAATAAATAAAAAGCAGAACCAAACACCTCTAACAAGAAGAATAAGTGACAGGAAAAAAAAAAAACATCAAGAAGGTGGAGGCCAATCCCCTTCACAACATTGAAAGGAATCTGAACTCTGCAAACCAGGATCCCAATTAACCTCCCAATCAAGATAAGAATCCTTAGTTACATACTAACCATATTTGTTCCTTTTGCGGTGTTTATGGACACTATACCCATGATTTTTTAAAGTTACAACATCATGATTCATTCCCTAGGTCAATTTTGTGTGTCAAGATTGAGCCTCGTGTGTTGAGGTAGTTCCTTATTGGATCCTTCATTGGACTCAGGAAACTTGGAGAGGAATCTTGAGTTGGACTCAAGAATGGATAACCTTGTTGTGTTGAGGCAAGTGCTTTGTATGCCAAAGTGATGATGTTGTATAGTCTTGCTAGTCAAGGCTAATGTCTTATGTATCAAGACAGATCCTCATGTGTTGAGGTGATGGTTTGGATGTTGAAGCATGTATGGTATGTGATGTAATACTAACCATGGTTGAGCTATTAAGTCTCCTCAAGATACTGGACACCTATAGAGTGAATTACTTAGCATATAACCACTTGGAACGATAGTAGAACAATATGATCACATCATTGGGGAAATCTCCTTAGTATATTTGATGTGATAATTAATTAAGTTGGCACACATGCACCATGCAGATAAGATGAGATACGATATGAGAGAATCCCAATTGCACATAAATACTTAATTTAATTAAGAGAGAATTCAAATTGTTAAACTTCGGTGATATTAACAAAGAAGACTTTAGTCAATCAAAGGAGAACTCGAATTGTTCATTACAGCGATGATAACAAGAAAGATTTCAGTTAAGAGAGTTAACTAAGTGTTTTTGCATGACGACACTTATGTTAAACTAAAATACAACACTTATGTCAAACTAAAAGATGACACTTATGTTAGACTAAAAGATGACACTATAGTTGCGACACTTGCATAATGACACTTAAGCTAGCCACCTAACTAAGTAGGAAAGATTTCAGTTAAGGGGTGAGTTCATCCTGAAGTTATTACCATGAGTTAAAATTATTGCATGAGAATCGGGGCATACTTCTCCATGCAATATTGATGCCTCCAAGGTTGGAGCGAATTCCAATGAAGTAAATTTGTGCATGAGACCAATGTTAGTGAATTATTTGATTGGAGTATTATTATTTTGAGTCTCTATTATGTATCTATCTCTCTTGCTCTATAAATTGCACTACGGGTGGTTGATGTAAAATACATTCTCTACTTTCTATCAATATACTAAGGAAGTTTTTCCTGGAGTTTTCTCCCTCAAATCATAGAGGGTTTCCCTAGGGTAAATTCATGTGTTGAATGTGATTTCTTATGTGCATGATTTTTATTTGATTTTATTACTATTTTTTTCCTGAATTAAAGATAAAAAATTAACATAATTGACCTCACTTAGCTAAGGCTCACCAGTTATTTAATGAGGCCACCCAACTTGAAGCAGCTAATGCCCCACAAGGGAAACGAAATCTATCACCTCCTAATCTGTCCCAAATTCAACAGTTAGTCCTAGAAAACCCCTTCTCATCTCAATAGGTGGTCACAACACAACCTATGACACCTTACCCATCTCTACCATTGACTTTCGATGATACCCATGACCCTTATTCCCAACATCTTCTTATGATGTTTGCTGACATCAACCTCATATATGACATAACCAATATGGTTTGGCTAATGATTCCTATACCACTAATAAAGGGAATCCTAGTAGTTGAATAACCTTTGCACCTATCTCATCATAAAATGGATGCTATTCCTAAGATCCATAAGATCCCTTTGCACCATGTAGAAAATAACCCCAATACCCATTCTTCCCCTTACAGTAGCATTGTGGATGACTTGGCACAATCACCTACCACCATGTCTATTTTATAGGTTCTTTGTAATTATCATATTCATTGCAAAACATTATTATCCACCTTGGGTGCAATTCATCATTTTGATGCTTTCCTTATGACATTTGATCTTAATCAAGCAAAGCCTCGGATTCCCTTTTCAATAGAAAGTGGATATATTAGAGTTGTTCACTATCTCCTATGGGAATTATACCACCCAACCTCAACCCTATCATATCCCTAACCCATTTTTAGGGCACCCATGGGTGGTATTTCCTATACACCAAGTTTTGTTCCTCTTTCCTCCTCTTGGGATCATATGAACTACCATGATGTCTATGCTTAACCTCCTGATCTTGACATTAGGACTACTTGTTCGGTAATTTAATCCACCAAACCCCCCATCCAATCCTCAAGTAGTTTGAATGCATGTGAAAACCATTGGTACCTCCGATCCCCACCACCCACGATAATGAAGCACACTGCCCCCCTACCTAGTCTTCTGCCAAAAATAAATGTGGGGTCAAATCCAAGAATGTGGTAGCACTGTCTACTCCAAACCTAATTGTAATCCCTCCTCCTGTAGCTACAACATGAGCACCCACGCCTTGCATTATGTGTGATATCTTGTGTCATTCCCCCATTAATATCCACAATTTCTTATCTTGCACACTCACTTCCATGTGACTAAAGAGAAGAGTGATGTAAATAATCCCATGGGTTCACATCACTCTCCCTGGTGCTACCAAGTAGTGCAACAAGGCATTGTGCACCAACCATCCTTGCGTGTTGTGTGGCATCTATGGCCATTATTCACACCATTGTACTGATCTCCCTAAATTTTAGTCCATATTAGTTGATTTGCATCAACGTTCACTTGAGGAACAAATCACTACCATTGAGGAAGTGTCTCCTCCTATGTCTTCCTTTGAGGGGACAATATCCATCTATTACCTCTTGTCCTCTAGCGGTACTTCCTCGACATCCTCCCATGCCATCGGCTACATTAACGGAGATGAATTCCTTTGATCTATTTATTTTATCCTTTCAAAATGATGAGGAAATCCCATGTCCATAGAATGGGATTATTCTTCCTAACCTTCCTACTCATCACCGTCATCCTCATCATTGTTTGAGATGATGTTAGTACGGGCCTCCCCCTTGTAGGGGAAAATCCACCTCATCATCTCATGGATGTTGTGTGTCACCATGGCTATTTGCCTCATGGACCATGGTTCCCCCCCTCTATTTGTTGGTTGATGCCCTATCGATACCTCTCCGAGATTGTTAGAATATTCACCAATACTGAGAGGGGGGGTGAATCAATATTGGGCACTTTTACCAATTTTCACTTCAAACAAAAAATTGCAGCAACTTTAAATTACCATCACATCATTAACCATAGTACATTATCAAACATTACCATCAAAACATAAAATCAAAGATAGTGCACATAAATTTTATGTGGAAACCCAAACAGGAAAAACAAACAGAGTGTTGTTCTTATGTTTATGAAGAGTACATTCAATTTTATGTGCACCAACACAAAGGAATAAAAAACTACCTAATTTCTCTAGCACCAACTAGAAGGAGCACCGACCCTTTGTAAGCACCAACTCACACTTCTTAGGAACCAACCTGAAGGAGACTACAATATCCCATTCTTTCCCCAATCCTGCTACCCTAATATGAATAAGAGTATCAACTTGCCATTGTCATTGTCTTCACATTGTAAATATCATTGTCTTCACATTGTCATTGTCATTGTCACAGTCAACCTTCAGATTTTCAACAAACTAGACCAAAAAATATCTTCAATACAACTTTCAAATTTGCAACAAATTAGCCCAAAACATATATGCAATAAAACCTTCAAATCTGTGGAAAATTATCCCAAAACATGTCTGCAATATAACCTTCAAATCTAAAACAAACAAGCCCAAAACATGTTTTCAATATACCCTTCAAATATGCAGCAAACCACCCCTTCAAATATGCAATAAAACCTTCATAAAGCAATCATCCATAGACTTGATTTTTTTGTCTCATTAATCCCTTAACATCAAATCCAAGAGAGGAACCCTAGATCGTGCTATAAGAACCCTAGATCATGCTATAAGAACCCTAATCCATAGACAAAGATATTCAAAGATAAAACCCTAGTCCATACCAAGAGCATCACCAAGAGAGAGACCATAATCCATGTGAATAACCTTTCCAAGAGAAAACCTAATCCATGTGCAAGATATTCACCAAAAGAGAAACCCTAATACGTACCTTTTCCAAGATAAAGAAATAAGAGATAAACCCTAACTCGTCCTTCAACTTCTTCACAAGATTCTCCTATTGTACCTCCACTTTACTTGTTTATAAGAAGAGATGCACAACTATAACATGAGAAATGAAATATTCCAACCTTTATTGAAATATGAGTCTAAGTCACTCTTTTAGCTCTCTTAAGGTTAGGTTGGCGCTAACCAAATTTTGGCCTCATTTTAGGTTGGACTTAACCAAATTCTAGTCCAATACAAAGAAAAAATCATTTCTCCTCAACCAAGGGGGGTTAATAATCATGCCACCTATTACTAGAAATGTATAAGTGTAGGCTATATGATTATGGAACTCATTATTTCATTTGGGGGACCTTTATGGGGGTAAAAGTCCCCATTTTTCTTTAGTATCATTCTCATGAGAATCCCCTTAGCTTTGTCTTCATGGCCTCTTGCTTTACTTCTTCAATGGGCTTTGACTTCTCTTCTTGACCACTTAATGTATTCATCAAGGGGATTCTTTACACTTTACATCATCATAGTTATGTGGGAAAATCATCATCACTTTCAGGGATTCTTCACTTGCTCCATTTGTGTGCAACTCAAAGTGGGCATGTGGAAACAACCACATGTTATCTCATCTCGTGAGGGACATGCTTAACAGCTGCACCATAAGAGGACCACTTTGGATTTACATACACTTACATTAATGCTCCTTCAAGGATCTTCAAGGATTCTTGTTTTATAATATTCATGGCATGACCACATCAATGAAAACAATATTCTCTAATGGATTCTTTATTTTCATAGGGGAATCTTTACTTGGCAAGGGGATTCTTCATTTGGATTCATGGATTCAAGTTAACATAAATGAAAACCATCTATCCAACAAGGATAGAATACTCACCACATCAACACCTCTGGGATGGGGGGGAGGACCGCTCATTTTGATCTACTAGCATTCATTCATTGGTTCACATGGTCATTCATTGGACACTTATCTCCTCTCCTCCTAGGTCACCATTCTATAACAATTATTTTGAGCATATTATTGATCAGGTTCTCACACCCAGGAAACCATCACATAACAATGCTCCTTAACATTATCTCTCAGGTGTCCATACACATGGGAGGCCATTAAAAACAATGCTCCTTGGAACTGTTGCAAATTGTATATCATCTAATGTTATCGGACAATCCACTCGAGTGGACATGAGCCAGATATCCCTAGCTCAAAGTGAGTCTAGAACAAATAGAACAGACTACAAATGCATTTCCTAGATCTACTTAAGGATCAAGTACTAGATGTCTTACCTTTTTACTATGCAATCCTTTCTCCCGAATGTTGATCCACATCCCATGGTTGTCAGATCCAAGCTGTAAGACCTGTCAAGACAAGAAACAAGAGAAACCAGTAAAATACATCTATACAATAAGCGATCTAAGTAAACACTTAAGCAGGTAAACTACTCAATATCATTGCACACGTGAACAATATTGGTGGAAAGCATTTGTATTACTGCAAATAGAGGATTAAATGATAGAGATATAGAACTACAACCAAGACTTAACACAGTAGCCCTTCTCCGACCAAGCCAATTGCCATAACCTTCCAAGGAAGTATGAGTTCTCCAATAGGTGAATGGAGGTGTTCTAAGAGAGATTTCCCCAGCATTTAGATACCATAGTCTTCCTCCCTTTGGGATGGGAGTGAACCTCACTTAAATAGGACTAAGTGGATAGGTTAAGGATAGGATAGGTTGAGAGATAGTAGGAGAGAGATAGGGTATCCTCCCAAAGAGTTAGGGGTCGAGTACCATCTCCCATAGAGATCAGGGATAAGCCCCTAAATGAGCAAGTTTCGAGAAGGATCTCGAATAAGCTATTTTTTCCCATTAACTGACCTCGCCGCACCCTGCAGTGGAACAAGATGCGACGTCGCATGTTGCTAGTTTGCAACCTGCGATGACCTCTCAAAAGATTACAGAAATGAATGCAAATCCTCCCAGGATGATTACTTAGTCCAGGTGTCTTTGGGGGTGTATACACTGAATCTAATGATGAGTAGATTTTGGGTGTAACATCTAATTTTATGGAAGCATCTCTAGTCACATTTAATAATAGCATTCTATGATGAGTCACCCATGGTGTAATATCCCATCCAAGAAATGGCCAGAATACTAACTCCAAATTCTAAATTGTTCATGATTTTTACTTGCAATTTTTAAACAATTTCTTATGGTGAGCAGGGTGTAAGTGAGGAGTACCGATTCACTGATCAAGGATGGTAACGATGAATTTTGATTCTGGATTTTATATGGTACATGTGTAGAAGAAATATAATTCAGGGATATTCACTATGTCCTATGTACAAGGTACTAGAGCCTTTCACTTTTCAACAACATACAATATGTTGCCTACTTCGAGGCTTCCAGGGATTCCAGCATATGCATACTAGACTAGGAGTTGGTTCTGGATAGAAGTAAGTTTAATATCATTCATTATTCTCAATGAAACATATGGGTGTAGGTTTCATATGATTTTGGGAGGCTACAGATAAATTTGGAGGCAAACTAGTCAAGGGCACTACTGGGGATTGCACAGGTAGGAGATTTCCAGGCTTTTCCAAACATGTTGTAATGCACACAAAATCTCATAAACATGGCATGGGGGTCTTTATTATTTTTATTATTACCACATACAATCATTATATCATAGAAATACTTCAAGGATGCAACATACAAGAAGATTTGCTAAAACTAGTCAATAAATGAGGCTTAATGAGCTAGTCTTGAGATCTTAAGGGTAATGACTCATTAAACAAATGTAATACTCTATTTTTAAGAATTTAATGCCTCTATTATAACTTAATTTAACACAGAGGTTTTAATCATAAGTTTACATAAATATCTCTCAAATATTATGTCTCCTCCATTAACTACAATTCCCACAAAGCTAGAATAGCTCGTATTGATCTCTAGAAGTTCCAAAGACACCAATAAATTCAATGAAGGTATTAAGTTGAAATCATATGAATATTATTTTTAAGTCGAAATCATAGTTATGTAAGAAGTACTACACTCAGTTGCACCTACAGTGCATTAGGAGACCTCCAAGAGCTAGTTTTCCCCCACAAGGAAGGAGAAAAGATGGAGGAAGGGTAGAACGGTATTATCTCTAATATATCCAATTGATGATCTGATACAGGTGAAAAACAGAGCACATGGGGTGCGTACTTCCTTTCTGTGAATGACTGGGCTCCTCCTTCAAGAATGGGAGCTTTCTCCCCACTGGATCTAACAATTGTCTTCACCACAAGCACTTATAAGTGATGGAAACTCTTATGATGGATTAATGGTATTCAAGTGTGTATGATGAACCTCTGATCAGCAGCAACATGAAAATTTGGAAGTATACTGGAAACATGTCAAGAACTTGGGGCACATATCCCAAGGTTGTTGAGGCACATCTCTCAATATTAGAGAAGCTCAGAGCTCTCAAGCAAAATTCTCTAATGATCAAAAATTGTGAGTGGGAGTTGGAAACATTCTTTTATAGAATTCATGTTGACTTGTTGAGCAAGTTACTTGGCTTGGTGATCTGTGATAATAGGTCACCTATGAGTGGGTAACCTTCATTTTCCTTTGCTTGATGTCTTTCCTTCATTTTGGAAACTGCCATCCCTTTGTTCCTGTTTTTCTCTCACATTCCCTTTATTATTTTTCGCAAAATCTCCCTCTTTTTATTTTTTTTATTGTTTCCATTTTCTTGAGTTTAGAAACTCTTACATCTTTCCTTCTTTTGTTCTTTTTCTAAATCCACAAGTTGCTTTCGCCATATTTCAATTTTCTGACCTCCTGTTCCAATTTAGAAACATTATCCTCAAGGGGGGGATCCCTCTTGGCCCACTTGCACACATATTGGAAAGTACAATTACAAATATTAATTTAAAATTAAATAATCCAACACTCGAACATTAAAATAATTAAATAATTATTTAACTATAGGCCTGGCTCAAAATTCCTCAATCAATTAATAATTCACGTTAGATACTTAGTTTGGGGATTAATATCTTTAGGGGGGGCATATTATCTATTTAATCACCCAAATACACCCTTAGGCATACTCCATAAGACAATTTCCACATTCACCCATTAATTAATTAATTAATGCCTAGGTGACTTAGGCCAAAATCACCCCGATGGACCATAGAAAAAATTGGGGACATGACAGTCCTCCCCTCCCAACATTGCTTGTCCTCAAGAAATTAAGTCTAGGGAATAATACTGCAATTCCATCCAAGCATACTAATGACTTTTCTATCTCTCCTCCTGTTGGTGACCACAGTAGTCACCCATTCTTGGAACCACAACAAAAATCATCACAATCATGGGTCCCATCAATTCAATGGAATTGAAACATATGCTCTCTTAAGCATGCTCCACAATTCTAGATATGTGTAAAAATCCCTAACTGAACCTAAGAAGGTCCATCATGCTACTGCTTCTCAACTGTGATCATAAGTTTCTCATGTCTTCCCCACTATTCTGGTCCATCATGCAATTCCCAATGAAAGGAACTAGTCCACCCATCAACAAATGTAGATCTCAAGAAAAGCAAGTTGGATTTCCCACCTAGATCCCACTGCCTATGGTGTTTTCTCCCAAGCCCAAATGACATTAGGAACAAAATTTCAACCCAATTAATTCCATAATCCCATGGATTGTGCAACATTCTTCCAAAAATTATGGCATTTTGAAAGATTCCATGATCCCAATACCAAGTTGGAATCTCTCCGCTTCCAACGCTCATGAAAATTTCTAATATGCACTTGTACACCTGAGCCTTGTGTGAATGTGTACTGGAAGTATCTAATGGATGCAAATTATTACTTTTCTGCTACATGCAAATCATAGAAAAATCAGCAAAATTAAAAACAATTTTCTTGCGGAAAGACAAAAAACTTTACCTTCCATATTTTCCCTTTTAGTGATGCCCCTATCCATCCATTCAGTGGATGAATCAAAAATATTGCTTGCTAATTCACATGAGCTATAATAAGCCATCTCTTCGGCAATAGGATCTATCTCCCATAGGGACAGATCATGATGCTCCTGTTGTACGTGTGGCATCAACCAGAAAAACTTCTTCACCCACTGGTCATTCCCCATCATTATTGTTGAATCTAGGACATGTGGGAATGAACGGTGAACCTTCTTTGTATGTCTGCAAAATTCAGTAACCAGAATTATGGCTGCATATTCTTCATTATTGGTGGGTTCAAATGGGGTGATCTCATCCCAATATCCTATGGGAAAGTGATTGTCTTCAGGGAACAACTCAAGTTTCCTCAGGAAAAGATCAAGTGCTTGGTTTTCATCAAACTATTCTGCACAGTCCTCAAGCACATGTAAATATAAATGATCCTCATGATCCACCATATCATGAGGTTCTTCCATAATATTATTAATTCTTCCATCCCAATGAGGTTGATTGAATGGTGTGTAGGAGGGTAGGGGTGATATTTGCAACATTTCATGAAGCTACGCTATCTCTGTCTTGGATTCTTGGAGGGAACTTTGAGAGCTTATCAAATAATATTGGGTGGCCATCAATTCATAATTTATCTTGTGGATCTCTTCGTCATCCTTCAAGGATGCACCATGAAACAATTCTACAAGCTCCAGCAAATTGTCTCTATCAGAAAGCAGATTCAGAAAATTTCTCTTAATGCTTGTCATGGCTTTCTGAAACTCTTCCATGTCTCTCATGGAAGAATGCTCCCCCAAATTCCAACAGATGCTATTCATTAAAGTATGGGTGTCATTGAGGGTTTTAAGGGATTCTTGGATCTTTCATTCATTCATCTTCAGTGTCCCTTCAAGGAAATGAGGTTTTGGCATATGAACCTTCTCTTCTTCTAGATTCCTAGGATCAACTTCAGTTGATTCTATTGAAATTATGAAAGTTGATCCATATTTTGGGGATGCAAGATATTCATATTTCAGATCATGAATATCATATCTTTGGCTGAAAATGGGGTGCGCATTCATCTCTGGTGCACTAGTAAGGATTTCTCTCCAATTTTCAGCCCTCCCCAATTCAGGAGTCTCAACCCTTGGGGGTTCAACCAAGCCCATCTTCTCCTCTGAAGTGGCTGCCCCAACATACTGACACATAGGCATATAAAAATCAGAACTTACAAAATTCCAATGTGTTATGTTCTCCTTGATCCCCAATGTGTTCATTTTTAATGGTCCAGTTAAGGAAAGAAGTTCTTGCAGATGAAATTCTTTTTCTTGTTCTTTCAATTCAGCCTTATCAAAGTCATGAACCCCAACACCTAAGGGCTCAAATAAGCCAATATTCTCACTGGAAATGGATTCCATTTGTGGCTGCAACAAATTCATACCGAAATCAGATTTTGAATCATACCTTTGTGCCCAATTCTCCTCATCGGGTAGTGTGTTTATGGCAGCATGCTCCTTCTACAACTTCCTTGGATCACACCCAACTGATATGAGCTTGTCTTCTACTTCACTATGTATTTCAAGTGGTGACTGTGATTCTGATTTATGTCCTTCTTTTGGATCTAATCCAAAAGCTATCTCACCAACCTTAACCAAATCACCCTCCTTTGCAGTGATATTGAAATCACCAACAAAGAAATACAAATTTCATGGAGTGGAATCTATTTCCACACTATTCATAAATTTGGCACCTTTGGCTTGGTCCTTGGATTCGTATTCTTCTCTACCATCCTCCTCCAAGTGGCTTGTGGATTATTCAACTTCATGTCTACCACAATCATGCTGAATTATGCATTCTTCATGCTCTTCTGAAGGTTGATCCCCCATTGTGGATCCTTCTTCCATTATGTCAACAACCTCATGATTGGTTCTTGGGTCTTGATTCTACCAAAATGATAGAGCTTCCTCCTTGGTTGTTTTAAGTTCAATATTCTTGGAGGATCTTCTTGAGAAGGATCCCATAATTATCAATAAGTGTGAAACCACTAAATCCAATGAAGCTTCAAATTTCTTCATTCTCTCTTCCTCATAAAGTTGATCTATTACTGTGGAACATGCAACCTTTCCCTGAATACGGATATCAGAATAACCATAGTCTCTTCTTCCAAAAATGATCTCATGGGAGATGCTTGTGGGAGGTACTTCTTGGAAAATTTCTTCCTAATACTGTCTGCAGTACTCTTCATATTTCTCATCATAAACTTCATCACAATAATCATCACAATAAAAATAATCATCACAATAAGAATCTTCTTCACCGCTCATGGACATGGCTACAATTCCAACAAATTGAGAGTCTTCTTTCCACAGGAGTAGAGGAAAGAGCTCTGATACCACTTTAATATCCCAACAAATAATTGGCCAGAAAACTAACTGCAAATTCTAAATTGTTTAGGATTTTTACTTGCAATTTTTAAACAATTTCTTATGGTGAGCAAGGTGTAAGTGAGGAGTACTGGTTCACTGATCAAGGATGGTAGGGATGAATTTTGATTATGTATTTTATATGGGACATGTGAAGCATCAATATAATTCAAGGATATTCACTAATTTTTATTCACAAGCTACTATAGCCTTTCACTTTTGAACAATAGACAATATGTTGCCTACTTCGAGGTTTCCTGGGATTCCAACATATGCATACTAGACTGGGAGTTGGTTCTGGATGGAAATAAGGTTTATATAAGTCAGTATACTCAATAATACATATGGTTGTATGTTTCATATTAGTTTGGGAGGCTACAGATAAATTTGGAGGCAAACTAGTCAAGGGCACTACTAGGGATTGCACAGGTAGGAGATTTCCAGGTTTTTCCAAACAAGTTGTAATGCACCCAAAACCTTAGGAACAGGGAATAGGTTTCTTTATTAGTGTTATTATGACATATAAAATCATTATATCTGAGAAATAATTCAAGGATGCAACATACAAGAAGATTTTCTAAAACTAGTCAATAAATGAGGCTCAATGAGCTAGTCTTCAGATCTTAAGGGTAATAACTCATTAAACAAATTTCATACTCTATTTTTCAAAATTTAATGGATATTTTATAACTTAATTGAACTCAAAGGTTCTAATCATATGTTTACATAAATATCTCTCAAATATTATGTCTCCTCCATTAACTACAATTCCCACAAAGCTAGAATAGCTAGTCTTGATCTCTAGAAGTTCCAAAGACACCAATAAATTAAAATATCAGCCATAAAAACCAGAACACAAATAGGGGGTTCAACAAAAAACCATTTAGAAGCCCCTATAAACCTCAACAAAACCAAGTCCCACCCAATCCTGAGGAAGGGTTGAACTCTGAGGAAATTTTGTTTATCTTCGAAGCCTTAGTTTCAGAACCCCATCATTCTCGTCATCACCCTAAACAAGAATTATAGGAGAATCAAGATCCTAAACCTTTGGATGAGGAAGAAGATCAGCAAGTAAATACCATCAGTTTCTTTGCAGAAATTCCCATGGCTGAGCAAGAAGAGGAGCCTGAAACAGTATTTAATGTCCAACATCCATACAACACAAGGAGTAAAGGACAACCAACGTAGGAAGTTTATACCTCTACAACCACAACAAACAGAGTCAAGACAACAATACAAAAGGATACAATTATCCCTGAGATAGAATACAACTTGATTGATGACTTAAAGAAAATGCAAGCTAAAATCTATGTATTTGAACTATTAAAGATACCTGCTATGAGGGATAGTTTTCCCAAAAGCATAATTGTCAACAAACCTAGGGATACTCAAAACAATAATTTGGATACATACACCAAAACCAGCATCCCAAAACCTATTGGGAAAAAGACACCTCCCTTTTTGTTAACCTTCAATATCTTTAACAAAAACGTTCATAATTTTATGGTAGACTCAAAGGCCTCATCAAATGTAATGCCCTTATCAGTTTGCAAGAAATTAAATGATGCTTGGGAGCCATGTCCTACTTAGATTGTTTAGTTGGACCGATCCAAAGTGAGAGTGGTAGGGGAACTAAGAAATGTTATGTTAAGTCTATCTTCTAACCCTAGGATCCACCAGACTATGGATATCATTGTGGATGATATCCCAGAGTTGTATGGGATGTGGTTGAGCAGAGACTGGTCGGAAAAACTTAAGGGCTACTTTGCAACCGATTGGTCTCACTTGTGGCTTCCTTGCAATGGAATGCCAAATAGGATAAATATCAGTAGGGATCCTTATATGAAGCAAATTGTCATAGATTTGAATGACCCCAATGAGCCTATTGCATACTTCAGCTCACATGTGGAATATTTCACTTTTGATACATTTTTTGGGGACTTACCTATATATTTGTCACCTGCTAAGAGTGCACAGAATCAATCTCATATTGTCAATTTTACATATGTTCCATTCTCAGGTGATATTGTACATAATGTATATAGTGTGAATACTAATTTTAAGTTAGATTTGAATGCATGGACTTTGTTTTTCGATGGTTCCATATCTAAAGATGGAGCTGGTGCAGGTTGTGTCCTCATCGATCCGAAGGGAACCAAAACCATGATTGCTTGCAGGCTTGATTTTGAATGTACCAACAACATTGTTGAGTACGAGGCCTTGGTCCAGGGACTCAAGAAAGCAATTGAGATGAATGCCCAGGTAATTGAGTGTTATGGAAACTCAGAGATAATAGTTAAGTAGGTAAGAAACAAGATTCATTGCATATCTCCTCATTTGCTTAATTATCAAAATTTCCTAAGAGACTTAACTAATTCTTTCTATGCTTTTAACATTAAGTCAGTACCAAGATCTCAGAATTCCGATGCTGACCTGCTAGCCAATACTGCATCTAGGCTGATACCTCCAGAAGGTTTGTCACCAGAGACTTTTTCTATTGAATTAATGTATAGACCTTCGATCTCAGACAATATAACCAGTTGGAAAGAGTTTAATGATGATAAGCATATTCTATATTTTCTTACAGCTCAGGATACATTTCAAGATGTTGCCATTGATGAAATCAGCATGAAAAATCTCTAGCTAATCCCACTTGCACTACCAATTTGATTCCTAAGTCAATTGTCAACTTGGAAAAATTTTACGACCTCCAAGATAAGTTCAAGCAGAAGTAAATTGTAAGAATCAAAGCTCTTCTCTTAATTATGAACAAGTGATTTTGGGAAATGAACAGAACCCTCACATGGTTAACCTAGGGGTTGACTGTTCACCTGATGAAAAGAGAGCTTTTATCAAGTTATGCAGAGAATTTAAGGGCATCTTTGCTTGGACATATGATGAGCTAAATACCTTCGACACTAATATTATGCATCATAATATACCGATGAAGCCAGACACTAAACCCTACCAACAGAAGCTGAGGAAGATGCACCCTAGCTTGGAACCTTCTGTCAAGAAGGAGCTAGAAAAGTTCCTTGCAGCAAGAATTATCGTTCTGGTCAGGCATACACAGTGGATCACTAATTTAGTACTAGTTCGCAATAAAAATGGTGACATTAGGCTCTATGTTGAATTTAGAAATCTTAATAAAGCCTCCGAGAAAGATAATTACCATGTTCCTCCTATGGAATAGATCTTACAGAGAGTTGTGGGTTCAGAAATTTTTTCTCTCCTTGATGGTTTTTCAGGGTATAACCAAGTCTTGGTTGCTCCTGATGATCAATTAAAAACAGCTTTCAGGACCCCTTGGGGAACCTTTTCCTACAGGAGAATTCCATTTGGGTTGATAAATGCAGGTGCTATGTTCTAGCGAGCAATGGACATAGCTTTCAGAGGACTTATGCATGATTTTGTTGTTGTATACTTAGATGATATTACTATCTTTTAAAAAAAATGACATGAACATTTGATTTCCCTGAAACAGGTATTCGAACATTGTAGAAGATATGGTATTTCACTCAATCCTAAGAAATCAATCTTCGAAGTAACTAAAGGCAAGCTGCTAGGATTTATTGTTTCGAAAGAAGGTATAATTATTGATGCGGAACGAACAGAGGCCATCACAAGGATTGGGAATATTATTGATCTAGAGAGAGCTCAAACTAAGAATATTCTTTTGTAATTTCATGAAGGACCTATAGGAGGACATTTCTCAAGAGAAAACACTGCCCACAAGTTCTTAAGAGCAGGTTACTACTGGCCTACTTTGTTCAGGGATGCCTATGCTTATGCCAGAAGATGTGAACCATGTCATAAGTGTGCTGGCAAAATGAAGAAACCTGCATTTCCCTTGCAGCTAGTTACAGTTCTATTCCCGTTCAAGTAGTGGGGTTTGGATTTTTTCGGACCTATTAATCCTCCTTCCCTGCAACACAAGTATATTTTGACAACTATAGACTACTTTACCATATGGGTAGAGGTGGTCCCTCTTAGACAAGCAAACAAAAGCCAAGTAATTTCATTTCTGGAAAGTCATATAGTCACAAGGTTTGGTGCTCCGGAATTCCTAGTGTTTGAGAATGTTTCATATTTCTCCTCTTTTGAATAAACTCAATATGCCCTTGAAAAAGGAATAAAATTAAAATTTTCTACCAATTATTATCCACAGGGAAATGGATTAGCAGAGTCTTCTAATAAGAATTTAATTAACATCTTAAAGAAGACAGTGGCTACTCACCGCAAGAATTGGCACATTCAGTTATACAATGCTTTTTGGGTAGACCGTGACACTCCTAAAGTGGCCATTGGCAACTCCCCTTACTGCTTAGTTTATGGCAAGGAGGATATCTTATCATCCAACCTCATGATCCGTTCACTACAACTAGCACAGTCTGTACAGGAAGGTGACTCTTCCCCACTCCAGCACAGAATTGATACATTACTGTAATGTCCCTAAAAATAGTAAAAATTTAAAAAATTTCCCTTGCTTGCTATATTGCTTAACATAGACTATGTATTTATAAATTAACTTCAGTACTGGGAAAAGTAATGGTACTTTTATTTCAGCAATAAGAGTTTATCAAATTCTTAACAAGGTATTCTCGTCAGTCATGTTTTTCTCTGTGGAAGTAATGGTGGTAGTATGTTTATGGAATGTTCAACAATGATAGAAAGAGACTTTAAATATCGTTTCACTTTTAAGGTTTAGATGCATGTTGAGTTTGTAAACTGTTTAAATGTCACCTCCAGGCTTGATGGACATGATGAGGGAAGTCGAACTACCTTGGAAAAATTGGGGTTGATTCATGTACCCCTGGCGGAGTAGCTGAGAGGTAAGGGTGAGTATTGAGACCTATTGACTTACTTAGCGATGCCACTAATGCATAGTTAATTTCATGTTCCTGCAGGTGCAATATGGTGGCTCCCTATTAAAGCACTTTTACTATTTAATCCTCTCAAGGTCACACATCCATTTTGCATGACACAAAAAGGGGCTATGGACTGTCCATTGTGGAAACTAACCAAGTGATGAGGAATTTTCACAACTATACAATAGTGGATAAAGATTTGAGTACTATTGTGTTAGGTGGAAGTACTAATGGCGTAGGTGTTTGTCACATGGCCCGTGGCCAGCTGGACATTAGGGGTTTTGTTGAGGGTTTGCTCGATAGTGATATCACTTGTGATTTCTCCTTTGGCTGAGAGTGACCTTGGCTGTGTATGGTGTGTCTGCACCTAGCCTGAGCTACGCTCATGGCTAGGGCAGCATTGTTTGTCCTACAAAGCGTGAACGAAATGAAACTTACCAGGTACCTCCTTCACATATGTGTTCACTGCATTTTTCTAAGTTTTTAACTTCCATGCTATTCAACTGTTCAGGTTCTAACTTGTATTGGCTTGCTTCCATGGATAGGTATGGAGTTATGGTGTGGTTGCTGCATATGGCACAAATGGACACCATTACCATCTGTGTTGTGAAATGAGACAGGTAAGTCCAGGATTTTCTCAAATCCCTCACGCCTTCCTGTCTTGGTTGTGGGAAAGAGCTCTGTTTTTAAAATAGAATGTAATGGGGAAGCTTCGTGATTTCCCTTTGGCTCACTGTCTTACTTTGAAGCCCCAAATTGGGTCACTTATGGATGGACCGGTGGGTTCGAAAGGCTGTTGTAATTATTAATATGGAGAACGAAACTTCTGAGGGTTTCCATGCTTACAGTCAGGTTTATTGTTCTAGTCCTGTGTAGTTTTAATGGTACTTGTACTGTATACTTGTGGGGTTTGGAAAAGAATACCATCTCCTGCATTTATCTATGGAGCTCGTATGGGTGTTTGGACTATGTAATGGACCTCTACATTTTTAATTTATGCTCAATCAATTTTAAATCTTTGTTTGAAAGGTCGTTGTCCATTTGATGGGATCCATGTTGCTAAATAAGATCTCATCTCTAGCTTTTGTTCTAGGTTTTTCTTCTATGAAAATAGTGTTGGGTAGTGGGTTCGACTCCTCGACCTGTGTCTTGGATTACTGGTCTTTAAAGTGTATTCATACTGAATTTGGTTGTGTAATAGTTTCGTTTGTAACGAGAATTTGATTGTTGATTGAAGAAATGGGTACCCGTCAGGGTTTGATTGTGGGATGTGTGGTAAAGCGATTATGGGTTTAAACCAGAGTCCATGAAAACATTTATATCTAATCTATCCTACGTTTTGGTTGCAATAGTTCTGAGTAATGCACTAGATTATTAATGTCCCTATCTATGTTATTTTGTGGGTTTAAATAAAAATGGTAGCTATGGTGGAGAAAATGATACGGTGGTTGATGATATGAAAAGCATTTATTTTCTTTTGGTTTGACTGGGCAGAAAATGAACGTCGTGGTTAATGTCAGTCCCAAACTTGGGGTCTATGTTTTTCTTGGTTTACAAGCGACAGAGGGTTTCGAAGTCTGACTCGTTGCTTTCATTTTTTTTCTATTTGTTGGTGTCTAGGATAAAAGCATAATGAAAAGAAGAGAGAGAGAGAGTAACCCTAACTTCTGAATAATTCTACTATTTAAAACTATTTTGTTCCTACATAAGGATTCGTAAATTGAGGATTGAATAGGGTGTTGTAAAACATTTGGGGTTTTCAAATAATGATGAGAGTCTGTATGTAAACCTCGTTTATTGTAGATGATACTGTGGCTTGCGCCTAAATTGGCTTTGTTTGCCAAAGGTAAGGGTTGTGGCTGTTTTGAGCCTGCGATTCTTGATGTTTAAATGTTGCCATGAATTCAATACTTGGATCTCTACGGTTGAGTAGTTTCCTAGATTTTCTTTTGTCTTTGGTAAGGGCTAACAATGTAGAGAAAAAATCGTGATACATTTTAGTTTTGAAAACAAAAATGAAATGTTATCTACAGTAGTCGATCCCTATTGAAAGATCTACTTGAGAAATGGTATCTATAGATATTATCAATTTAATTCTCAACTCCCTTCTTTTGAGAATAGAAAATGGAAATTTCTATAACAATTAAATGAATTAAATGCATTTTAAATACATATTGCTGGTAAGAAAACTCAGTTGTCTACATTAATAAAGAATGGAGTCTAGGTTTTCGATATGCTTGGATGTCTAGCACAAGCTAGCTTGGCTAGACCTGCTAGACATTTTGTTGGTTTCTAAGTCAAATTTTTGTGTTAATAAAGTTCTAGTTATAGGGTTCTACTCCTATGATAACCCGAGAGCCCATGCCCAAAGGCCCTTTCTCTAATTAAACTAATATTTTAAACAAGTTAGGATAAAACAAAACAGTGTTGTAATATCAAATATATGCTAAATGCCTAGCTTCTATTATAACTTGAAATGGGAGTTTAAATAGTTCAAACCTGGTTACCTTGTGTCTTCCTCTTCTTCTGTAGAAGCCTGCACACTCAAACAATAATTAGTGTAGAATATTATGAGTTTAGCTGACCTGTAAGAATGATTCCTTAGCTAGATAACTTTAGGGCTACAGTGTTCCTCCCAGCCATGACCCTTAGACCGTTCATGGTTCTAACTGGATCCCCCCGAGCTGGTTCCAACATGCAATAAGAGATAGAGGCCCTAGGTTCACTACTGGTTCAGATCTGGAAATTTATATGGAGTTGCTTCAGTTCTTGGAGCAGAAAGTTCTCTCTGGTTACCATAAGAGAATGATAATGAAAAAGATGATCCCCTCAACCTTGGGATCTGCCCTCTTTAAGTAGGGGAGTCTTGAATTATGGTTGTTTGAATAATTATTTAGTTTCTTTAAATTAAATAATTAATATTTTTTTAAAGATATTATTATCAAATGTCTAGTCCTTGTGGAGCTAGGACTTTTCCTTTGTTTTAACTAGAAGTGATTTTAAATAAATCTTTTCATAATAATAATAATAATACTATTAAAAATTATATTTCAATCTTTAATATTAATAACATCATTAATAATATTTAAATAATGTGGCAGCCAACTATGCATAGACTATATGCAATAAATATAATTTATAAATAAATATTAACATCATTATTATTAAAGCCTTTAATAATAATATTTTACTTTGAGATTTTTATGCATTTTATTTATATAAGACTACTCTTAGTCAACTCATACTTTAAGTTATGGTGATTATTTTAATTATGTATCTTCACATGATACTTGTTTTAACCTTAAGGACAAGGTCCAATTCTTTGGATGGTGTTTTGGTAAGCTTGGATAGGTACCTCTAATCTCTCTCTTGCATGTTGGATTCCCTCGTTTAACATGGTAGTTCCCGCAGTACTTGATGATAGATAGAAAATGATTCATTTACCAATTTTAAATAAATGTGATGAAAATAGTGGTGCTATTCAGAGTCTCCCCAACTCAACACTTGAGATCTAGTAACCCCAAGTGCTCCTCAGAGCTTTTAACTCAACACTCTCACATGGGTGTTATGCTAGTACAATTCCAGAGCCTTCTGCTCAACACTAGTGCTAGAATGTGGTTGTGAGGCACATCTAGAATATTTAAGTGGCCTCAGATCTGGTATTCATTTATCAAGCTTGGAGTGCTCCAAGGATTATGCCCAACACTCAATGTACATTAGGGCTTACACCCACTACATAAACATTCTTCTAGGTACATCAGAGCTTATACCCAGTAGGTAGGTCATTTTGTGTGTTTCTGAGTCCATGCTCAACACACCACATAAGTCAATCATGCAACATCATAGCTCTGCACAGTAAGTAACAAAAGGTCATCTCAGTATATTAGGGCTTTTAGCCACATCATATGCTAAAGAACATAATCACAACATTAGGGCCACCTCACCCAGTATATACTTAATAAAGAAGTCAGCCAAGGTCCATGCCTAGTATGTCAATATATATAAAAGAATAAATCATGTGTGCTAGGGCTCATGCTCAATAGTCAAAATAAATCATATGTGTTGGGTCCGTGGCCCAATATAACATCAGAAAAAGTTTAGTCCAAAATTCAGGATATTACATCCCTCCTCGCTTATAAATAACACTGTCCCAGTGTTTCTAGGGACTAGGGATGAGGTCATGAAACAAGGCGGGGTACGCCTTTTTCATGGTTGTCTCATTCTCCCAAGTAGCCTCATCTAGTCCGAAGTGCCTCCATTTCACTTTCAGCTGAGTAATGGTCTTCCTCCTTAGTTGCACCTCTCTTTTATCTAGGATGTGGAGGGGTTCTGACAAAGAGTTTACAACCCTTTCTAATACATTTCTTTGCTTGTAAGGCAAAGATTTGTCTTACAGACACTTTTTTAGGGATCCTGAATCATCTTCTGATTCCCTTCGTCATCCCTGTAGAGTAAGGACTTGTTTAAGCATTCAAGTAGGGCATGGTGTTATTCTAACCAATCCATGCCGATAAGTACATCGTACAATCCTAGGGGTAGAATTTTTAATTCTATCCTAGTTGGGAAACTGTTCAAATCTATCTCACAAGTTTTAACTAACTTGGAGACCTTTTGTTTGGTACCGGTGGATAGTTGTACCAGCCACGGTTTATCGTGGTGATCTCGGTTTAACTTACAAGTGTCCACTATCTTAGGGGAGATATAACTTCAACATGCGCTGAGATCTATTCAAACTGAAACGGTTGTGTTTGAGATCTTACCCTCAATTTCAACCATGGTGGCCTGATGATCTTCTTGTCGACCGTCGAGAGTGGCATAAATCCTGGGTGTTTTTTCCATGACTCCTACTGTAGGGTCTACTTGGACATTGTGTAAAACTCCATCCATTTTGTTGGGGAAGTCTTTCTAGTAGTGGGGCCCTTGGAATTTCCAACAAGAAACGGTTGGTAGGACAACTTTTGTCCCTTTTCTGAAAGTTGGCATGTTGACAGGTGGTGGGGGTGCATTTGGTCGTGCTTGAGGTCGGTTGAAGCTTCTATTGGATGGAAAACTGTTGTTTTGTTTTCAGTAAGGTGGAGGTTTAAAACTCGGTCTGCGGTTGTCCGAGAAGGTTCTAAACCTATCTATGTTTCTGTTGATGTTATCATTCCTTGGCTGCCCATGCTCATAACACAGTCTTTCCTTATGTAAGGTTACATCTAAGGTTTTGGGAATGTCAAACTCTATCTGATCTCTAAAGTTTGGTGGTAGACCTCCCAAGAAATATTGTATCTTGACTTTTCATCCTTTATGTAAGGGACATAATGCAGCAGATCTAAAAATTTGTTGATGAAAGCTTCCATTGTCAGGGAGCCCATTTTTAATTCATGGAATTCTTTGATCTTCTTGTCGAAGAATCTTTCAAACATGTATGTGTCCTGAAATATTTTGTTGAAGCATCCCAATTTATGTCTCTTAATTCCTGTCCCTTCGTGTGTTTCAAGTCCTGCCACCATCTGGCTGCTTTACCATTCAGGTTGTAGATGGCTAGTTGGGCTTGCATTTTGCTGGAATAGTTGTGAACTTTGAAATACTTGTTCATTCCTAGCAGCCACTCTTCAGCCTTCTCCCAAGAATTGATCTCTCCATCATAAGTTAGGGATTTTATCTTTTTGAATTCTCCTTGAAAACTGCCATCACTCTTCCTCCTTTTCTTGCAAGGAGGTGGTGAGCTATCATCATTGGAAGAGCTCTTACAGTCCTCTTCCATTGATTCAGGAAGGTGTTCTCCCTGTTCTTCTCTCTTAGGATTGGCAGTTTTTTGTGTGTGATAGTTTCCCTTTTTAAAGGTGTTGACTGAGAGTGAGACATGTCTGTGGGAATTTGCCCCGATCAAGCTTTGAATTAAAGCTTTGTTTATAGCTTGTTGCTCTCTTTTTTCCTACATGTTATCATCTTTGAAACTTTGGAATTCTACCTGTAGATTTTGCATAGATTTTATTAAATCTGATTTTAGTTCCACCACAACTTCTTGCTCTCATGGTGGAGAGTTCATATTTCCATGTATGTTGCTGCCATGTTATGCATTCATTTTCAGACAATGACTATACCTGCAATGTTATATAAGTATCAAGAACAAAAAATATGTTAATTTATTTCCTCATATAAAACAAAATTTCTAAATGTATGTTTCTGTTTAATGGATATCTTGCAGCGGATGTTCTTTTTGTAATGAGTACATAGGTCACTTAGTTCTGTATTTGGGCTCTGATACCACTTGTAATGTCCCTAAAAATAGTAAAAATTTAAAAATTTCTCTTGCTTGCTATATTGCTTAACATAGACTATGTATTTATAAATTAACTTCAGTACTGGGAAAAGTAATGGTACTTTGATTTCAGCAATAAGAGGTTATGAAATTCTTAGCAAGGTATTCTCGTTAGTCACGTTTTTATCTACGGAAGTAATGCCATGGTAGTATGTTTATGGAATGTTTAACAATGATAGAAAGAGACTTTAAATCTCATTTCGCTTTTAAGGTTCAAATTCACATTGAGTTTGTAAACTATTTAAATGTCTCCTTCAGGCTTGATGGACATGATGAGGGAAGTCGAACTACCATGGAAAACTTGCGGTTGATTCCTGTACCACTGGTGGAGTAGCCAAGAGGTAAGGGTGAGTATTGAGACCAGTTGACTTACTTAGCGATGTCGCTAATGCATATTTAATTTCATGTTCCTACAGGTGCAATATGTGATGGAATATTGGTCAATACTGAGAGGGGGGGGTGAATCAGTATTGATAATTTTTTCTTTTTAACCACTTATTTAACTTTTGATCAAAAACATGGAAACAAAAAAATAGGGATTTATCGTGGAACCCCAAATGGTTAAACCACCAAAGCTTTCTATTATCTGCAAAATTGTTTTGTACAAGTTACAATACAATTCGATCGGCACCAACCAATCAAGATGCACCCACACCTTTAATTCACCAACACCAACTGGTAGGAGGCTACAACCCCCTGTTTAGTCAGCGACGACTGACAAGGAATCTTCAACTCCCTTTCATAGGCACAGACCTGCCCTAGCGCCACCCTGCGTCCCTTAAGATATTAATTCTTCACAAGCTTCTAGGACTACTTCTCTTCTTTGGCCTAACTTCTTCTTCAAGTACTGAGATGAAGAATTGAGAGACATTTTTATTCACTTTATGATGTCATCATATCTATGCTTCCTCTTTCCATCTATTCATGAAACATTATGTCTCTTCATGAATTTACACCTTTTGATAACTAATTTATAATCCAACTCAGTTATAACATAATTGTATATATATATATGTAATATATATTTTTATAACACTATTCATTAACAAAATATCTGATTTGTCATATTTAGAGGTCTCGCTATCTTTTGATAGTCCACCTAAAATTATGCTCAAACTTTAGAGATATGTAATCTTTTACACCAACTATAGTGGTCCTGCCAAACCTTCGATAGCTATCTGCCAAACCTTAGGCATTTTTAACACTAGCGCTTAGCTATTAAAAATAAAAACAATAGCACTCACTGCTAGCGCATAACCAACCTTCACAGCCAAAGTCTTATCGCATCCACCACAAAGGTTTTCATAATATGGATTGGTTGATTGCGATGCCACTAGGAAGCCGACACATCAACATTCATTGAAATCCCAAGGGTTTATCAACTACCTCACAAGTATGGCTGCAACAAGACATATAAACCGTTCAATCTTTGTTTGATGACCGTGAGCATGCTCCACCATTTGATTTTCTTACAATAAATTCGGGACCGTTGGATCACTATCCACCTCATCCATACATATTTCAATACATCATTGCCATATAATTGTCCACCTCGACAATGCTTACATCCTCATCAGTGCCTCGTGTCTTCCATGTCACTATCTAGTCACTATCCACGTCCAGAACTTCCTTGTCATTGTCCATGCAAAAGAAACCACGTGTAGCAAAAGGATAGGGGGCCTGATAGGTCATCCCGAGCACCGAGATGGTGATATTCTCGTGGATTCCAAAAACCTAGAGCCCCCACCTATCCTTTGCACTACGCGTCAAATGAGTTAGTGAAGACCAGTGTTTATAAATCCATAAGATACTCATTTCACTGTCAGTGTGGGACTAAATCCCAAACAAAACAAATAACAACTATTGATTTGATAATCTAACGGCTGCTGAGTCTCCACCATGTAATTTCTTCCTACCAGTTGCTCGTTTTTGTGTAGTGAGTTTCGAGAGACATCCATGGTTTCAGAATCGGCTTTGAATGCTATCTAACTCATAATTTCATGAGTATTTCGGATCTATCTTATCACTGTAATTCTCAGATTATTAAGAGCACTTTGGATCTGTCATATAGCACACGAATCTAACTCAGATTTATTCTTTTGCTGGCTGCTCTGTATGGTGTAAGATATTCCCCATTGATTAAGAATATATCAGGACATGTTGTAGGAGATTCCACAAGAACATTGAAACCCTCCACAATTGCTCTCGGCCTATTTCCAAAATCATGGCTCACTCCACAATGGGTCGGTCCCTTAAATCGTGGCTCACTCCACATCGTCATTTTCCATCACATTGCACCGATCCCTCTAAACTTGTTTCAGTGTTCAAATTCCCATATCGTGGGCATCTCCAATAGTGGCCAATCAAATCTTGAAATAAATCTCGTTGCTAATAGTGCACCTCATTACGTTCAATAATTCTCTCCAAAGTGTCTTCTGTCAGATTGTCCATGTTCCAATTCTAGTGGTGGCATCTCTTAATATTTCAATTATGTCCATCCAATCTGGGGGTAACTCATCACGACCAAGAATTTTGTCTAAACTTTCTTCTATCCAGTGGCCACTCCCATGTTCCACTGGGTATTTTCCCCTCTTCCACTCCCATGTTCTATGTGCTTCTTCCATGATTTTGTTCCAAAAGTTCAGTTGCATGACCATTAGCATGATCATAAACATTAGATTCCTTTTCCTTTTGAAATTCATAATTTCTATGATTAAAGCTATTATCTTCATGATTCATCATATCTGCAATATGTCTATTATATGCAGATTCCTTGTGTTCCTCTTTGATTTTGAGAGATGAATTGTCTTTCCACTGAACCTCTTATATTCTTCTTTGTACAGAAGATAGGGAGTCGAGTTTTGATTCTTTCTCGTTTTCATTTCCTTCAAGGTTCTCGAGGGCCGCTTGAGATTTGGTGTTGTTGTGAATGTCATCAACCTCACCAACATTTTCCTTATCCTCACACCTTTTTTTGTGCCTTCTTGGCCTTTGACTCCATGAAAGATTTATTGCTTCCAGCATCATTACCTGCACAAGATTATGCTCTGCCATTACTAGTGTAGGGTATTTGAATGTCATCACCCTGATTGCCATCAATGACAATTTTGCATCATCTGCTACTACCATATTGCCAACAATATGGTGGCTCCCTATTAAACCAATTTTACTATGTAATCCTCTCAAGGTCATACATCCATTTTGCATGACACAAAAAGGGGCTTTGGACTGTCCATTGTGGTAATTAACCAAGTGATAAGGAATTTTCGCAACTATACTAATTAACCAAGTGGGTAAATATTTGAGTACTATCGCGTTAGGTGGAAGTACTAATGGCGCAGGTGCTTGTCACATGGCCCATGGCTAGCTGGACATTAGGGGTTTTGTTGAGGGTTTGCTTGATAGGGATATCACTTGTGATTTCTCCTTTGGCCGAGAGAGACCTTGGTTGTGTATGGTGTGTCTGCACCTGGCCTGAGCTATGCTCATGGTCAGGGCAGCGTTGTTTGTCCTACGAAGCGTAAACAAAATGAAACTTACCAGGTACCTCCTTCACATATGTGTTCACTACATTTTTCTAATTTTTTAACTTCCATGCTATTCAACTGTTCAGGTTCTAACTTGTATAGGATTGATTCCATAGACATGTATGGAGTTACGATGTGGTTGCTGCATATGGCACAAATGGACACCATTACCATCTGCGTTGTGAAATGGGACGGGCAAGTCCAGGATTTTCTCAAATCCCCCACGCCTTCTTGTCTCAGTTGTGGGAAAGAGATTTGTTTTTAAAAGAGAAAGTAATGGGGAAGCTTCATGATTTCCCTTTGGCTCAATGTCTTACTTTGAAGCCCCAAATGGGGTTTCCTATGGCTAGACCGATGGGTTCGAAAGGTTGTTGTAATTATTAATATGGAGAACAAAACTTCTAAGGGTTTCCATGCTTACAGTCAGGTTTATCGTTGTGGTCTTGTGTAGTATTAATGGTACTTGTACTATATAATTGTGGGGTTTGGAAAAGAATATCATGTCCTGCATTTATCTATGGAACTCGTATGGGTGTTTGGACTATGTAATGTACCTCTGCATTTTTAATTTATGCTTGATTAGTTTTAAATCTTTGTTTGAAAGGTCGTTGTCCATTTGATGGGATCCATGTTGCTAAATAAGATCTCCTCTCTATATTTTGTTCTAGGTTTTTCTTCTACGAAAATAGTGTTGGGTAGTGGGTTCGACTCCTCGACCTGTGTCTTGGATTACTGGTCTTTAAAGTGTATTCATACTTAATTTGGTTGTGTAATAGTTTTGTTTGTCATGAGAATTTGATTGTTGATTGAAGAAATGGGTACCCGTCAGGTTTTGATTGTGGGATGTGGGGTAAAGTGATTCTAGGTTTAAACCAGAGTCCATGAAAAAATTTAAATCTGATCTATCATGCGTTTTGGTTGCAATGGTTCTCAGTAATACACTAGATTATTAATGTCCATGTCTATGTTATTTTGTGGGTTTAACTAAAAATGGTAGCTACGGTGGAGAAAACGATACGGTGGTTGATGATATGAAAAGCATTTATTTTCTTTTAGTTTGACTAGGAAGAAAATGAACTTCGTGGTTAATGTCAATCCCAAACTTGGGGTCTACATTTTTCTTGGTTTACAAGCGGAAGAGGGTTTCGAAGTCTGACTCATTGCTTTGTTTTTTTTTTTCTATTTGTTGGTGTCTAGGAAGAAAAACATAATGAAAAGAAGAGAGAGAAAGTAACCCTAACTTCTAAATAATTCTACAGTTTAAAACTATTTTGTTCCTACATAAGGATTTGTAAATTGAGGATTGAACAGGTTGTTGTAAAACATTTGGGGTTTTCAAATAATGATGAGAGTCTGTATGTAAACCTCGTTTGATGTAGATGATATCGTGGCTTGCGCCTAAATTGGCTTGTTTTGCCAAAGGTAAGGTTTTGGCTGCTTTGAGACTATGATTCTTGATGTTTAAATGTTGCCATGAATTCAATACTTGGATCTCTATGGTTGAGTAGTTTTCTAGATTTTCTTTTATTTTTGGTAAGGGTTAAGGATGTAGAGAAAAAATCGTAATATAGTTTAGTTCTGAAAACAAAAATGGAATGTTATCTATAGAAGTCGATCCTTATTGAAACATCTACATGAGAAATGATATCTACAGATATTATCAATTTAATTCTCGGCTCCTTTCTTTTGAGAACAAAAAATGGAAATTTCTATAACAATTAAATGAATTAAATGCATTTTAAATACATCTTGCTAGTAAGAAAACTCAGTTGTCTACATTAATAAAGAATGAAGTCTAGGTTTTCGATATGCTTGGATGTCTACCACAGGCTAGCTTGGCTAGACCTGCTAGAAATTCTGTTGGTTTCTAAATCAAATTTCGATGTTAATAAAGTTCTAGTTATAGGGTTCTGCTCCTATGATAACCCGAGAGCCCATGCCCAAAGGCCCTTTCTCTAAGTAAACTAATATTTTAAACAAGTTAGGATAAAAAAAAAACAGTGCTGTAATATCAAATTTATGCAAAATGCCTAGCTTCTATTAGAACTTGAAATGGGAGTTTAAATAGTTCAAACCTGGTTGCCTTGTGTCTTGCTCCTCTTCTGTAGAATCCTGCACACTCAAACAATAATTAGTGTAGAATCTTCTGAGTTTAGCTAACCTATTAGAATGATTCCTTAGTTGGATAACTTTTGGGCTACCATGTTCCTCCCAACCATGACCCTTAGGTTGTTCCTGGTTCTAACTGGATCCCCTCGAGCTGGTTCCAAAATGCAATAAGAGATAGAGGCCCTAGGTTCACTGCTTTTTTAGATCTGGAAATTTATATGGAGTTGCTTTAGTTCTTGGAGCAGAAAGTTCTCTCTAATTACCATAAGAGAATGATAATGAAAAAGATGATCCCCTCAACCTTGGGATCTGTCTTCTTTAAGTAGGGGAGCCTTGAATTATGGTTGTTTGAATAATTATTTAGTTTCTTTAAATAAATAATTAATATTCTTTAAAAGATATTATTATCAAATGTCTAGTCCTTGTGGAGCTAGGACTTTTCCTTTGTTTTAACTAGAAGTGATTTTAAATAAATCTTTTCATAATAATAATAATAATTATTATTATTATTATATTTCAATCTTTATTATTAATAACATCATTAATAATATTTAAATAATGTGGCAGCCAACTATGCATAGACTATATGCAATAAATATATTTTATAAATAAATATTAACATCATTATTATTAAATCCTTTAATAATAATATTTAACTTTGAGCTTTTTATGCATTTTATTTATATAAGAATACTCTTAGTCAACTCATACTTTAAGTTATGGTGATTATTTTAATTTTGTATCTTCACATGATACTTCTTTTAACCTTAAGGACAAGGTCCAATTCTTTGGACGGTCTTTTGGTAAGCTTGGATAGGCACCTCTAGTCTCTCTCTTGCATGTTGGATTTCCTTGTTTAACATGGTAGTTCCCACAGTACTTGATGATAGATAGAAAATGATTCATTTAACCAATTTTAAATAAATGAAATGAAAATAGTGGTGCTATTCAGAGTCTCCCCGACTCAACACTTGAGATCTAGTAACCCCGAGTCCTCTTTAGAGATTTTAACTCAACACTCTCACATGGGTGTTACACTAGTGCAATTCCAAAGCCTCCTGCTCAACACTGGTGCTAGAATGTGGTTGTGAGGCACATCTAGATTATTTAAGTGGCCTCGGATCCGGTATTCATTTAACAATATTGGAGTGCTCCAAGGCTTATGCCCAACACTCAATGGTACATCAGGGCTTACTCCTAGTACATAAACATTCTTCTAGGTACATCGGGGCTTTTCCCAATACGTAGGTAATTTTATGTGTTTCTGAGTCCATGCTCAACACACCACATAAGTCAATCATGTAACATCATAGCTCTGCATAGTAAGTAACAAAAGGTCATCTCAGTATATTAGGGCTTGTACCCACATCATATGCTAAATAACATAATCACAACATTAGGGCCTCCTTGCCCAATATATACTCAATAAAGAAGTCATCCAAGGTCCATGCCCAGTATGTCAATATATGTAAAAGAATAAATCATGTGTGCTAGGTCTCATGCTCAATACTCAAAATAAATCATATGTGTTGGGGTCGTGGCCTAATATAACATCAGAAATAGTTAGTCCAAAATTCAGGATATTACAATTACTCAAAGGTGGTTCGATGATAAGTCTTCATCTGACAAGGAGTTCTCTATGGGGGTCTTAGTTTTAAAATGGGACAAGCAACATAAGGACAAAAATGATTACACTAAGTTCCAATGCTTATGGCTAGGACCTTTCATTGTTACAGAAAAGATTGGTCTTGGTACTGTCCGGTTACAAACACTGGAAGGTTCTTTAAAAACCTACCCAGTGAATCTCCAGCTACTCAAAAAGTACTTTGTTTGAGGAGAGCATGTTGGTCTACTTGTACATAAAGTGTGGTTTGCTTCTTTTCCTTCGGTTTTGATTGATTTTATTTTCCTTATTATTATTTTCTTTTTAATAAATCTGCACATTTGGAAGAGGTTGTTGATCAGTGTGTCTCTGAGTCTAATACAATTTGAAGTTTTCAGGTAGTATGCCAGCTTCCTTTCCATTCAGTCTATATCATAAAATGATCTTTATGGAATCAAACAGTCAATTTTTTCAGAGCCTTGATTGATATCTTCCCACTATTGTCATTATCTTTTAAATATTGGTCTGATTAATTGAAGTTGAAGAGAAGACTAGAGTTCTTTGCTTTGTGTTTCATTAGAAAATGGCATAATATCTCATAGCCTGGTTAGAATTATCTGTTCTGGATGCCATTCTGATCACTTTGATAATAATTTATCTCAATAAAAGTAGATTACAAGATGGGGGGTCTCATCACGAGCCATCCCATTATGTTCATAGATGTTTTAGTGGAATGGCATCTTCACATCAAGCCACAAAACTTGGGAGATGACTTTCAGTTTCTACTGAAAGGTGGAAGATCCTATCATAGGTCAGTCCACTCATGATCTGCAAAGCATCAGTGAGTAACATTGTTGTCATGTGGTCACCAAGCCATGGTAGTGTCTTGTAATCTATACATTAATAATTTTTGTTTTCTTTTAAGATGGTTTGTTGTATGTAAGGATAAGGGGGGGTCTTATAACAAGCCATCCCTACCAGGATCATGGATTTGATTTTGACTAGAATTACCACCTATAGTCACCAAGCCATGGTAATTGCTTTCAGTCTAGAAAACTGAAATACAAGGAGTCTCTTGACTGAGCTAGCTTGTTTAGATTCCAAATCAGGTATGTGAATGTCATTGCCAGCATCTGATCACCAAGTCAGGGAAATGGCCTTATATCAGCAGAAGTCTTATTTATTTATTTAAAACAAAAGGGAGAGATATACATGTACATAAATGCATAATTAATAAATCCAAGGTGATCCATATTTTGTAATCTAGAATAGCTCTGAGTTTATTCCAAAGGCTAATCATAAATCTGCCCTTCCATGATTACATAAAGGTATAAGATTTTTGTTTTGCTCCTAGACTACCTTACTAGATCAAATATTATCATTAATTGGTTGTGGATGGGAATGTATTGATCATATGACTAACTCTATTGTTTTAATTGTGTTTTCATGAGATCATTTTGTAGATTGCAGATTGAAAATGAGTTGGTTGGCATATCTGCTTTATAACTAAGGGTTTCATTTACAAGAAGATAACTAGTTCTTCTCAGCTAGTCGCCATTTGTTGTAGACACAACAGATCCCATGTTTTATCCTAAATATGGGAGCCCCAATTTCATGTGAAAGAGTAACTTAATCAATTTTGGGGGTTGTTCAACATGTTTTCCATTCATTTTGCTGCCTCGATTTGATTTAATTAAGTTAGTAAATTTTTCTTCCCAAAATTATGCATTTTTAGTGTGTTTTTTATGAATTGTGGAAATAAGTTTGTGGGGTTAAAATTTCGATCATTCCGCAACCCACAAATTGTGGATTGCGAATTGCGGACTCTATGGTTTGCATTTGAATTTTTTTTCCTTCTGCAACCCGCAAATTGCAGATTGCGGGATGCGGAAAGGGGTTTTTTTAAAAATTACACATAAATATTTCTACCCGCAAATTGTGGATTGCGGGATGCGGAAAGACCTTTGTTAATAAAGAGTAGTGTATACTTCCCGCAACCCGCAACTACGGGATGCGGGATGTACTTTGAACATGTTCCACAACCCACAACTCGAATTTGCGGATTGCGGATTGTGGAAGGGTGTACATATTTACGAATTACAAAGGCCTGCACTTGGCATACTGCATCCCACATCCTGCATCTCGCATCCCGATCGTTGATATACGATTATCAGACGACCTTGATTCCATCTGGAATAATGATTTCAATTTTGATTTTTGGTTCTTGGTTCATCATTTCCAAGTGTCAATCCTGTTTTCGTCAGCGTTATGCTTGATCGGACATGAATTTTTTTTAATCTAGTGATTGCTTAATGATTAAAACTCTGATATTTGACTTTTAATCGCATGTTTTATTATATAAATCTATCTAATATTATGCCAAATTTTAATTGATGCATGATCCACTGATATTTCACTCGCAGAAATGATAATTGCAACCTGCACGTCGTAGACCTGCAATCATGCCATTTAATTATACTCAATTGATTGAAATCCTGTGGTTTAATATCCTATAAGGGTTGTCATGAATAACATGTTAGTTTACAATGATATATGCAAATTTTGGATTGGTATTTTAATATCTCTATTAACTATTGCATGTTGTAAGTAAAATGCAGAGAGTTTATGGCATCCTTGTCGAGCATCTTTGTCGAGCTTTCCATTGAGAAAGAGCTTCAGCTAGTGGAATACTCTGAACTTGTTCCTACGCCATTTGATGCTGATGTTTCTGATGACAACACAGATGGTGAAGAGGAATATGATAGGATTCAATTCACATATGAATGAATCCTTTTCAACAAGTAGAAGAAGGGTGATAAAGAATATGCTGATCAAGATAATAAAATTGTTCAGGAATTAATCATCAACATGCCACCTGTGTGCCCCGCAATTCCTCTCAAGGACGATCCGTTAGCTAATTTTTTGGTTTTTGAGGATATGACTGGTCTTCATGAATCCATGGAATATTTCCTACGTTCCTCACTAGCTACCTTCAACAGTTCATGATCTATCTTGATTTTCCTTAGTTTACGACAGGATGTTCTCGAGGATATGTGGTGCAATATTTCTTAAAAACTGTATGATGCCCAGTTTGGGATCCAAATTGGTTTATTATTCCTATGTATAAGGATTGTTAGATTTTTTATGCCAAAAGGTAGCCTTCTCTTGGCCATTTTTAGGATAATTTAGTTTTTATTATCCCTATTCTGTGGGAGATTTGATCCAAAATTATTACTCTATAATTATTATTTAAGGGGTTTTTAGATCTCATAGCAGGGGATGGATGGTTAGGGGACATAATCACCAAAAGAGATAGGAGATGCTCTGCTGTTGCAGACTATGTAATGTTTTATAGTTCTTAATACACAGTCAGTTTTCTTCAGCTATCTATTTTATTATAATTTGTCAAATGTCTTTGATGGATTGGGATTTTGCTTCAACACATTCACGAATACTATTTATTATTTGCAATTAGTAACTTACATTGGTTTAAAGTTCAAATTTCTCTCAACTTATGATCTATGTAATTAATGTTTAAATCAATGTCTTTATTTAAAACCTTTTATCTATTTCTGCAAATGATTCACAGAAAACATTGAGTTAATGTTAATTTGTCAATTAACATTCTAGATACAGGATACGCTTGTATGCACTTAATTCTTAAGATATTATTGGTTGAATGTCTTTAACTAATTATATCTTGAGATTTTGAGTCAAGATCTACTTTTGCACGTATGTTGAATTGGTGAAAAGATTTAGTAATTTTCAGATCAAGTTATCATGTGCACAAACAAATCATTCCTTTTAGAATAGGCTTGACTTAGATTAAATTTCCTTTCAAAGTTAGACTAACTCTTAGGATTAGGAAAACTCTTGTCTTTCCTCACAAGAAGACAGATCCTTTCTAGGATCAAACACACATAAGTTCCAGCAGAGGCCTTTGTATCCATGGGTGTTAACCACACCAAACAGCTCGATGATAGGGTAAAACTTGCATAGGATTTCATCCCCTGTTGTTTTCCTTGAACACCATTCCAGCACATACACAACTGAGGCATCAACAAGATGTAACATTCCATGAAGAGGTTTCCTTCAAGCGCCCCAAATAAATTCACTGTGATTCAGATATGGAGGAGCATGAGACTCCCATGAAGGAATATCCAGCTTCCAATTCTCCCTTTTCATATGTTGAGAGGGAAAATCCAAAAGAGTCAGTATATCTTCTTGATCTTGATGAGCTAATAGATATAAAAAAAAATCTCTTGATGAACCTCCTACTAAGAGGAGATCAGTGGTGATACATTCTGCAATAGAAATCATGGTGCACCACCAAGCTCATCCAGAGAGTGAAAGAAACCTGAAATATTTTTAGGATATGTAGTACAAATAAGTCACATTCATGATTCAGAAGCCTCCACCTATGAGGAAGACTCTAAGTAGAAAGTATGGAAAGATTCCATGGTAGAAGAATACAAATCTATCATGAAGAATGATGTATGGGAAGTGGTTCCTAAACCTAATGGAAAGTCAATAGTAACTTCCAAGTGGATTTATAAAATCAAGCATGCAGCTGACAGAAGTATTGAAAAGTATAAAGAAATATTTTTGGACTGTGGATTCTCACAGAAAGAAGGGATATACTATCATTATACATTCACTCCTATAGCTAGGTACATTACTATTCGAACCATAATTTCCCTTGCTTTAATTTTGGGTTGGAAACTTCACTAGATGGATGTTAAGACTACCTTTATCAATGGTGAAGTTGAGGAAGAGGTTTACATACATCAAACTGAGGGGTTTTTATTTCATGGGAAGGATTCCCATGTATGCAAACTTAAGAAATCCTTGTATGGGCTTAAGAAAGCCCCAAGGGATTCGTATTTGAGGATTGACAACTACGTTCAAATCTTGGGGTTCTCCAAAATCGAATCTGGCCCCAACATGTACTTCAAGGTTCTAAAGAACCAACCATTGATCTTGGTTCTCTATGTTGATGACGTGTTCCTTACTCGGGAGGAGCAACAAATAGCTCGGTGTAAGAGGGAACTTACTTTTGAGTTTGAAATGAGAAACTTAGGTCTTATGCACTATTTTCTTTGTCTAGAAGTTTGGAAAAGGAAATATGAGATATTTCTTTCACAAGGAAAGTACACAATTGATGTGTTGTGGATATTTGGTATGATGGACTGTATGTTCATGTATACTCCAATGGTTTCTAATCTAAAGAAGCTACATGAGTCATATTCTGAATTGTATCTAGTGGATCCTACTATGTATAGACAACTCATTGGTTCCTTGATGTATTTTATACATAGTAGACTGGACATATGTTATGTACTAAGTATATTGAATTAGTTAATGTGTGAGCCAAGACATGGAAATTGGGTTGCTTCCAAGCATGTGCTTAGATACCTTTGAGGTACTATTTATTATGGACTCAAATATGCTTCCAGTGGTGGAGTGATGCTACTTGGATATTCCGACTCCAACTGGGGTGGTAGTATTGTGGACCGAAAGAGAACATCTAGATTTTGTTTTAGCTTGGGATAAACTATGCTCTCTTGGTTCAATAGGAAGCAGGGATCCCTAACATAGAGTACTATAGAAGTAGAGTTTATTGTAGCTAGTACCACTTTCCGAGAATTTGTGTGGCTTAGGAATATATTTTTTGGGTTGTTCAGTGAGAATCTTGAGACTACTGTCATTCGCTCTTACAATCAGAGCTACATTAATCTCTCAGAAAACCCAATGTTTCATCACAGATCGAAACACAATTATAGGTTCCATAAGACTTCAATACGTTGCTACTAGTGACTATATTGTAGATATTTTGAGTAATCCTATGTCCATGACAAAGTATAGGTACTTCTGATACAATCTTGGCATGGCATAGAATTCCTCCCTCGCTAAGAGGGAGTGTTAAAGTTACAAAATCATGAGTCATTCTCCACGTCAATATTGAGCCTCATGTGTCGAGGTAGTGCCTTATAGGACGCTGAGTTGGACTCAACAAACTTGGAGAAGAATATTGAGTTGGACTCAAGAATGGATAAGCTTCATGTGTTGAGGCAAGTTCTTCATATGCCAAAGTGATGATGTTGTATAGTCTTTCTAGTCAAGTCTAAGGTCTTGGGTGTCAAGACAGATCCTCATGCATTGAGGTGAAGCTTTGCACTTTGAAACAAGTATGGTGTTTGATGTACTACTAACCATGGCTGAGCTATCAAGTCGCCTCTAGAAACTAGCCACCTCTAGGGTGAATTACTTTAGCATATAACCGCTTGGAACGATAATAGAACGATATAGTCACATCATTGGGAAAATATCCTTAGTATATTTGATATGATAATTAATTAATTTGGCACATGTGTACCATGCAGATAAGATGAGATAAGATATAAGCAAATTTGAATTGCGCACATAAAGACTTAATTTAACTAAGAGAGAATTCAAATTGTTAAACTTTAGTGATATTAACAAAGAAGACATTAGTCGATCAAAGGATAACTCAAATTGTTCTCTACAGTGATAACGAGAAATATTTCAGTTAAGAGAGTTAACTAAGTGATAACAAAGAATATCTAGTTAACTAAGTGTTTTTTCATGATGACACTTATGTTAAACTAAAAGACGACACTTATGTCAAACTAAAAGATGACACTTGTGTTAAACTAAAAGACAACACTATAGTTGCAACACTTGCATAATGACACTTAAGTTATCCACCTAACTAACTACGAAATCTTTGAGTTAAGGGGCGAGTTCATCCTAAATTCGGTACTGTGACTTAAAATTATTGCATGAGAACTCGGGCATACTTATTCATGCAAGATTTATGTCTCCAAGGTAACTTGGAGCGAATTCCAATGGAATAAATTTGTGCATGAGACCAGTATTAGCAAATTAGTTGATTGGAATATTATTATTATGTCTCTCATATTTATCTATCTCTCTTTCTTTGTAAATTGCACTATGGGTGCTTGATGTAAAATATATTCTCTACTTTCTATCAATATACTAAGGATGTTTTTGCTAGTGTTTTCACCCTCAAGTCATAGAGGGTTTCCCTAGGGTAAATTCATGTGTTGAATGTGATTGCTTATGTGTATGATTTTTATTTGATTTCAATTACTATTTTTTTTCCAAATTAAGGATAAAAAATTAACATCATTGTCATCATTTGGGTAAGTCTCACTAGTTTTTTAATGAGGCCAACCAATGTGAAGCAGCTAATGCCCCACAAGGGAAACTAAATCTATCACCTCCTCATTTGACCCAAATTCAACAGTTAGTCCTGCAAAAACCCTTCCCATCTCAAGAGGTGGTCACAACACAACCTATGATTCCTTACCCATCTCTACCATCGACATTCGATGATACCCATGACCCTTATGCCCAAATTATTTGTAACCTACCTAGACTTGAAAACATTTTATGTTGAGGAAGAACATTACTTTAAATTTTATTGTAAAGTTTTATGTTATTGACCAAGGATGGTCAAAGATGCTTGTAATTGAATATTTTTATTATTTAATAAATTAAAATAGGAGACACTCATCCAAAGGGGACTGTTGAAGAGTGTTCACTGACCCACTAGGAGGAATGAACTGGTGTAGAAGGAAATTGACAAGTGGCAGCATCTACACTCACTTACTAGCTGTTGCAGGAGGCAACTTCCCAAAAAATGTGGTCATGTTCCCCAAGGAAGGTGGAACTGATTAGGTGTCTCATTAAATGATTTAATTGACCCAAATACCTAGGCAGAAGACCATTATTCATTATATAATTGTTTTCAATATTAAAACCATTTAATATAAGCATTATGAAACCCTAGAACAAATTCTAGTAATAAACATAGAACTATTTTGACATTGTACCCATCCAATATTTTATTCATACAGTTAACATAACTACAACTAGGTATAACCCAGAAACATAATATCAATTTATCCTCAATATTAAATTAATTTTTCATCAAACTGTGCTATTATATAGTTAAATCGGGCATTACCCAGTTTCCAAACTTAATACACAAATTCTCCATTTCCAAATAGAAAAAAAACTAAATAGAGTGTTTATCTATTTCGGGTTAATTACAAAATCATGTCGGGATTGAATCCAGTAACCATAGCCATAATCATATTTAGGTCATTTCCCATGACTAGTTTACAATGCACTATTTATCAATAAGCATCATACAGTCGAGATACTGTAGTAGTAGTAAGAACAAATTCCATATATATAAATAAGATGCTAGAACCGATTTAGAACTCATTGTCCATAATAACATTAGATAGGGTTTTAAATAATGAATTTAGCCACAAGTCGAGGGTTCGAGACCCATACGGGTTCATTCCTTATATAATAAATTATTATGAACATGCTCAGATCTATCATAACCTGTGTAATATTCCAGGGTAATAACTAAAATAAACACGACAAGGTTGTTTCTAACACCTATGGGTATAAACCCTTAAAACAATAATACACACAATTTACGAATTGAGTGGATTCGAAGTCGAATCCCAAATTAATTCCAAAATAACCATTTATACAACAGATCCAGTATTGGCATAACCAAATGAACCAGTAATCATATAACCACATTTCTAAAGAATCAATAAACAAACAGTTGTGGAATTATTCAAATGATATATAAAATGTCGAATGGCCAATTTAGGAACCATCTCTGTAACTTTCAAAGTAGCTTCCAAATAAACAAAAAAAATACTAAAAATCCTTTTATTAACATTTCTTTGGTCGAAACCCCAACACTGGAAATATAACCATGAAACAGTTACAAAATATAAACATTGTCCAAGAATGCCACATCGGCTTCAAAGAATGAGTAAACAACAAAAGTAGACCAACGCTGGTAGTATCCAACACAAGCTTGTTGAACAGAGGCGTCGTATGTGGAAGGCCTGAGGCTTACCAAAGCCCAGATACTCCATTTGCATGCACCCACATCTTCTTTGCAGTGACCTAGAACTCCGCGAACCCTGCCACTACATCGAAACAGTAACATATATTAGAACATGTAACGAATACAAGTGTTAAAGGGTTTACAAACTGTTAGGATATCTCATCATTCAGTATGTACTTTGCATGCATGCATGCATCCGTAGGCTTCCCAGTCACCAGTTTGATGCCTCCAGCACCTAGTCCCTAGTCTTCCAGCACCTGGGAGCCTATTTCCATTCAGTTTTAGCCCTCCTAGTCAAGGAGGCACCCACTTCTCACCCACCACTTGAGAAGGGTGCCTTTTCTCACCTACCAGTCCAGTTCACTTCAGTTAGCTAGTTGTATTACCTTGATTTGAGGATAGACTAACTCCTAACTGCTGTTATCACTCTAATTGACCTTCGATGAGACTTGACTACCTATTCTGAGTTCATTTAACTCCTCATGCGCCCTCCATTGAGCCTCCATCCCTATATTAGTTCCATTACCATCAATTACACTTATTACACTCAATTAGACTCAGTTTGACAGCTAGCTGATAGTTACTTGTGCATTGATGACCACCACTAATTTATGATGAGGACTCCTAGTTGGAGCGAAGCTGCACCATGCAGTATATTCAAATGACCTCCTTGGCTAATTTGAATTGCTCACTCATTGTGACATTATTGTATTGTAATTCTACCATTCTGGATTATAGAGCACTGATGCATCTCTCTTGCACAATTTTTACTCCAAATTGTTTTACATATTTGTGATTGATATTCTTGTTCTATAGATCTGTTGTGACTAATTTTACATGGTATCAGAGCCATTGGCAGGGACAATATCTCTCTTCTACAAGTGTTCTACATGAAGAATTGAGTGTATTTGCTCAAAGAAAATTCAGCAGCGGCATGCAAAATCTCATGTGCATTCGTCCATGTGCATGCAAAGGCTGAAAATACTCTCCAATCCACTCCAGAAGCCTTGAGTTTTCCGCAGAATTCCTGGATTTGATACATTGGATATTCAAGCTTGCTTGATGTCCAGTCCCAAGTGTGATGCAACTCTGAAAGGGTGGATTGTTCGACCTTAACGTGTTTGTTTGTTTGTGATTTACAAGTTTCTTACTTCCTCCATTTGCATTCGCTAATGCAGAGATGGAGACTTCTTCTTCACAAAATATTCTTATTCCATTCAACTATGATGAATGGAAACCAAAGATGATTACATTATTGAAGAGACAATGTCTCTATGATATGTACATTGGTAATACAAGAGAATTTGATTCTGATGAAGAGGAGAATGATTGGCTCAATGATTGTGACAGAGCTTTTGGAGCAATATGTCTTGCTATGTCTCTTTGTATGCGCTACCTCAATAATGCTGCTGAAAATCCAAGTGATCTATGGGTCCAACTTGACAGAGAATTTGGAAAGCAGGAAGAAGAGGATCATGCTAGCCTTTTGGAGAACAAGCTCAGTGAGATCTCCTTGTGTGTTCTTTCCGATCATGTCTTGGCCTCAACAATTGTTCAAGATGAAGAAGAAACTGTAGATTCAAAACTCATTCTCTCAATATCTTCTATTTCGAATTATGAGCAAGATAAACCAACTCATACTCTAGATTCTAAAGAGGTTCTTGAATCCTCTCTTTCACATGAGTTTGCCGGCATGCAGAATAATGATCTACTTGATGTTTTGGAGGTAAAATCTGATTTTGGAGGTGAAGCATTTGTCCTCCTTGATTGCATGCCTCCTATAAACTTTTGTTCTATCATTTGTACAATTTCTCAGATTTTTATTAAAGATGAAGAGCACTGCCATTCGCTTGAGTTCATTTCTCATGCAATTTTTTCTAATTTTGGTTTTGATCTCACCCTTGTTGGTTCAAAGGAGATCTCAAGAAACCATTTGTCAAATCTTGGAGCTGATTTAACTTCCACTGATAAGAAGTTCAAGTTTCAAGATCTATTTGATCCAATTGGAGCTATTCCTACCTCACTTGGTTCAAATCATAGGTTCCAGGATCATCCTCATATTTTCAGATTTGTTCTCACCATTTTTGGTATGAAGAGCAAGTTCATAAAGTCTCCACATTCGCTTGCATCCACTGATGGAGAATTCAAGCACATGTTTTTGGAGCATGATCCATTTACTCCCAATAGTAAGATACCTCCAGACATATCTACTTGATTTTGGAGCAGTTAAATCTTTTGGTGTGTTACAGTCCATTTTGAGGGGGGGGTTTTCCCATGAGGTTTTCTCCATTTCCTCGGTTCATGGATTGTTCTTTATTTGGATTATTATTGTATTGGGGTGACCTTTGGTCTCAGTAACTAGGGCCCTACATTTTATTGTTTACATCATAGTATAGCTTGGGGAGGGTGTTAGGATATCTCATCATTCAGTATGTACTTTGCATGCACTTTGCATGCATGCATGCATCCGCAGGCTTCCCAGTCACCAGTTTGATGCCTCCAGCACCTAGTCCCTAGTCTGCCAGCACCCGGGAGCCTATTTCCATTCATTTTTATCCCTCCTAGTCAAAGAGGCACCCACTTCTCACCCATCACTTGAGAAGGGCACCTTTTCTCACCTACCAATCTAGTTCACTTCAACTAGCTAGTTGTATTTCCTTGATTTGAGGATAGACTGACTCCTAACTACTGTTATCACTCCGATTGACCTCCGATGAGACTTGAATACCTATTCTGAGTTAGTTAACTCCTCATGTGCCCTCCACTAAGCCTCTATCCCTACATTAGTTCCATTACCATTAGTTACACTTATTACACGTAGTTAGACTCAGTTAGACTCAGTTTGACACCTGGCTGACAGTTACTTGTGCATTGATGACCACCACTAATTAATGATGAGGACTCCTAGTTGGAGCCAAGCTAAACCATGCAGTATATTCGAATGACCTCTTTGGCTAATTCGAATTGATCACTCATTGTGACATTATTTTATTGTAATTATACCATTCTAGATTATAGAGCATTGATGCATCTCTCTTGCACAATTTTTACTCCAAATTGTTTTACATCTTTGTGATTGGTATTCTTGTTCAATAGATTTGTTGTGACTAATTTTACACAAACATGCAGAATGCGTTAAGTAGTTACCTCGACGATTTTAGCCAACACCATTACCATGATAACCACCTTCAAAGAATTTCTGCAACTATGGAACATAACCTTTGTATATGTTGTAGCTTAGCCATGGTGGCCGAGAGCTCTAGTATCTCGGCTCTACAAAATGCAAATGAGCCAAATGACCAATGTTACAAACCCTTCTCAGTGTTAGGTTTTAGGTTTCAACATTTGAGGGCCATGTTGGAAAGCGTTCACATGGCCTCATTAAATTCAACAGCTTCCAACCACCATAATTCAAATTCACACCCCTTTTTGTTATAATTCACAATCACATTATCATTTGGAATAATACCGTGGGTAATGCTGCTAAGGAAGAACCCTTTTTCCATAGTTTTGAACCTACATAATCCAACACCATCAATAGTTGGTATAGGATGCTCCATTCCTATAGTGGAGACATATTTTTCAAATTTGTGTATTTATATAATCAAATAGGTAATTCTTTAACCATGTAATAATTATAAGACAAATCCAATTGTGGATGCCAACCTTACCTATAACCTAGCCAAGTTATCATTATTCGTTAATAAGAGTTAAGTAAGCATCGAGGCTTCACAAGAACACATTCAATATCCAATATCGTAATAATAACTATATATAATTCATGCATTATAAATGACGTAATCATCAATCAAGTTAGGACAATAATACAAGCACAAGTATCGCCATTTAATTATAATAAGACTGTCATGCATAAATGAATATCTTCATAATAATCATAGGAGACATTCCTGTGCTAGCAAATTTAAACAATAAGAATAAACGTTCGCAATTATACATTCCACAATTAATGATTAGTCGTTCATAGAGTTTATTGATAGGTTTATACTACTTAGAAAAATTTTAAATTTTGATGGATTTTGGAGGTGTTACATTATTCTTATGATGTTTACTGACATCAACCTCATATATGACATAACCAATATGGTTTGGCTAATGATACCTCTACTAGTAATAAAGGGAAAGATTGCTTAGTAGTTGAAGAACCTTTTCACCTATCTCATCATAAAATGGATGTTATTCCTAAGATCTCTAATATCCCTTTGCACCATGTAGAAAATAACCACAATGCTCGTTCTGCCCCTTACGATAGCATTGTGGATGACTTGGCACAATTACCTACCACCATGTCTACGTTATATGTTCTTTGGAATTATCATATGCATTGAAAATCATTATTATCCACCTTGGGTGAAATTGATCATTTTGATGCTTCCCTTATGACGTTTGATCTTGATCAAGTAGATCCTCGGATTTGCTTTTCAATAGATTCTTATATTCTAGACACCATCAAGAACTTGGTTATTCATCATTGCATCATTGATGAAGGTTCCTCCACTTGTGTCATGTCCACTCACATTAAGCATAAGTTATGTTCCCTCAAACTTGCCTCGTCCCTCATAATATTGTGCATGTATGATGGTCGTGCTTCTCAACCACAAGTTGATATTCTCCATAACATATCCATCCATTTGGCTGGGAAATGGAGTTTATTGATATAGAGGTCGTTAGTGTGCAATTATATTACAACCTCCTCCTTGGGCGTAGCTACATGTATGTTATGCAAGGGATCACCTCTACGATGCTTAGAATTATGATGTCCCCCCATGAAGGGAAGATTATAAAGCTTAATCAATTGACCTGCTATGATCCCAATGGGCCAGATTGTCTAGATTATGTCTTACCTACAATTTTCAGTAGTTTTGGAAGTCTTTCCATCCCCTCATTTACAAGTTTCAGTCTCGATGTCTTCCAACATGCCTCCCTTGTGGGGTATTTTTAGGCCCTACCACCCCCACCATTGAAAATGGAGATATTAGAGTTGTGCACTATCTCCTATGGGAATTCTACCACCTAACCTCAACCCTATCATATCCCTAACCCATTTTCAGGGAACCCGTGGGTGGAATTTCCTATAGATCAAGTTTTTCTCCTCTTTCCCCCTCTTAGGATCGTAGGAACTCCCATTATGGATATGCTTAACCTCCTAGGATTACCTATTTGGTAATTTAATCCACCAAACCCCCAACCGACTCCTCAGGTCATTTTAATGCATGTGAAATCGATTGGAACCTCCAATCCCCACCACACATGCTTATGAAGGACACTTCCCCCCCTACTTAGAATTCTACCAAAAAAAAATGTGGGGTCAAATCCAAGAATGTGGCACCATTATGTACTCCAAACCTAATCGTAAGCCCTCCACCTATATCTACAATGTGATCACCCATGCCTTTCATTCTGTGTGATATCTTGTGTCATGCCCCCATTAATATACACGGTTTCTTGTCTTGCACAATCACCTCCATGTGACTAAAGAGAAGACTGATGTGAATACTCTCATGGGTTCACATCACTCTCCTTGGCACTACCAAGTAGTGCAACAAAACATTGTGCACCAACCTTCCTCGCATGTTGTGTGGAATATATGGCCATTATTCGCACCATTGTACGTATCTCCCTCTTCAATAAGGTTACTCTTCAGGATTTACGCAGGAACGAAATAAGATAGCATATACATAATCATATACAGAGATATATTGCAAAGAACACAAAGATACAATAAACACATATTGTATTAAATAGCAGAAATAGAACAGACTATAAAATGCAATAGCTAGAATGGTGGTAGCTATCTCTAAGAAGAGATGTGGCCGCTATGCTCATTCATGCCAAGATGAATACAAAGAGAGGCCGAAAGGGCCTATTTATCATAAGAATGAGGGAAAGAATCCCAAACATCCAAAAACCTAACCCTAGAAGATGAACTGTCATAAAGTTTGCGTCCCCAAGGTGGTTAGTTGAACAGTCAACTTCCCGGGGTCATAACTTTTGCATACGATCTCCATTTGGGGCGCTCGATAGCCCGTTGGAAAGGTCTATCCGAGATTTACAACTTTTGACTAGGGCCAAATGCATGAAAAAGGTAACCCTTTGGGCCCCCAAATCACCAAAAAAGGTCATTTAGGGCCTCAAAATGGCTCCAGAAGTTTAGGACCCCGAAAAACTGCTAAAAATAGCAAATTACCAAAAGTGCCAGAAGATTGTTTTGAGCCACTTGGCAGAGGTGGGTCGCCACTGATATCCACCTGGATAAATACAATGGTGCTAATAATGGCCATATACAATGGAGATTCGGAGGCAGAGGAGCGCCTTTTCCACTCACAGATGTTGGTGAAGGGAATTCCCCTACACTTTGTTGTGGACAGTGGCAGCCAAAAGAACCTGATCTCAACAAAATCCATCAAGAGATTGGAACTATCGATAACACCACACCCGCAACCATACACCATTGGATGGCTAAGCCAAGGGCGAAGGATCAGTGTCAGTCATCAATGTCGCCTACCGTACGGCATCAAGCCCTTCAAAGATGAGGTATTGTGTGATGTGGCCCCACTTGAAGTATGTGATGTTCTTTTAGGACAACCATATATGTGGAAGCATCATGCTATATATGAATCACGACCTCGTAGTTTCATTGTCACTTTGGGAGTACAACTCTATCGGACACCAAAGATAGTTGCACCTACCCTAACCAAGCAGGGAAGGAAGATAATCTCCCACACTGGGAAATTTTCCCTATTCACAATTGCCACTAAATGAGAACATCATATTGCAGAGACATCCACAACCTCTACACATTATCCTTCTACTCAGCAGAAACAAGAAGAGCACAAAGTCAGTTCAACATTGCCTATTCAGGTACCTCTACAATGCAAGGCCATGCATTCAAGGTGCTCCTCCAAAAAGAAACTATTCACACCTGTGCAGGCCAAGGATACCACAACAACCGAAATTGTTGAACAGCTCCAATGCATCCACCAACAACAATTACAACCCTCTGAAGATGTCAAAGTAAGGAAACCTTTCCACTTCATCAAATGTCGCACCAGGAGCTCAACTCGACACACAACTCGACATATGATAAGGGATTTGATGCAATAGAGACCATTGCTTCCTAAGGAGGGAGGATTGATCCTGGTGGATATTAGTGGCGACCCACCTCTTCCAACTAGCTCAAAATAGTCTTCTGGCACTTTTGGTAATTTGCTATTTTTAGCAGTTTTTTGGGTCCTAAACTTCCGGAGCCGTTTTGAGGCCCTAAATGACCTTTTTTGGCAATTTGGGGGGCCAAATGGTTTCCTTTGGCATACATTTGGCCCCATTCGAAAGTTGTAAATCTCGGATAGACCTTTCCAACGGGCTACCAAGCGCCCCAAATGGAGATCATATGCAAAAGTTATGACCCCGGGAAGTTGATTGTTCAACTAACCACCTTGGGGCAGCAAACTTTATGACGGTTCATCTTCTAGGGTTAGGTTTTTGGATGTTTGGGAGTCTTTCTCTCATGCTTATGATAAATAGGCCCTTTCGGCCTCTCTTTGTATTCATCTTGGCACGAATGAGCATAGCAGCCACATCTCTTCTTAGAGATAGCTAACACCATTCTAGCTATTGTATTTTACAATATGTTCTATTTCCTCTATTCAATAGAATATGTGTTTACTGTATCTCTATGTTCTTTGTAATATATCTCTGTATATGATTTTGTATATGCTATCTTATTTCATTCCTGCGTAAATCTAAATCAAGACCGATGTGAATACTCTCATGGGTTCACATCACTCTCCCTAGCACTACCAAGTAGTGTAACAAAACATTGTACACCAACCGTCCTCGCATGTTGTGTGGAATATATGGCCATTATTCGCACCATTGTACTGATCTCCCTAAATTCTAGTCCCTCTTAGTTGATTTGCATTGATGTTCACTTGAGGAACAAGTCACTACCATCAAGGAAGTGTCTCCTCCTATTAACACCCAAAACGTACCCCAAAGTTGTGGAGAGGTAGAATTGAGGTAACCACTACCCACTTTAGATCTTTGCTACTGACCCAGCATAGTCTGAGAGGGCTCTCTCTACAAATCCATGCAAAAACTAGAAATACTCAAAGGTGTCAACAATGAACAAACACACCAGTCTTCTCATTACTAAAAATATACATTCAAATCAAGTACGAAAGGTCGGATTTCCTTTAGAACAGAGTCTTTTATTGTTTGGTAGGATAATCATAGGAGAGATGTGGGTAATGGAGTCAAGATATAATGCATAAATCAAATAACAACATCGTAGTGTGAGATACCAAAACAGAGGCAAGGGAGCCACCCGCTTCCCATCGAAATGCTAATCTCAGGTGATAAAAGAAGAAGGCAAGAACAAACCATCGATATGAGCAACCGGCATGGATTAATTCAATATCGACTTTAGTAGAACTGTTAAGTGAACATCTAAAACAATAGCTAGAGCCTGTGGATAGGAATTCTATGCTACTATACACTGATTTCAGACATGAAAGGGAACACATAATGGAAATAAATAACATGAAATACAATCACATTAAAGAAATAAGATAGACAGACTGTAAGCAAAGCGACACATGAATCTCTAGTAGGACCTCCATCACAAACGCTGCAATTCTATTAAAAAAGATATTTCAGAAATACAAAACCAGGCTCTCCCAATCCTTGACCAAATCATTTTCCAACCCATTGATATTCTTTTACATTGCTATTTATAGGCCCTCGGCCCTCGGCTGAGCATCAAAACGGTTACAAATCAGGCTACGACTATGCTGCCAACTATGCCATTCAGTTAGCTTCCCTTGACAGCGTATTACAAAATGATAGTGACGGTTATCAGACAAAATGCGACTGACGATACAGATGTCTCTTTGCAAGGTTCAGACAGCAGTGATTTCAAACAACAGGTAGGCCCAAACTTCACTACAAAATGGAAGAAAAAGATGTCCATACATTTAGCCAAGAAATAGACTTACTAGAGAAAACGAAAGAACATGTGAATGGACCGTCACCTCATTCAGGAGCCTTCAGCTCTCCCTAAGGACTGAAGAAGTTTTCTATCTTTAGTGGATCATCTGTCAGTGCTCCTTCAGCTACCGGAGGAGGTGTCGCTGTCTCTGTGGGGAGGATGTGATCCTTAATAATCTCCATGTTTGGGCATGTGTCCCACTCGCTTTCAGAGGTTTGCTTCTTTTGTAACCGACATCACTCCTCTTTGCCTACCTGCAAATATTCCTATTCTTCTGGTTCACTGGCTGAGCTTTCCTCCACCTGGTTGAGAACTATTGGAGCTGGATGAATCTTCCCTTCTTCCACCTCGAACCATACTTGTTCAGGAACAATAACCACCTTGGCCTTTTGTCCCTCTTCCATTGCTTTGTTCTCAACTGAAAGATTCCCGAATGGTCGAGCTTGCCACCTTTTGGTATGGACATGGGCTGTGCACCATGGGTGGCCATGCTTTATAACTATCGTGACAATGACGGCAGCCTTGAGCAATCATTTCACTATGATGACCTGATAGGATCTACTACGCAAATGGGCATGATGATTGAAATCAACACTGGTGTCAAAACATGCCAAACCATGTCCTCTCTGTGGATGGATATGCATATGATGGCGATGAGGTTGCTTCCATCCACTTGGCACTCATTAATTTGTACCGGAGATGCTTTTTCTCTGCTTTCACTTGTGATCATCTTAGGGCCATTGATCTCGACCCGGCTTTAATCAGAACTGTTAAACAGTGCCTCTTCTACCGACTTTGCGTATTCAGAACCCACCCTCTTGTCACACAAGTAACATCTAGGAAGTTGTTCACAGCCGTATATCCACTCCTCAGGAGATCTGGGCCATCAGATGGTGTGGGGTTTTAACCCGACTTCGCAAATATGAAACGTTGTCTTTAATGCGCATGTGGGAAATGCAAACTTCTTTCTGGCCGTTGATCCTATCAAACGACCATCGATTCGCTTGGACTTGCATGCTGACTAACCTTTCCATTAGCGTTTAAAGGCCAGTCAACTCCCATCATGATGATCACTTATGACCATCTATCCTTTACCACCTTTAATCGCAACGATCTGTATGTATTTACACATGCAACAGGCGCAACCTGCTTTAGTTTTACTTCTCTGATTACTGCAAAAATCCTTAAACATTATTAGATTCTCCTATCCTTGGACCAGATCCATCACTCAGGATTTTAATCTTCTGCATTTTTTTCCTACGGGTTTTCAGAATAGTGCTTCCCTTAAGCGTTTCTATGGGCATATACTCCCCTGAATGCTTAGCACGAATTCAATGCTAACACCTCCTATGTATTACTTTGAGGGGACAATATCCATGTATTACCTCTTGTCCTCTAGCGGTACTTCCTCGACATCCTCCTATTGAAATATTGTAACTTCAAAGAATATTATATTTGTACTTGATTATTCTGAATATGTTTCATTCCTCCATGAAGATCTTATTGTATATCCGAAGATGTTTATTCCTCCGTCGGAATGTGGTTACTTGGGGGTCGGCCCTGTATGTGTTATGTGGGTCAAAGGGTTATTAGACCACCCTAGAGGGGTTGGCCCAGTCAGTTGTAATGGGGTTTTTAACCCAGTGGTAAAGTTGGGGCCGACCTAGTTAATATAAAATACAAGTCGGAGATGTGTATAAATAAAGGAAGTGTGTTCCTCATTTAACACACATTCACTCACTCAAAAAGTAGCGCACTTGTGAGGGAGAGGTATGCTATGGAGGAGGAGGAGCTCATGTCTTTGGTTTACCTCTTTGTATTTGTTGATCGTCTATATTGAGGAAGCTTTGTTCGGTTTTCTACCCCATGAGGGTTTCCCAAGATAAATCTGTCTCTTGTGTTTATGTTGTGCTTGTTGTTTCTTCAGTGATCCTGTATATGCTATTGTTGTTGAATGAAATGTAATGCTGATATTTTATGTCTTAGCATATTGAATCTTAACATGGTATCAGAGCTAACCTGAAGGAAGGCAATGTATGGCACTTACGATACTTACTTCACTTACGACAATTTGAAGGTTAGGGTTTTATATAGCAAAAACCAGTCATCATGGAACTTTCGCTATAAATGCATTTTGGCGAAGGTTCAGGATCTGAAAAGTTTACAGGTCATAGATAACATCCCATGTACCTTGTGTCCAAAGGACACCCTCAGATTCGTTCTACTTTGTGATTTATGATCAGTACAAGTTAGGGTTTCTGCCTCTTCCAGATCTCAGTCATAATCAGGTGACCTAGGAAAAAAGGTCATAACATGGGCTAGGAAGCTCCAAATGCAATTTCATAAAAAGTGACAGGTAGTGCACGGACTGTAATATCTAGAGAAACTTTTTCATAGGCCAAAGTTGAACCAGTGACATGTGGCACTCCATACAATTTTGCTCTCTTGTTTTATCCCATAAACAGGTCACATTTCGACACTTGGCATAAATCTCTCTCAGAGAATCCAATTGAGGTAAAACCTATTGGGAAGGAAATACGACAGGTCAGGCTACCACAGAAAAAAAAATTTAGACCTTGTGGATCGAAAAGTTCAGAGTTACAACAGAAACAATCAAGTACATATTTATGTCAAAACAGAATTATTTTTTAGCACCTTCATTCATGGTTTCCGAAATTTAGGGTTTCGAAGAAAGTTGGAATTTCTATAATCAGAGACCACAACTAGATTCTACTCATCAAAATCGAAATTTAGAGACCAATATCAAAAATTTTGGTTGGTTAGAAGAGTGGGCTTGATCAAACCCTAGTTCGAGATTTTGATCGGAAAAGTGAAAATTAGGGCTTCTGCAAAAGTTGTAATTTTTTAAGTCTATGACCATGGCTGAAAGCCCCTCAAAAAATTAAAAGTTTAAAGATTTGGATCGAACCTTTTGATTGGGAAGAAGGGTGGGCTCCATCAAACCCTAGTTCAAGGTCCTGTCCAGAAGATCCAGAAGTTTCAAAGGCAATTTTTGAGGGGTCAAATTTTGGAGATTTCAAAATTGAAGTATGCAAGTTTGATCAGCTCAACAAGACACATCCTTCCATCCTTTCAGAAGTGTGAAAGTCAAAGATTGAATTTTTAGGGTTTCTCTAACAAACCCTAATCGAGCTCCAGATCCAGTTTTAGGGGGAGTTGAGGCTAAGGCCTTACATAAGAAGACTACAAGAAATATCGATAGGTATGACTTAAGGAGATACAGGTATGTCTTGAAATATGATTCTTGATTAAGTTCATAATATGTTTGTCTTCATATTATTTAGATTAGTACAATCTTGATTAATGTTAGAATTGTCTTATCACCCTAGTACTGTGGTGTTGTATGAGGTTGATGTTGTCTACCAACAAGATACAGGTACATCACGAAAGACAAATCAAGTTCCATGACCATAACAACATGAAGACAAAGTCTCATCCATAATATTTGATCACATAGAAGTTCTACTTACGAGGTATGTATGACTTTGTTCTATTATGCTTAACCTATGAGATATGCAGGTTCTAGCACATGATCTCTAAATCATTGAAGAGAACAAAGAAGATATTGTTTAGGTATGTTAGACATAACTAAGCAGGTATACTAATCCAGGTATGTTTTCCTATGTCAAGTTAGAATCCTACTTTGTGCTAGGATCTTAGTATACCCATGTATTGAATGATCATGACCATACATATTCAAGATTATTTAGAATTATAATGTTTTGATAATATTGAGATTATACTAATGAATGTATGTTTGGGTATGAGATCATGAGGATGACACTAGTGCACACTTGAGCATGCACAGTGGTACAGGATGAATAGAAGTTCAAAAGACATATAGAAGATCAAGCGGGAGGCAACCACACAAACATAAAAGATAAGTATTTGAGTTGTTATTTGAAACATTAAATGATATTGCCTGTAATAGATTGTATGCATATTTGTATTCCTAGAATATATCATGCTGAGTGTAAACATTCATATAGCATTGAAAATTATACTACTAATATGCATATGATTGGTAAGTTGGACAAACATTCCATTATTGATTGTCTAGAATGAACCTCTTTGCTAACATGCTAAGAGTTGTGCATTCTCTCAAGAGTATGTTCTAGTAGAGATGGAAGGCATCTAGATAGCCACTGTATGCATACAGGATATGGAAAAGTGTTGTGCGAAAGTATTGGTCAAGATAGCAGCATAACTATGTAAATCATATCTATATGCATAATAGGTTATCATGTCAACATGATTTGATGATTATGAAGTATTACTAATCATATACTTAATTTTGATTTGTAGGAAATATCATGAAGAATGATGAACACCAAACAAGCGATGGATGTTCAACAAGAAGATTTACAAATCAAACATAATATAGAAGGCTCGTGGCTAGAAAATTCTCTTAGAAAGAGGAAGAGAATCATGACGAGATGTTTAGATAAGACCATTATCTTAATGATGTAATTGAAGAAGAAGTGTGAATCAATGATTCAATTGAAGAAAGCTATGTTCGGGTACCCAGGATCGATAGTCATTTGATGAGATTAATGATCACCATGGGTAATGTGGATCTCAAACTTTGCTACAAGGTTGAAGATGGTTTCTATATACAGATGACATGGATGCAAGAAGGAACTCACCATAGAGTTCAAATGATATTGAGGCTTATATCAATAGAATCATCTGACAAGAGATGGCACAGATAGATATGTAGAAGATCACTCAATGCAGAGTATTAATGATATTCAGTCACAAAAGGAGAATTGACAGTTTCTTGACAAGCTTGGGTTTTACCAGAAGTAAAGTTGTTCCTAACCTTTACCTTAAGGTTATGGATCATACTATTATTGTATGTAGATGATCTCTTTTTGACAAGTAATGAGAAACAGATCATGGAAAGCAAGAAGAAGCTAGCTACAGAGTTCGAGATGAATGATATCGGATTGATACATTACTAGGACTGGAAGCATGAAAAGAAGGAATATTTCTCAACCAAGGAAAGTATGCTGTGAAAATCTTGAGAAGAATTGATTTGTTCGAAATGAACAACCATGGCCATTCTCATGGGTTCCGACTTGAAGTTGTAAGCTGATGACTCCTCAGAGTTAGTTGATGTGACTCCGTACAGACATATTATTGGGTTGGTGATGTATTTGACGAATACCAGGACGAATATATGCCTTGCTATGAACACCTTGAGTCAGTATCTAGTGGAAACTAGATGTGTTCACTTGATAGTTGCAAAGCATGTGATGAGGTACCTAAAGGGTATGATAGACTTTGATCTATGTTATCTTGGAGATCATGACTTCAGATGGCTACAAAGATGTTGATTGGGCAGGAAGTGTATCAGACAGGAAGAGCACATCGAGAGGATGTTTTTGTCTGGGATCAACCATGATCTTGTGGTTTAGCAGGAAGCAGTCTAGTGTGACTCTCAACACAAGCGAAATATATGGATGCTTGCTTTGCTAGTTGTGAATTGGTATGGCTTCAGGATTGTTTGACTTAGAAATAGACCCAACTGTGATCCTGTGTGACAAATAGAGTTGTATCAAGATGGCAAAGAATCCAGTGTTCCATGATAATTCAAAGCACATAGAGATTTGATATTTCTATATAAAAGATATGGTGCAAAAAGGAACTATAAAACTCAAATTTGTAGACACTAATGAACAATTTACCGATGTACTAACCAAACCTTTACCACAAGTAAAAGTTTAAGTATTTCTGAGACAAGCTTGGTAGGACCCTCCTCGAAAGGGGGAGTGATGTATACACTGATGATGAGATTGCCCGCATCAACAGTGAAGTTGATGATGAGGATACTTGTATCAATGATATGCTTACTTGTATTGATGATGATATGTAGGATACTTGTATACATGTATTGATGAGGATACCTATATTGGTGATGTCGTTAGAGAGTTTGGTGGATGGTCCTTAGACAGAGTCTAAGTTGACAAAGGGATTGCATCATCCTTGAACACATGTTCTAAAAGGATCCGTAGACAGATGTATCCAAGAATGAATTCCTTAGTGGACAGGTGGGGATTGTATCATCCCAGGACATCGGTCCCTTGAATTGATCCGTAGACATGTGTCTTCGAGACTGAAGTCCTTAGTGGACAGGTGGGGATTGTATCGTCCCTGAACTTCGGTCCCTTGAATTGATCCATAGAAATGTGTCTCCAAGAATGAAGTCCTTAAGTGGACAGGTGGGGATTGTATCATCCCCGGACTTCGGTCCCTTGAATTGATCCATAGACATGTGTCTTCGAGAATGAAGTCTTTAAGTGGACAGGTGGGGATTGTATCATCCCCAAACTTCAGTCCCTTTAATTGATCTGTAGACATGTGTCTTCGAGAATGAAGTCCTTAGTGGACAGGTGGGGATTGTATTATCCCCGAACTTCGGTCCCTTGAATTGATCTGTAGACAGATGTCTTCGAGAATGAAGTCCTTAGTGGACAGGTGGGGATTGTATCATCCCCGAACTTTGGTCCCTTGAATTGATCCATAGACAGATGTCTCCAAGAATGAAGTCCTTGGTGGACAGGAGGGGATTAGATCGTCCCCAGACTTCGGTCCCTTGAATTGAGCCGTAGACAATATGTCTTTGAGAATGGGGATTGGATTGTCCTTGGACTTTGATCCCTTGAATTGAGCCATAGACAAGATGTCTTCGAGAATGGGGATTGGATCGTCCCGGGACTTCGGTCCCTTGAATTGAGTTGTAGACAAGATGTCTTTGAGAATGGGGATTGCATCATCCCCAGACGTAGGTCCCTTGAATTGATCCATAGACAGATGTCTCCAAGAATTGAATTATAGAACTGCATCGTCCCTGGACCTCAGTTCAAAAGGTACGTGATAGGATTGTATCGTCCTTGGACCTCGGTTCAAAAGGTACGTGATTGGGATTGCATCATCCCTAGACATGAGACTTGTCTTAAAGTGATAAGGAATGATCCTCCTGGAAGTTGATCAGGATTGCATCGTCCCTAGACATGAGATCTGTCTTAAAGTGATAAGGATTGAACATCCTAGAAATTTGATCTGGATTGTATCATCCATGGACCTATGTCCTAAAGAGAGCGGGATTAATCATCCTATAATACGATCGTGTGTATTGGAGAGTATGCTACGATGATGATCCAGATGCTGTAGATCGAGATGATCCAGATGTTGGTCATATGATGACGATGCTGATGATTGTATGATGACGATGCTGATGATCGTATGATGACAATGCTGATGATTGTGTGATGACGATGCTGATGATCGTGTGATGATGATTTCGATGATCATGTGATGACGATGTTGATGATCATGAGGATCTAGATGATGATGTTGATGTTGCTATAGTTGTTCGAGTGCTACAGAATATGAAGACTCAGTACTGAAGATGTTGGTGTTCCAGTATTGAAGATGTTCCAGTAACTGCTTGAGTTACTAATGATGTTGAGAAAGATTCCAATGATTTATAGATGTATCATGTATGATGTTGATGACTCCTTGCTTGTGCAGATGTTGTTATAATATCCTTCTCGTTAAGGGGCAGTGTTGAAATATTGTATCTTCAAAGAATATTATATTTGTACTTTATTATTCCGGATATGTTTCATTCCTCCGTGAAGATATTATTGTATATCCGGAGATGTTTATTCCTCCGTCGGAATGTGGTAACTTGGGGGTCGGCCCTGTATGTGTTATGTTGGTCAAAGGGTTATTAGACCACCCTAGAGGGGTCAGCCCAGTCAGTTGTAATGGGGTGTTTAACCCAGTGGTAAAGTTGGGGCCGACCTAGTTAATATAAAATACAAGTCGGAGATGTGTATAAATAGAGGAAGTGTGTTCCTCATTTAACATACATTCACTCACTCGGAAAGTAGCACACTTGTGAGGGAGAGGTTTTCTATGGAGGAGGAGGAGCTCATGTCTTTGGTTTACATTTTGTATTTGTTGATCATCTATATTGAGGAAGCTTTGTTGGGTTTTCTACCCCATGAGGGTTTCCTAGGATAAATCTGTGTCTCTTGTGTTTATGATGTGCTTGTTATTTCTTCAGTGATCCTGTATATGCTATTGTTGTGAAATGAAATGTAATGCTGATATTTTTTGTCTTAGCATATTGAATCTTAAGACCTCCCATGTCATTGGCTACATCGAAAAAGATAAATTCCTTTGATCTATTTATTAGATCCTTTCAAAACGATAAGGAAATCCCATGACCATAGAATGAGATTAGGCCTCTTAACCTTCCTACTCATCACCATCATCCTCATCATTGTTTGCAATGATGTTACTGGTGGCCTCCCCCTTCTAGGGGGAAATCCTACTCATCATTGCATAGATGTTGTGTGTCTCCATGGCTATTTGCCTCACGATTCACCCCCTCTAGTTTTTGTTTGATTCCTTATCGATACCTCTCCTAGATTGTTTGAATATTCACCAATACTGAGAGGGAGTGTGAATGAGTATTGGGTAGTTTTACCAATTTTCACTTCAAACAAAAAATTGCAGCAACTTTAAATTACCATCACATCATTAACCATAGTACATTACCAAACATTATCATCAACACATAAAATCATACATAGTACACATATATTTTATGTGGAAACCCAAATAGGAAAAAATCACAGAATGTTGTTCTTATGTTTATGAAGAGTACATTCAATTTTATGTGCACCAACACAAAGGAATAAAAAACTACCTAATTTCTCTAGAAGCAAATAGAAGGAGCACTGACCCCTTTGTGAGCACCAACTCACGCTTCTTAGGAACCAACCTAAAGGAGACTACAATATCCTATCCTTTCCCTAATCCTGCTACCCTAGTATGAATAAGAGTATCAACCAACCATTTTCATTGCCATTGTCACTATCAACCTTCAGATTTGCAACAAACTAGAACAGAAAATATCTTCAATAAAACCTTAAAATTTGCAACAAACTAGCTCAAAACATGTCTGCAATATAACCTTCAAATCTATGGAAAAATATCCCAAAACATGTCTGCAATATAACCTTCAAATCTACAACAAAGTAGCCCAAAACATGTTTGCAATATACCCTTCAAATATGCAGCAAATCACCCCTTCAAATTTGCAAAAAAACCTTCATAAAACAATCATCCATAGACTTCATTTGTTTGTCTCATTAATCCCTTAACATCAATCCCTAGGTCATTCCAAGAAAGGAACTTAGATCATGCCATGAGAACCCTAATTCATACACAAATATATTCAAAGATATAAACCCTATTCCATACCAAGAGAGAGACCATAATCCATGTGGATAAGCTTTCCAAGAGAAACCCTAATCCATGTGCAAGATATTCTGTTAGGAACCCATGTCTTTACTTTGTTAGTATATTGTTGTTGGACGCATATGCTTTGTAAGTCATCCCGTAGTATTTGTTGATCCATAGTTTATATTAGCCCATAGTATTGACCCATAATATTGGATGCATATGCTTTGTAAGTCGTCCCATAGTATTATATGTCCCATGGTTTTGACTCATAGTATTGGCACCTAGACTTAGCCCATGGTTTGTATTGATACATAGTATTGACCCATGGTATTGGCACCTAGACTTAGTATATAAGTGTGTGTTGAGGCCTATGAAGGCACCGTGAAGTTAATTGTATTGAGCTTGCTCAAAGGAGGTTTCCCCCTCAAAGTGGTCCGTGAGCAATATAAAAGTGATTCTGAGTTCTATTATTTCTGATATCTTGTGTATTTGCATTAATTAATTATTGCAGGTTCATCACATCTGGTATCAGAGCACTTTCTTGGGCTCGCAGGGTACAATTTCTTCCAAAAAAAAAAAAAATTCCGCATCTGTTGCAGGTTCGAATTTGGGAATAATCCCTATCCTCTTAACTGTGGGAAGTACTTGGGAATAAGCCCTAAAAATCATTGTGAGGAGTACCACAGGAACCCCAAAGTAGCTGGCCCATTGAGAGGACCTACCAGCAAAAAGGGCAACGACCCCTACCTAATTGACTAGTTCCCACCCGTGAGGTAAACCAAGAGCTATCGTTTGTGGCAAAGCGGTTATCAATTTTACCTGAGCCGTGGAGTGACGGGTACTTCCATAATACATAAGCCGTCATACAACATTGGTGGTCGAGTGAATCCCCTGAATTGATAGGAAGCCGCACATACCTAGGGTCCATATCTAGTTTCAACTGAACTGTTGTTGATCACTTCCGTTCCATATCAAGCCATTTCAGATCTATTTCAGATCCAACCGTTCAGATCCATTCTGAAAGCCGTTCGAGATCTAGCCGTTTCAGATCTATTTCAGATCCAGCTATTCAGATCCATTCTGAAATCCGTTCCAGATCCAGTCATTTCAGATCTATTTTAGATCCAGCCATTTTTTATCCATTCGGCGCCTTTTCAGATCCTTCTGTTTCTGCTCACTTCCGGGCCATTGCAGATCTATCTGTTTCAGATCCCTTCCGAACTGTAGCCACTCCATTCTGGAAAAAAAAAAAATGGATGAAGCACTTGCACACACCATGGAGGAAGCACTTGCAACCATCCAAACCAAACTCCAAGATCTGGATGAAAAATTTCTTAGCTTCCATCTTCAGCATTCAACCATGAACAATAACCGATAGCCAAAATCATTTGCAGCCACCGGGTCCTCTTCTTCTAGCAATTTTCATGGGACGAAGCTTGATTTTCCTCGCTTCAATGGTACTGATCCGACTGGATAGATATGCCGAGCAGAACAATATTTCAGTCTGCAGAATACTTTTGATGTCCAGAAAGTTCCACTTGCATCCTTTCATTTGGAACAGGAAGCCCTTCAATGGTACCATTGGTACATCAAAGCTCATCCTAAGCCAAACTGGATAGATTTTTTCCAACTCCTTTTGTCATGATTTGGTCCTAGTGCTTTTGATGACTTTAGAGGAGCACTCACTAAAATTCACCAAATGGGTACAGTGAGAGAGTGTCAAACAGAATTTGAGAAACTGGCCAATCACACAGAAGGATTGTCTGATGAATTCTACAGGAGTTGTTTTATCAGTGGTCTCAAGGATGAAATCCACTCAGAGGTCAAAATGTTCCGTCCCAACACAATGATGGAAGTCCTAGAGTTGGCTAAGTTGGCAGAGGACAAGATCGCAACTCAACAAGGCTCCAAACCCACCTTTGTTCCCTTCAGAAATATGGGTTCCCAGCGACCTCCCATCATGCTTGCTCCTCAACCAACTCCTATCAACCATTTGTCTGAAACAGAGATGCAGCCACGCCAAGAAAAAGGTCTTTGCTATAATGGTGATGAGAAATTCACTCGGGGACATAGATGTGTTCAACAAAAGCTCTATCTCTTGGATGTGGATTCTCCGCCTACCTCAGAACTTGATGAAGAAGCTCCAGATATAGTAGATGATCAGGTCGACCTTCAACACCCGCCTGTTGACACCCCATCTCAGAACGACCCACCTGAGATCTCTCTCCATGCTGTAACCGGCGTCACCACCCCACAAACAATGCGACTCAGGGGATACTTCAAGAAGCTCCCTCTTACCATACTCATTGATTCTGGTAGCACTCATAACTTCATTGATCCTTAGATTTCCAAACAGCCTGATTGTTTTGTCCATCCTTACTCCAACTTTGAAGCCATGGTTGCCAATGGGGGCACCTTACCTTGCAAGGGGAAGTGTCACAATGTGTGTATCTCTATGAAAGATTATAACCTACGCTCTCACATGTTTTCCTTGTCCTTAGGTGGATGTGATGTGGTTTTGGGCATTCAATGGTTACGCACACTTGGCCCCATCTTATGGGATTTTGCTAAACTTTGGATGCAGTTTTCAATCAATGGGGCACAACACAAATTTATGGGCTTACAACCAAGGTCTCTCTACATCATCAGTTCACATCGCCTGGAAAAAATACTTAAGAATAATTCACATTGTCTCATCGCTCAGCTCCATTCCATTCAGATGCACTCACCAACAGTCTCCACTACTTCCTTGGATAGATATGCAGGTGTTTTTGCTAAACCAATGAGCTTATTGCCTTCAAGAGACCTTTCCGGTAAGAATTTAGCCGCATCTACCTCTCAGTAGGAAATGATGACTATTTTGCATACAATACAGAAGTGGCAGCCATCCCTATTGGGGAATTATTTCTGCATCAAGACTGATCTCCAGAGTCCGGAAACTTTCCTGGAACAACGGGTCTCCTCCCCAACACACCTAAAATGGGTTATCCAACTCATGGGTTATGGCTATGTGACCACTTATAAGAAGGGTAAGGACAATATGGTGGAAGATGCTCCTCCTCGCACATTTGATGACCTAGTCTCTCTTACAGCTGTTTCTTTGCTTGTTCCAAATTGGTTGCAATTTGTTCAACGGGGCTATCTCTTCTATGAACTCCATGCTTCTTCATCAGTAGGGCACTCTAGGTTCCTCAAAACGTATGACCAGGAACAATGTAACTTCTTTTGGAAGGGACTCAAAAGGAAAATTCAACAGATGGTGGTTGACTATGATACTTTCCAGGTCACCAAGGGTGAAACAACCCTCCTTTCGGGACTGCTCAAACCCTTACCCATCCCTCCATAGATTTGGACAACTATTTCTATGGATTTATTAGAAGCGCTCTAGTGGTATAGTACCACATCTCAAAGGACACCATATGAAGCAGTCTCTGGACAAGCAACACCAATTCTTCTTCCATACACCTTTAGCAGCTCCCCAGTTCAGGCAATTGACTCAATTCTTCGAAATCGTGATCATCTTCTTCTCATTCTGCAGGACAATTTTCACATGGCAAGAATTTGAATGAAACAACAAGCTGATCAACACCGTTCTGAGTGCACTTTTCACATCGCTGATATGGTTCTTCTTCGTCTACATCCTTCCATGCAATCCTCCCTGAAACTCCAGAGGCGCCAGTGGCTCGGAATGCAACCTGAGGATGCTACAGGGGACCCACTCCTTCAGATTCTGCATCAATTTCCACATCTAAAGCTTTGAGGACAAAGCTTTTTCTAAGGGAGAGGGGATGTTAGGAACCCATGTCTTTACTTTGTTAGTATATTGTTGTTGGACGCATATGCTTTGTAAGTTGTCCCGTAGTATTTGTTGATCCATAGTTTATATTAGCCCATAGTATTGACCCATAGTATTGGATGCATATGCTTTGTAAGTCGTCCCATAGTATTATATGTCCCATGGTTTTTACTCATAGTATTGGCACCTAGACTTAGCCCATGGTTTGTATTGACACATAGTATTGACCCATGGTATTGGCACCTAGACTTAGTATATAAGTGTGTGTTGAGGCCTATGAAGGCATCGTGAAGTTAATTGTATTGAGCTTTCTCAAAGGAGTTTGCCCCCTCGAAGTGGCACGTGATCAATATAAAAGTGATTCTGAGTTCTATTATTTATGATATCTTGTGTATTTGCATTAATTAATTATTGCAGGTTCATCACATATTCACCGAAAGAGAAACCCTAATACGTACAAGCCAAGATAAATAAATAAGAGAGAAAGCCTAACTCATCGTTCAACTTCTTCACAAGATGCTCCTCTTGTACCTTCACTTCACTTGTTTATAAGAAGAGATGCACAACTATAACATGAGAAATGAAATATTCCAGCCTTTATTCAAATATGATTCTAAGTCACTCTTTTAGTTCTCTTAAGGTTAGGTCATTCCTAACCAAATTATGGTCTTGTGTTAGGTTGGCCCTAACCAAATTATGGCCTTATGTTAGGTTGGACCTAACCAAAGTCTGGCTCAATACAAATAAAAATTTATTTCTCCTCAACCATGGGGAATTAAGAATCATGCCACCTATCACCATAAATGTCTTAGTGTAGGATATATGATTAAGGAACTCATCCTTTCATTTGGGGTACCTTTATGGGGGTAAAAGTCCCCATTTGTCTTTAGTATCATTCTCATGAGACTCCCCTTGGATTTGTCTTCATGGCCTCTTGCTTTACTTCTTCAATGGGATTTGACTTGTCTTCTTGACCACTTAATGTATTCATCAAGGGGATTCTTTACACTTCACATCATCATGGTTATGTGGGAAAGTCATCATCACTTTAGGGGATTCTTCACTTGATCCATTTATGTGCAACTCAAAGTGAGCATGTGGAAACAACCACATGTTATATTGTCTCATGAGGGCCATGATTAACAACTATACCATAAGAGGACCACTTTGGATTTACATACACTTATGCCAATGCTCCTTCAAGTCTCTTCAAGGATTCTTATTTTCTTATCTTCATGGAATGACCACATCAATGACAACAATCTTCTCTAATGGATTCTTTATTTTCTAAGGGGCATGTTTACTTGGAAAGGGGCTTCTTCATTTAGCTTCATTGCTTCGATTTAACATCAATGAAAACCATCTATCCAACAAGGATAGAATCCACACCACATCAACACCTATGGGAAGGGGGGAAGGACCTATCATTTCAATATACTATCATTCATTCATTGGTTCACCTTGTCATTCATTGGACACTTATCTCCTTGAATCCTCTTACTATCTCTCGAGTGTCCACACACATGGGTCACCATTCTATAACAATGCTTTTTAGCATATTACTGATCAGGTGCTCACACAACCGGTAAACCATCACATAGCAATGATCCTTAACACTATCTCTCAGTTATCCATACACATGAGAGGCCATTTAAAACAATGCTCCTTAGAACTCCTACAAATTGTATATCATCTAATTTTATGGAAGCATCCCTAGTCGCATTTATTCATAGAATTCTATGATGCGTCACCCATGGAGTCATATTGACTCCATTCTCCTCTATATTCAACATCAGTACCTCCCCTTTCCCCTCCACGAGTCCTACCATTGAAGTCCTTCCCCATTACCCCCATTGTGTCTCTCCCCTATTATCATCATGAATTTCACATATGCTACTAGGTCAGCCATGCGTTCATGCATTGAATAAAGAAATTTTGATTCCCCTAATAAGTTACCCTCATATCCCCCTTTGGTGTATCAGTCCCTTAGCTATCTATATCCATTCTTTGGTTGTATCCCTCGTGACTCCTTCAAGGAAACCTCATTTTCTCATGGGTAACGGGTCTCCCTCTTTCAACATAAGAACATATATTCTAGAGGATAGATGTAGAGGCACCATGTACCTTGGACCCATAACCATGATTGATGGGTTCCCTTGGACCGATTGATGGGAGACTTTAGTTCCCTTTAGATTGGTTTTTTCTCATGTGCTTTACTTTAGATCATCATCACACCATTGAGAATCATACAGGTTTATGTTTCCCTTATCTAGTTTGAATCAAGATGACATATATGCTATACTCTAGCCAATTTGTGAGTCACTTCAGAATCCCTCCATTCATATGCTTATAGTGGTATTCAGGTTGTGTTGGCGATAATGTTTGGAAGCACTCCAATCATATGCTTCCCATGGTATCCATTTCTAGTTTCTATTCCCTCCACCTATTTTATTTAGTATTTTATATATCTGAGTCACATCTAAGGTGTTACTTTGTTATATACTCCTTCTAGTCTTGGGTCCCTCCGGTTTAATCAGGGCATCAGTTACTGTCATTCTGCATTCCATTGGAATGTCATTGTTTTGACATATGTTCTTTCAATCAAACATCGTTGGACCATGATTATGTATCCATTGTCTATTCAATATGCGTCCCTCATTGAAAATCATTATGTATCCATATTGGGTCCCTCTTTGACCCTCATGATGTATTTTATCCAATAGTTTTTCATGTATTGATTAGGCCCCTTTTGGTCTAGATATCCGTCTATATTGAGACATTGATACGAGCATGGGTATGATTTCCTTTTTCCATGTATATGATATTATTTACAATTCATCCAATTTGAGTACGTTGTCTGTAGGTATCGGCCTCTACAGTCCCTCAGGAGGGGAATTCCTCTCTATTGTGATTCCAGTATTTTATACAACCATCACCCTTCATATCCTATATGTAATAAATTCATATGATGTATTTCGGCCATATGATGAGATCCTAACCTCACACATTAGGGGGAAATCTATTAATATCCAAAATTTGTTGATCGTCCATTTCATCGGCTTCATCACCATTATACATCATCAATTAGCATCATAAGCACCATTTTTCCATCTCAGTCCATCCATATGAGTTGAGAAAGTAATGAAATTCCCAAATATCAAAAGTTAAACCCTAAAATTGACCAGTTTGAATATGGTTGCACATTTTCCCTCAAAAGTTGTGACCTAAGTCGTAGACTTTCCCCCAAAATTCATGACCTAGTCCCAAAAAGTGATTTTAGAGATGGAATTTGTTATTTCCCACTTCGCTAATGAATAATGGGCCAAAAGTGGACACATACCTTGACGTGGTCCAAAATTAGTTACGATTCTAGGTTCGAAAACCCTGATTTTTCCACTAAGCAATCAAGGAAATGGAGAATGTTCACATTAAATCTATATCTTTATATTGAACACTCTTGAGCCTATAAAAAAATACCTCAGTGTCACCATTCCACACATGATTTCCATATCATACTCATGCCGTTACTCTGTTAAAATTATTCATGAATTAGAAGGAGACCATTACCTACTTTCTACTTCAGAATTGACTACTTTGCAATGGTTGCTAGAGATTTAGAGGCCACAAAGGAGATGTATGAATATTCCCTTGGATAGTTGTGGAGGCCCAATTTCCTCTTCATTATACCAATTTACATATTTATGTAATATTATTCATCATGATAATGAAAGTCCATTCTTTGATTCTCTACATGTTGTCTTAACGATCTCTATATGTATCGCAATTTGAAGAATGATGACCTTTTGTTTACTGTTTAGTTTTCATTGTTTTGTTTTTTTCATTATTGAATCTGATACTAAGGATTGCACAACCACTTGGTGGGTGCTTTTGGAACACATGGGTGAGAAATCACAGCATACAAATTCCCACTATGTCTTGAGTCACCAACTCAAAAGATCTATAGTAAAACTAGCTCTTCACATGTTGGGGATGAAAGCAATGATATAGAGGTTGGTATGGATGATTTCTTATGGGATACCCATGTCGTGGAGGGAATGTTTTTACATATAATCCAGCTAACTGAACTAATGGATGATGTTGATATCATTGATACTTTCTATGAAAGCCTAAAATTTGCTTCCACCACCCCTCTATTTGGACATGTATCAAGTTATACCCAATTAGGGACAACAATGTTGTTATACAATTTGAAAGTAATGTATGGTATTCTAGATGTGTCTTTGTCAACACTTTTTAGGTAACTAACCATTCAATCCCCTAATTTTTTAAGGATTGTTGTCACAGAATTAACAACAAAAAATTATTGATTTTATGCATGCTTGATGATAGTGTACATTTATACTGCCCACTAATTGTAGGTTACTTAAAGATAAGTTACTTCCAAGTGATAATGTCTTGCTCGACAGTTGTGCAGAGGAAAAGAAAAGTTTGAAAAGCTTGGGTGTTGAATACATAGCATACCATGCATGTTTGAATTATTGTATACTATACAGATATGAACATGAAGACAAAGAGATATGTCCAGAATGTGGGCATTATAGGTACCAAAAATTAAAAAAACATGAGTAAGGGACATGATCCTCCTCACAATACATTGAGGAACATGCCTATAATTCCAAGGGTTCAAAGGATCTTTTGTTGCAAACAATTAGCTCTGTTGTAGGGGTGGAATGCCTCACATAGAAGTAAGTTAGGAGTTATGTGAATATCAACAGATTCAATAGCCATGAAGCATATAGAGGATACATGGCCTGATAAATTCAAGGATGAAGTTTGGAGCATTAAATTTAGCATAGCCATGGATGGATTCAACCTGCATTCCCTCCAAAACACCAACTATTTTGTTTGTCCAGTGGTAGTGATCACTAACAATATACCCCCATGGTTGTTCATGAAGAATGAACATCTTATGTTGGCTCTTATAGTCTTGATTAGAATACAAGTGAAGAGAATGGATGTCTACTTAAAACCATTGATTGATGAATTTAAGCAATTATGGGAAGGGATACATGTATATGATGTATCAAGACCCATCCCAATTGAGAGGTATTTTCCATTGTATGGCATATGTGTGTACACCACACACGATTATTTATGACTAGGATTTTTCTCTGGTAAGCATGTTCATTGACTTTTTCATATATGTAACACTATTTGGATGATACTTAATTTGGTTCAACTATCCTTTTTAACACTAGCATGCTCTATATACGATAACATTGCATATATTGTAATAAAATGGTATCATAGATGTAAATGTTATGTACTTTCTATAAGGGTTGGGTGGTTCAACCACCTATGAAAAACAGTTTATGACTGCTCTAGGGTATTCCTCCTAGAAAACTGTAATGTCCCAAAAATAGCAAAAATTTGAAATTTTTCCTACCTGCAATAGTTACTAACTTACATCAGATAGATTCATTCATTGAAGTTAATGTCAATTAAAAACATCCAAACCTATGTAAACAATTGGAATCCTAAGACTTTCGTCTTACATGTTTTATTCTATGTGTGAGTTTGGAGTTTGCGGAAGCGATGTGGAAAACAATGATGGTATGTTTTTATTAAAATTGTAAAAGCTAGCATGAGGTAGAAAATATACTCCTTACGGTTTTAAGAAATAATGTGATTTGAAAAATCGAATGTCAAATGTCATCTTCAGGAAATGGACTCATTTGATGACGTATGATGCTCACATGGTGGGAAATATTCAATCTAGGGAAGGTAATTACATACCCCGGCAGGGATGCCGAGAGGCATGGGTAAATTCTCGGGTTTGTTGGACTTACTTAGCATTGTTTGCTAATGCTATCTCTTACGTTTTGATGTCACAGGTACGCCTGGCATGATTTTGCTAACCTAGAAGGCTAACAAAAATACAACCAAGGATAATTTAAAAGTCAAGGGTATGTGACACTTATAACTTAGGAGGTTGTATAAGGGAATTTCATGATCACGAGGCCCCCATTTGGCACTTTGCAACTCAATAGGGCTGAAGTGAATTCGACTATACTATAACTCTTACACAAAGATCCAACCTCCACTATGGTATGCTTAGTAGGTGATATTAAATGCACTTTTAAGTCATAGGGGTACTCGCTGTTAGTGGGATCTTGGTAGTCGAGAAGGGTTTCATCTTTGGTCATTACTCCTGCGAGTTCATGGTTCTTTTGCTCTGTATTTCGTTGATGATGGCCAAAAACTGGGGTTCTGACCCAAGCTCTACTCATGGTGAATACCCTATCACTTCTAAACTCAACAGGAAGGCGTGGACAACATCTCTTGACAGGTATGGAGGGTCCAGGTTACGTTTAAGTTGTATTCTTCTTCTTTGTTTGCAAATATCGCAGAGTTCATTAGTTGATAACAACTTGGCTTGTGCATGATAGGTGATATAGGGTGTGATGCAGGGTGAAGCCGGTCTAAATCCAAGGACGAGGTTAAGAGAAATGGTAAGTCCTGCCTACCCATCAGTTTCCCTATCTCTTCATATCCTTGACGGTGTATGTATGCGTATGATCCCTATTTTTTGGAGTCACTCCCGTGAGCCTTTGGATTACTATTCCACTTGGGGAGTTGGGCATGGTCGCCTAAGGCTGGACCTGTGGACTTGGGCTTGATATGGTGTCTTATGAGATTTGAATATTGCAGGGGATATTTAGAATGTAAACGTATGTATAATATGAGTTGGGTCCTTTTCTATTAATCGGGTTCCAGTCCTATGTAATGCACTTTTCATTTGAAAGGAGAGATATAAAATACCCATCTGAGTTGTAACGAATATCATGGTTGGATTTGTTCATGCTCTGTAATTTTTGGCACAATATTTCACGTTAGGGTTTCATCCTTTTGTTGTGACTATCACCATGTTTGTGACGATGTCGAATGGTATCTGCTATTTTGTATTTTTGTATGAATTTAATGTTGAAACCTATAATAGTCTGATTCCAATGCTATGGGAAATCTCTGTGCAAATGTTTAAATGGTTACAGGGCTTTGACGCCTTTGGTTTGAAAATAACGTAGAAGGGTGTAACTAATTGTTTGAATGAAGGCTCGGGATGTACACTGTGTTCTGTTATCTGAAAGTGTGCCTCCTGTAGGGAGAAACCCTCGCCAGTTTAAAGGTTGATGATGCTAGGGGATTCGACCCTTGATCTGGGTTTCGATAGATTCCTGCGTGAAATTCTATAACGATTTTATCCTTCATTGAATGTATTGTATGGTCATTGGTATAGGTTCATGGTTGGACATAATACTAATTCTGTGTAATTGCAAAGGTCTGATATCTCATGGAAGTACTAGGATGGTAGGTAGTGGCAATGGCTAAACAAGATGTTGTTACCTTTTTATTTGAGGAGACAATCATATGAGAAAATAACAATTTCTGTTCTAGTTATTGACTGGTCTTTTTTTGAAATAGAATATATATATATCAATGAGAAACAAAAGTTTATCCCCATTCATTTCTGTAATAGAATATATGTATATAGTAGAACACTACTTAATTCAAATGAATAGAACACAAGTATAATTTCCTGGTTTTGAATTTAGATATACCCAGTTGATTGTAACAGACAATTGCTGAAATTGATGTAAAATCGAATAACTGGTTTTGTAATAATTTAATCTATCAATCAATAAATTCTGTTAAACGATCCCAGTAGTTAAATAACGATGTGGAACTTTAAACAAGAAATCATAGGCAAATAAGAGATACAATAAAGATTTGATTTCGATGCAGTAAACAAAAAACTATAATATGATTGGCTAGCAAAGGCCAGCTACTAGACCTACTAGACAAGCCATTAGGTCCTGGGTATTTCTTGAATTTAGGGTAGTATAGAGACCCATACTAATTTAGCATTTTATTTATACAAGAATTAATTACAACTATGAAAATCGGTGTATGACAAGAATTAATTACCACCTATGAAAACCAGTGTATGACTGCTCTAGGGTATTCCTCCCAGAAGACCACCCTTATGGAAGAGTTGCATCTTCTTTCAATGGTAAACCAAAGAGAACCTAAAGACCTCAAATAATCACTCTAACATATTGGATTAGAACATATAACATAGAGAAGGATAAGGAAATTGTAGAATTATTCAATTCAAATGGGGAACCTATGTTCAATGATCCTGAATTTTTTGACAACAATGTTGAGAAAATGGCCATTGGGATGAAAAGGAAGTCTTTATTTTATGATCTTCCATATTGGAATCATCTTAAGTTTTCCCACTTACTAGATCCCATGCATATATTTAGAAATGTTTCATCTTCTCTACGGAGGCATACATCATTAAAAGAAGACACATTGGATATTAGGAGATATCTTATTTCTTCAAATACAAAAAAGAGACTTTAGCCAAGAAAATAAAGTAGGGGAGAGGCCGGTACATCTTGGTATTTTAAAGAAGCTGATGTCCCATGGATTTTAAAGAAAGATGAGATTTCTATGGAAAAGGATATTATATTGGGTATAAGGGACCTTAATTTATAAGGGTTGACCATATGACATTGCTTCACTGTAGAAGGACATTTTTCAGGGTTGAAATCAAATTACCATTTGAGCCTTCTAAGGGTATGAATGTCGAATACATGATTGTTTTTCTATAGTGTATATTAAAATCTACTGTGCACTCATAGTTTAATCACAAGTAATTATGGGTGTGTCTATTTTGTAGTTCCATTATCCTTCTCTTATGCACGGTTGTGTGGACCATGACTTCACCTAGGACATATCACATTCCATATCAAAATTATATGCATTTGTATGTTGGATCACATCAAAGGGGATTCATATGGATAACATTCCATGGTGGTGTTGAGATATAATTGAGATTGTTTATATGATTGAGAAGGAAATTCCCATGAGTTCTATGGACTTGTAGATCCATATTCTAACTCAACTACGTGATGTGGTTGAATTAGTTGGGGAGAGAGGTACATGAAAAAATTGAAGGGGTTTTTTCGACAAAAGGAAAAACTGGAGGGATCTATGGTGGAGGATTACATAGTATACGAGGCATTCTATTATGGTAGTAAGTACATCAATAAAATTGATGACACACTAGGGGAAGTGGTTTGGGATGACCAATAATATGAGGACAAAAGATAAGGGTATCTATTCCAAACAAATAAAAAAAGGCACATGGTAAAGATTAAGTCACTTATCTTTTGTCAAATTTGTATAAGGAAATTTTTTACATTGAAGTTGATAATATATATTTGACCTCATATGATTCATCAAATACTATTTGATCTCATATGATAATAGTATGGATCCCATGTGATTTTTTTGTAATTCTTGTACTCACACATATGCTATAAGGAACAATTTTGCTTGAGGATGATTTGTAGAAGGCATGTCAAGATGGGTATTATATATTTTTGGAGAATAGAGTGGAGTACTAGGTCTCTCCAGAATGCAGATCAAAGGTAACAATGTTCCTGTGAATTCACTACATGGAAATTTAAGCTACAACCTCCAAACAAAGGAGCATATATCCATGTGTAATTCCATGAAGGATGGGAAGTGTCACAAGGTAATGCACAACATAGAAGTATTGATGTCATGTGTTGGAATCAAACTTGGCTTCCATTTGCTGCCAAGATAGACCATCTAAAATTCTAGGAATAAAAGAGACTTGCATGCTAAATATGGGAATAGATTTAGATTATGGAATGTAGAGCTCAGAACAAAGAATAAATGGAAAGATTGTGCATTGTGGAAACTAGCATCAATCCCTTTCTACATTATGCGCTAACAGGACAGATTCTAAACTGTTATTAGGGACCTATACAGCTTGCAGGGGTAAGTTGTCGCCAGTTTTTAATATGGATAAAAAAATGAAATATTGAAAATTGGAGTTAATTCCACAAATTGATCCCACGGTTATGTCATTTACTAAATAGTACATGGATTCTATCATTACCTGCCTAATCATATTCCTTCATTGATTTGTAACCAACATAGATCCATTTAAAATCGGATCTATCAAGCACCGAGAGGGATCCAATTTCTTGAGGTGTAATTTTTTGTAATCTTAAAATCAATAAATTTGATCCTCTCTTGTTTGATAGGTTCAGGTTTAAGTTTTAATTTTAATTTTCATAATTTTTTATTTTATAAGAAGACATGTATTTTTTACTTAAAGAGACGACATGTATTTTTTTTAATATTTTTTTATTTTTGGTAATGTTACGTTACATTACAACATCTCCCCCATACTAGGCTGTAGAGCACCTCGCTCCTCTCAATGCAATTACCAGAGTAATCAAATTCCTTCATCAAAGATGCCTGCTTGAAAATATTATATGTTGGAAATAGTAACATGGATGGTTCCCCTAAAAAGGTCGGGATATGAACTATGAGAACTCTACTTTCTTTGTAACCTTTGTCCCCATACAAATTTGAACTATTGAAATGTACAAAAATATAATGTGCAAAAATATAATGTGAAACATATTTCCTCACCCCACATCCTTTCTCACCTCCTCACCATGCCAAAACTAGAAATATATTTTCTCTCAGCCACATGATACCTTGATACCAAGCTTCACTGAGACCTTCATTGATACCTTGATACTAGGCTTCACTGAGACCTTCAATGATACCTTCACTAATACCTTGGTACCTTCACCAATACCTTGATACTATGATCCCTTGAGACCAAATCACTTCCAACTTATATCCTTCCGATCACATCCAACTTGTATCCTTAAATATTATTTTCATAATTTAAAGAACCATAAAGATAATTTATCGAATCGCATCAAAAACCACTTCACTTTAGATGAAAGGAGGAAATACAGCATGAGTACTTGGAAGGAAAACTAGATCAAATTTTATCATTATATGTATCTTAATATCCCTATCCCCTTTTATGCCTTATTTTCCCTCTTTATCTATCCATAATATCTATCCTTTCAACATTCAAATTAGGCGTAAAAGTTCATATTTGCACACTAACATATTGGCATATTAAAAATCAGACATCAAGTTTATAATTTGAATCAATTCAAGTTTTCCTCTTGGGAGCACCCTTCTTATTATACTCGTGTGACTTTGAATTTGATGAAAGATAGTTCTCATATTTTTCCACTTCATAAATAAGTTGGCAATTCTAATTATATACTTTCCTTTGCCTTTTATTCTATTTACTAGCACAAAAGGACAAATGTAGTCCTATCCCCAATGCTAAAAAGGATTCTTAGACATTATGGGATTCAATGTGTGAAAACCACCCACATGTAGCTTGTGAGTTATAGTATAACACTACCCACATTTCCTCACCAACTTGGAACAATTCTCAAGCATATCCAACCACCATAGTCCTAAACAAAAAATCATCTATGGTGTGCTTGTTATAGAGCAATATATTCACATGAATCCATAATGTGATGATTTCATTATTGAATTCTTAGTGTATTTTGGTGAGACACATCTTCTCAATATTCCATCTAGTCCAAGCTTATATACAACACCTATGACAAGCTTTAATATTTATTGTCTATTAACTAGAATTATCTTCTACACTATAGACATTACACTTGCTCCCTCATTTCATGAATGTGACAAGAATCATCCCTAAAAAAATTCTCACAAAACTTTGGAAAATAAAAACATAAAAAAAATAATAATGAATATTTATTTATTATTGGGCCTTAATAATTCATTGATATTCCAAAAATTTTAGGAGAATAAAGTTATTATAGATAACTCATTCTTATGAATTGCTAATCTACTAATATGAAATTCAACCCTCTTACAAGAAAGAAAATTAGACAATTAAATATCCATATAAATATAAACTATATCTATCTATCTATATATATATATATATATAATCTGATTATGTTTATATATCATTGTAATATATACCCACATTAAAGCATAATTTCAAAACATTTTTCATGATACTCACTTTCCTAATATTTTATCTCATCATAACTATGGTGATTTAGGAATGCTTCTCTTAAATCTTATTGAGTATAGACTCATTTCCTTTTTAAAATCAAATAGATTGAAATATTAATAACATATCATCTTTATTATCTTCTGCCTATATTAATAACCATCATAGATCCATCCTAAATGCATATCTATCAAACACCTAGAGGCATCCAATTTCCTGAGGTGTTATTTTATAATGACTTTTTATTTGATTTTAAATTTTTATTTTATGAGTGGATATGGATTTTTTAATTATTTTTTATTTGGTTTTTATTTTTTATGTTATCAGCCGACATAAATTTTTGTAAATACTTTTTATTTTTAGTATGGGTTGTAAGTACCTCGCTACTCTTGGTACAATAAATTAAAAATTCTATGTTATTAATTCCTAAAAATTAAATTGATTTTTAAATTTTCATTATTTAATAAATTAAAATGATATAAAATATAATTTATTTTAATAAGTTATATTTATTTTTTTATAGAATATTAAAATTGAAATCAAAATGCCAAATCATATTCTATAGATTGTATAGATTGAAGTGGGCTTTCCCCCCATTGAGAGCATAACTAAGATTAGGTACCTAATGTCCAAGAAAAAAATTAATTACTTGGGAGACTACAAACTTCCGAAAATTGCTTTAAATTCTAGTCAAAACCACCTAAGGCTCAATTAAGGTTGGAATAAACATGTCATGTCTTGGTTAAATATGTGGGGGATGATGAAAATGTCACTTCGCCAAATATAGATGATATATTAAAAATATTCAAAGAGAAATTGTGGTGTGATGAAAACTTAGTGGATAAAAGAGAATTAAGATATCACAAGGAAGTGATTAACCCAAATGTCTAAGGTCAAAATTATTTTATAATTTAAAATAATAGTAATTGTGTGTGATTTAAGTTAATATTATTTACTTCTAAATTTTAACTACTTTTGGTGCAATAAATTAAAATTTATAATTTATTAATTCTTAAAAATCAAGTTGAATTTAAAAGGTTCATTATTTAATAAATTAAAATGATATAAATATAGGTTAGATCATTAAATATAATTTATTTTAATAAATTATATTTATTATTTTTTTTACATTTAAATAACATAAATGAATTAAGTCACATTTATTTTATGAGTTAATAATGATTATCCTCATTTCTAATTAAACAAAAAAATTATAATAAGTTCTTAACAAAAAAATACATATACATATAAAATTTTGTTTTTCAATATTAAATTAAAAAACAAAACATTATATTATAAGATGAGTCATTATTAGTCAATTACATCGCCCCAAAAGATGTGATGTTTAATTTTTTTATAACTTTATTTAAATCATTAATCATAAGAGTATGTGGAAGTGCTATCAAAAAGTTTAAATTTAAATAAAAGTATACATGCATGTGGTGTGCCTCTTTGGCATGTTTATAAGAAGGAAAAGGATAGAGGTTTTCACTTAATGGCTATTAAGCTTTGTTGTAATTATAAAAGTAGAATTTTCCTTCAAAAATGAGTTTGAATTTAGATTTTTGGAACAATATTCCTAACCTAAATTTGAAGTAGAGTTATATTTTTTTCATATTTTATTTGAAAATTAGAATTAAAATTTAAATTGTTTATAGAAGAACAACATTCTTTTAAAAAGATTGAAAGCTAAATTTAAATTTAGCTAACTGAAAATAAGGATATCCTTAATTTAAATATTGAATTTTAAGTTCTCGTCTAAAGTTTTAAATGTCCCATGTGAGGTAATAACAAAAATATTAATTAAAAACTTTGTTAATAACAAAAATATTAATTAAAAACTAGATATTTGGGGTTCAACGATTTAGAGCATTTGTTCATTAATATACTTACTCTATTAACCTGTTATAGTCTCTATTTATTTATTTACTTTCTATGCACTTTCCTTTTTTTGGATGTTGGCTATGGATTTTTTATTTTGGGGGGGTTGTTGGTTATGGATGTTTTTTTTTTATTTCCTTAGTAATATTATGATATTATATGTATTTTATTTTCCATTAACTCTCTCCTTGATTTGATGTGCTCACACTACTAGACATATTTGAGCTCGGCGAGTCTTCTTTGAATGTGAAGAGGCCAACATGGCATCTAGAACCACACAGAGAAGGAGTACAGTAACATATTTGAGGGCACACAGTCTTCTTTGAATGTGAAGAGGAGCGTGGCATCTAGGATCCAAGAAAATGTCTTGGCAATGGCAGGTTTTTCCTACTACTACTGCAAATTTGATTATAAAGTTGAGCCTTGGAATTTTTTGAATCTGCAAAGATATATTAAAGTTGGGCATTAGTTTGATGTTTGGGTTGTGTGTGGTGCAATTTGTTTCTCAAGCTTGAGATGCAAAAGTTGTTGGTTCTCAAGTCTCAAGTTCTGGTTGTCAAGTCTTAAGGTCTAAGACACCGAATAAATCCCATTGAATCATTATTTATATTTAGGAAATAAAGCTCCATGACCAAGGTCAAGGTAACGGGCTTGACCATATCAAACATGGAACATTATTTAGTAATTTTTAGATAAAATTTTATCATTATCCAATATTAGGACTCTAAAATTTAAGAGAGTTACAAAATTTTGTGGTTTATCTACAATTTAATTCAAAGTTGTCATAGTGCTAGCATCACATAGAACTTATCTTCAACTTTCTAATTGAAGTCTTCTATATCATAGAACTTATCTTCAACTTTCTCATTGAAGTCTTCTACATCACTGAAGGCATCTAATGTTATTTTTGTGGCATTAAGATCTCATTCAAATTATGATGATTTAATTGAAATTCTTTATCACTATTATATACTCATGGTTTCTTTTTATGTAGCATTGAGTTAAGCTATTCAAATTTATTTAAGAATGTCGAGTTATGGCATATAGTTGTTTCAAGGTATCGGTGACATGGCACCCGAATTTGTATTGGGATTTCTTGTAAGGTGTTAGAGGCCACAACGCAATGGCTATGAGGGTCACATGAATACAAAATAAATTGAAAATGTATGTAATCTCTAAGCAATTGTTATGTTTGATTTTGTCCACTCAAGTTGAACCCTTATTTTTCTCAAAGCTTATTACAGTTTATGGGTAGTTTGCCAAGACCATTGATATTTATATGTATTAAATGGAAGATAGTATTGTTAATTAAATATTTGGGAAAATATATTTATATATAAAAAATGAAGAATAATATTGTTAATTAAACTTTCGAAATAGAGATAGGTATAACTGACCAGAATCAATGATCAAATGTGAGAGTGGTGGTGCTGGAGCATGCTCTAACCCTGACAATATTTTTATCGATAATTTGAATTTGAACGTTTGAACATAACAATATTCTTAATCTATACCGTTGGATGAGTTTGAATTAACTATAGTTAAATTCAAGTTTGATATGGTCTAACATTCTAACGGCTAGTGAACTATCTTTATGGAGGTCGCTTTTATCCTTTGCTTTGTCTCATTGTTCACTCTATCAGGGAATGTTGTGGAGCGTTATGTTTTTGTGTATCTGTGCATTTCTCCAAACTGAAACCGATGGTCGGTGGTTGGGTTGAGATGGTCGGTGAGGCAATACGTGAAACCGATCTGCAAAGCAAACGAGATCTGGAACTGTCATAATGCAAGGACACTGTCGGCCCCATCGAAGCTATTGTCTTGCTTTCTGGTGCTTCGGCTTCTGGTGCTACAGCCGAAGGCCATATTTGGGACAGTCTTTCTTTTTCGGTTGCGGTGCCTCTTTCGGCCATGGTACTGGTAGTGGCAATTCACCCATACTAATTCATTGCCTCTGTAATCTATGAGCAAGAAGCGCTTCGGCGGGGTTCCGATCTTCAAGTCAACGAAGTACTGCCCAGAACTAACCGAGGCACCAGATCAGAATATCGGTGTCCCGATGGCTACGTCCTTGTCCTCTATGGGCGAAATGATGGGAACATTTTTCTCGCCGATTGTGTAAGGACAATGACGATGAGTGGATATTTCTTTCTACAAAGGCCGCCAAGGCTGCGATACGAAGCTTGTCATGGCCTCGTCGACCATCTCAACGAACCAGCTCACAGATCCTATTAGCTATTGAACTCGATGGTCTACCGTATGAGCCCAAGGGTTCTAAGCTGAATGGTTGACATGCCCAACGGAGAAACCCTCAAGCTCTGTAGTTGGATTTCAATATTTACCTCCTCCTTCCTCCGTTGGTGCGTTTGTATGCTTGGGTTTCCGGGTTCGAGTCGTCCGGTGTCTGAATCTGATTGTGGTTTAATGTCTAATTATGGGTTAGTTTGATTGTGGTTTAATGGGTGTCTGAATTGGACTATGGTTTAATGTGTAATTGTGGTTTAATGTAGGAGGTTGGACAGAAATAGGGGCAAATAATTTGGGCTATTGGATGAACTTGAATGGTGGAAAGGAGAATGATGCAAGTGACATCAATGATTTCTCTCAAAAATTGTGGGGATTCAATTCCAGGTATGTTCTATTATTATTTCCTCTAGCACGTCCCTTAGAAGCAACCTCATTCATTTATGTTAATCACTTGGGTGTTGCAATGAGGTATGGGTTCTGTTCTTGAGCATTGCGATGAAGGTTGGGTTTTGTTATGAGTAGAATGGTTTTTTATTATGTTCTCTGAGTTTTGCTTTGCTCTCAAAAGCCATACTCTAGTGATTTCATTTATGTTTATTTTATTTTTCCTTTCAATAAATGTTCGATTTCTGCTCCTCTCAAAAACCCTAGAAAATCTCAAGCATCTATAATTTTAAATTTTTTGGACTTTGTATAAGATTTGAGGCACAAACTTGTGATATAAAAGATTTTGGTTTAAATTTTTTTTTAAGTGGCTTAACCCATAAGCAGAATGGGTTCGGTTTTGTTCTGAGCTATTAAGCATAGGGTTTCATCCTAGAGGTTTCAACATTTCCAATGACGTTAGTGACAATCCGTGCTATGACATCCGTTTTTTTCCGTTTGTTCATTCAAGTGCATGGTATTTCCGTTTTTTCCGTTTGTACATTCGAAGGTGTTTGAGAATGTGGCATCTGCTTCCATTCGGATTCCTTGTTATGCTAATTCCCGACGTGTGGATGAAAGTGAAACTATGGCCATGGGCATTTATTTGTTGTAAGAACTTTCATTTTTTTTATGATTTTGCAAATATCCTACTGTCAGTGTCTACATTCTCTATTATCACTGCCCGCGGTTCTGCCCAAAACTGCCACACACGACCTCCATACATTTCAACTGCTCAATTGCTCCTACAATTTGGCAGCCTGCGCATAATTCCTTTGAATTACTGCTATTTGGCAGCATTCCAAACTTTCGATCCTCTCATAGATTTGTGATTCCCTGTGGCTCTGAGCTAGGTGTGGCAGATATTTGGGGTTTATAGATTACTATCTTCTCTTTATATTTAAATTTACGGCTTTTGAGTTTATTCGGTGCGATCAAATTCTGGTTGGTTCCTAGCATCTTACACAATAAGAAATCTTTATTTTATATTTATTAATTAAAAAAGGGAAAGACTTTTATGAAATTCCGCATGCTAATTTTTTTAGATTTTTAGTTTTATGTTGCTTCAACATTTATAAGGAACATTTCTATGAAAATGGTTTTATAGTTATTGTGGCCAGAGGCGCTCTACAGCTCAGTATGAGGGAGATCTTGTAACATGTGTCGAGAGTTTGTCTAGTAACAAAATATTACAAAGTAAACAAAAAAGAATAATACAAAGTAAAAAGTAAATATGAGGGAGATCTTGTAACATTTGTGGACACTTTGTCGAGTGTTTGTGGAGTAACAAAATAATACAAAGTAAAAAGTAATAAATATTATGTGGCCATAAACATAAAAGAATAATACAAAGTAAAAAGTCAATATAAGGGAGATTTGATCCCTCTCGCCGCTTGATAGAACCTAGGATTTGGATCTATGCTGGTTTCATACTTTTTATAAATAAAAGTATGAAAATATTTATGTGAATATCATTTAGATATTATGTTTATTATTGGTTTTTTACAATTAGCATCTCTTTGATGAAAATCTTAATGAAAAAAATAAAATTTATAATATAAATCTTTATAAAAATAAAATATCTGAATTAAATTAAATTATATATATATAAGGATTATTGCCCTAAATATTAAAATCTTCAAAGAATGGTCAAAGATCTATCTGATTGGGTAGTAGAGTTCCCTTCTTGGTAGTTTACATATTTTATTTTTTTAAACCATTTTCATAGTTTATTATTTTGAAATTAATTTAATCTTCTTTGTATTGTACTGACATATTTAGAGAACTTTCTAAAGTTGTTTGAAAAGATATATATGTGGAAAATTATATTTCATCCAATGTCATTAAATTATAATTAGTTATATTTTTAAGTTGTTGTACTACGAGTAGGGAGGTGCTTTATAAGTGGCTATGTGAGAAATGTTATTAAGATGAATATATGAGAAAAGGAGTAGGTGTGGATGAGGGGGGAGGGGATGGTAGTGGAGGGGGAGGGAGGGAGAGAGGGGGAGGAGGAGGAGAGGAGGGGGAATGGGGAGGAGGAGGGAGATAGAAAGGAGGAGAAGGAGAGGGGGTATGGTGGGGGATGGGGAGTGGTGAGGGGTAGGGAGAGTGGGAGGAGGAGGAGGAGGAGGAGGAGGAGTAGGGTGTGGAGGGGTCGAGGGGGGAGGAAGGGGAGGGGTGAGGGGGATGAGGGGGAGGATAAGGGAGGGGGAGGGGGAGGGGGAGGGGGAGGGGGGGAGTGAAGGGTATGGAGGGAAAGGAGGGGGGGAGGGGGTGAAGGAGAAATATGAGAGGGGGGAGAGTGGTAGTGGGAAGAGGAGGAGGAGAGGGGTGGAAGGGGAGGGTATTTGGGGAAAGGAGGGGGGAGGAGAAAGAGTGGGATGGGATGGGCGAGAGGGGAGGAGGAGGGGACGAGGGAGGGGACGAAGGAGAAATATGGGAGGGGTGAGGAGGAGTGGGGAGAGTGGAAATGGGAGGAGGAGGAAGAGAAGGGGGGAAGGGGAGCGTATTGGGGAAAAGGAGGGGGAGGAGAAGGAGGGGGATGGGAATGGCGAGGGGGGATGAGGAGGGGGCCGAGAGGGAGGGGGTCGAGGAGGAGGAGGAGGATGGAAGTAAGGGAGAGCAAGGGAAGGTAGGGGGAGGATGGGAAGGGGTGAGTGGAAGGGAGAGTGGGAGGAGGGGAGGCAGGGATATGAGGAGGAGGGGGGGGATGGATGGACAAGGAGGAGGAGGAGGAGGGGGGGACAAGGAGGGGGAGGGGAGGGAGGACAGGGTGAAGGATAAATATGGGAGGGGGGGAGGAGGAGGAGGAGTGGGGAGAGTGGTAGTTGGAGGAGAAGGAGGAGAGGGGTGGAAGGGGAGGGTATTCAAGGAAAGGAGGGGGGGCAGAAGGAGTGGGATGGGATGGGTGAGCGGGGAGGAGGAGGGGATGAGGGAGGGGGGGAGGAGACATATGGGAGGGGGGGAGGAGGAGTGGGGAGAGTGGAAATGGGAGGAGGAGGAGGAGAGGGGGGGAAGGGGAAGGTATTGGGGGAAAGGATGGGGGGGAGATGAGGGGGATGGGAATGGAAAGGGGGGGTGGATGGGGAGGAGTGAGTGGAAGGGAGAGTGGGAGGAGGGGGGTAGGGGTGAGGATATCTGGAGGAGGGGGAGGATGGATGGATAAGGAGGAGTAGGGGTGAGTGGAGGAGGAGGAGGGGGGGGGGTACAAGGAGGGAGAGGGGATGGGGGAGAGGGTGAAGGATAAATATGGGAGGGGGGGAGGAGGAGGAGTGGGTAGAGTGGTAGTGGGAGGAGAAGTAGGAGAGGGGTGGAAGGGGAGGGTATTCGGGGAAAGGAGTGGGGTATAAGGAGTGGGATGAGATGGGCGAGTGGGGAGGAGGAGTGGGGAGAGTGGAAATGGGAGGAGGAGGAGGAGAGGGGGGGAAGGGGAGGGTATTGAGGGGAAGGAGGGGGATGGGAATGGCAAGGGGGGATGAGGAGGGGGACGGGAGGGCGGGGGTCAATAAGGAGGAGGAGGAGGAGGAGGATGGTAGTAAGGGAGAGCGAGGGAAGGTAGGGAGAGGATGGGGAGGGGTGAGTGGAAGGGAGAGTGGGAGGAGGTGGGTAGGGATAGGAGGAGGAGGGGGAGGATGGATGGATGAGGAGGAGGAGGGGTGGGTGGAGGAGGAGGAGGGAGAGGAGAAGGAGGGAAAGGGAGAGGAGGAGGGTGAGGAGGAGGAGGGGGTGATGAGGGAGAGGGGGGAGGAGGGGATGATGGGTGATGAGTTTTTTTACACTACAAACAACATATCATAAAACTTAATGGTTGCAAGGAATTGGGATGGGAAATTCATTAAATTATGTAAATAAATAAACATATATTCAAAATGGTTACTAATTGAAAGTAACTAAAGAGTAAACTAAAATTACAATAGTATTTTAGGTTGCAACAAAAACATATCTAGCTAAAATAAGGATACTGCGAAATCCAAACAATACTCCTAGTATATTATAGTATGTTGATACTAACCCCAACCCAAAACAAATTCACATTCAAGTAATATCTTAATAATTGCAAGGACCTAGGATGGGAAACTCACTATTATTCAAATCAATCAACAAATATTCAAAGAGGTAATTGAAAGTCACTAACGAGTAAAATCAAATTCCAATGGTGTTTTGGGCTGCAACAAAAGCATATCCATCTAAAATAAGGATCATGAGAATGTTATCACCCATTGGAAATTTCCCATTGAAATACAAATAATACTCATAGCAAAATATATTATGTTGATACTACCCCCCAACCACCCCAAATAAACCTTAATGAATGTTGCTCGTGTACTTATTTGCAAAGAAAATAATTGACAAAATATTAACATTGAATATTACAATAGATAAGTGATGTGTCATCCATATCTTCCCATCCCTTTTGAAAATTTATCATCACAAATAGAAAAAAACATTTTCCCAACCAAATCTACAAGTTGATACATACCAATATTCACAGCTTCTAGTTTACCACAACAGAACTTCTTAAACATGGACAAGATTTATACCTAATTAATTTGTCCATTAGTTCTTCTTTCAAACAATTGTGGTCTTAAAATTTAAAATCCACTTAACCTAATTACAACCAACACATTTTCTTTCGAACTAGATTCATATATATCCTCTCTCAAAGTAGCCTTGTAAGAATGAGAATGGATTAGTATTAAACTCACTTGCATTCATGAACATATTTATCTCATCTCAGCATTGCTAAGGTGAAACCTAGGTTGCCCATATATTTATTAAGATATGACAATTTTTTAAAACAATACACACTCACAAACACATATACCATAAGACAAAAAAAATAGTAGAATATCATTCATGAATTTCAAATTTGGAAATAAATCCAAAAATAAGAGTTACCTTTAAGCAAGGACCATACCCTTTATTTATGACTTCATTTGTAAGAATGTGGTTTTAGCATTCTTTTCTTTTCTTTTCATTTTTATTTTTCATTCATGTGACCAAAACATTGGCTGAAACAGATGATGCAAAGCCAAAATGGCCAATAAAACATTTCAAAAATTTGAAACTTTATTGAAACATTTCAACCATTCTTGAGAGGAATTTCATACAAGGAAACATCTCTAAAACATCGAAATGTGTATCCAACACCTAAGGGTGGAGCTCCTACAATCTCATCCTATAGAACACTATATTCTAAAAACTATAATTTTAAAAATGTTTTACAAATCAAATTTTCAAATCCAAACAGTATGTCAAAAACAAGTGGCATTTTTTTGGGAAACCAAAAATAGCAACTGCAAAATTGTATCAATCAAATTAGCTTAGTCAACTTGAGAAAATGAGCATAAATGCACTAAGCTTGAAAATTTAACCAATTTAGAAGATCGCAAATACAAGACATTATTTTAAAGAAATGATAATGAGAAATATATAATGCAATTTGAAAAACCTTATTCTCTAATATAAAACATATAAGCTATATTCCTATAGTGCAACCCTACAAGGATGAATTTCTCCGATCCAAACTCCCACAAAAATGGGTTACTTTTATGTTCACAAAGAAAGGAATGTCCCAATAAATATAGATAGGAAGAATGATTTTATGTTCAATGTTGTCAAACAAACACCTAGAGCATCCACTCACACAAACAAATCATAGATCAACACACCGATTTTTTCATGTGGTTTAAATCCTTGAAAGGGAAACACTCCATAGCCCTAACCAAATAGCTACTTGAGGCAGTTTATTATGCAAAAGAATGAAAGTTACAAATGAGCTTCTCATAATCGATCAACTAGAAAGTGACCCTACATGTTGTTTAAATAGATATCATGGACCAATCGAGTGTTAAGCCATGGATCAAAGGTAGTTATGATCTAAGAGAAGTTGAATCGTCGGATTACTCTATGTCTAGAACATATCGTGATTGTTGGATTAGATATTTACAAATGCATACTAATGCATACTAAAGAAACACACTTTTCCTAACGGATATAATATAACAAGTTGATCTTAACTAACTCCTAAGTGTCTAAATATCCTAACATCCCCCCTTAAGAACAACTTCAGATAGGATTGAAGGACTTACAAAAGTGACACTATTAGGAGAAGGAAGGAGGCATTAGAGCCTATTCCCCCTTAATGACAAGTCCCTGAACTCCTAACATAGATCGAAGTTTAGAAAACTTCGCTTCTATAAGAGATTTGGTGAACTTATGTATGCAACTTGATCATCTATAGGGAAAAATAGCACTTCAAGAACGCAATCATGAACAAGCTTTATTTTACAAATTCCAAGCTTGTAAATTTTTCCCCATGGACATATTACACATTCATAAACAATAAAATGTGTGTGCAAATATATAATTGTAAAACAAAACATAAATAAATTTATATCCACATGCACATCATGCATATACAAGCATTTTCATCACAAGCATAACATAAAATCATTGCACATTCATCTACAAATATAACACTTACATTTAAATAAAGAAGATTCAAGCAAATGGTTGTATTATAAAAGTGATTTTCCACCCAACTATAGGCACTTTGTCCAACATATACTCTTTTTGTGGAGAGTCCACCCTCAATTTAGGCTATGAGGCCATCGCAATGAAGGAAACACGTACAAGATTCTCTCTTAACCCACAACCCATTTTTCTCTCAATGATTAGCGAAATGCTCATTCGAAGCTCTACATGAATTTCACTCAGTCGTCACAACCATGGCACTCCTTCCAATTTCCCCGCACAGCACAAGCAAGGAATTCCCCTTCAATGATCCACAATTTCCTTAGGCAATCCAACCCTTACATTTCTTACTAGTGTGCGCAGTAAGAGTCCAATCAGTTGTATGTTGTTGGAGAACCTCATGTAGCATTAATTCATGGCTTCTCAAGCATACATAAGTATCAAAAATCTATGCGTAAGGGTTCTTATCTTTTCCAACATATATGCTCATAAACAACATCTATTTTTCCCTTAAATCGAACACTCTATTTCCAAATTTGATTTGTTTGTTATGCATAGTCTGGTAATTCATAATGGGAATGGGATGAACATCAAGAGTAGCAATTTTTTGTAGTGTAAAATTTGTTGTGCCAAAATATGCATAATGAAAAATGGATAATAGATTCCAAAGAAGATGAGAGAATGGTGGAAAAGACAATTGACATAACTTCTGAACATGGCAGAGAGGACTCTTACAAGAGTCATAGAAGTATATTTCATCCCATGCTTCCATAACTACATGAGAATACTTTCCTCACCAACCTCACACATGCATTCAATGATTGGATTTAATAGTCAAAAGGAAGTAATTGGCTCATTTAAAGGAAATGTCAACAGTTGGGTGAGCTATAAGGTTGGCACTTGGCAATAGAGGATTTAATCTCCCATAGGCCCTCTTTTCTCTTTGCCTCTAGTGTAATCGTATCCCTTCTAGTGCTCTTTACACAACCATCTTGGACCATAAATATTATTTTCCAACATAATATTTACCTAGATTTTATGTCATCATGGCAAGTCAACCATGTGATCCATATATAGATATTTATACCATGCATTCCTAGCCATTCACTATTTAGGATTTGGCCTTGAGATCTGCACTAGGAATCCATATAACACATTTACATCATTTTACATCATCTATTTCAATACATTAAAAGGGGCAAATTGAGGGTACTACACAATGACCCACTTGATGGACCATCATAAACAAGCAAGTGAGAAAAGGTGATCTAAAACAAGAGATCCTGAACTAGAGTGAGAATCATGTTCGACTGAGCTCTAGAGTTTTTGTTTAGCCTACAACCACCCATTTAGAAGAATACTTCAGCTTTTGCTAAACATTAGATGGTGGTCCCCAAACCACCATTTTCCAAAGTGAAACTTTGAGCGAGAACCATATTTAGTGCCAAGTTTGAGAGTTTGTGGTCAGCCTTAAACAACCCACTTAGTAGAAGAATTTATCTTATGTTTCTTCTACTATCCCTTTTGGTATCATAGCTCAAGGCGTCAAATATATAAGCTCAAGAATGAATATTTAGCCTATGTAGATCTTGATTGAGCACAATACTTGAATAATTATGGCTTCAATTTTAGTGATATTGGAAGACCATCTTGAAGGAAATTTGAACTTCAATACTTGGAAGGACAGGATCCTAAATATATTGGAAGACCATGATTTGGATGGTTACATATATAGTGTTATTGAAGAGCCTAGTTCTAATGCGGATCACATTACCTTCAAGAAGAATCAATCCAAATCAAAGAGAATCATTTATGATTCTGTGAAAGAGAACTTGATGCCCATGATTACTCCATTGAATACTACAAAGGAATGCTTCGACACATTGAAAAATATTTATGAGAAGAATGCGCCCAGTCAAAATAGGGCATTGAAGAATAGGATTTGAAATCTGAATATGAAGAAGGATGAAGTTTTTGCTTCCTTATTCACAAATATCTCTCAATTAAGAGATCAATTGATGAGCATTGGTGTGACGGTTGATGATGATGATTTCATATAGACTGTTGTCGATATCCTTACATATTCATGTGAGACATTCTTGGATGCAGTAAATGTTCAATAAGTGCAACCAAATATTGAGAGACTATGGCATGATTTCCTATAAGAAGAAGGGTGAATCTAGAGAAAATATGTGTCCTCCAAAGAAGAGAACCTTTCTCTTGCAACATGGATGAAGAGAGGAAATAAATATTTTTATCATAAGAAATTTTCTTATCAAAAGGAAAATTATCACAAGAACTTTGATAACTCTAAAGTTAAATGTTTCAATTGCAATAATAAGGACCATTATGCAAGAGAATGTTGTGCAAATCTAAGAGGAAATTTCAAGGATAGGTTTCATTCTTCTATTGCTACTGAAGATGAACCTACAAGAAAGAAAGAATTCGTTGATCAAGAGATGAGGAAGGAGTACTATCTTGTCTTAGACCTTTCTGGGTCCATTACCACTAGTGTTGAGAAATGGCTAGTGGAAAGTGGCGCATCCAAGCACATGATTGGACATAGGAGTGCTATCACAGATTTGAAGGAGAATAATTTCTCATGTAAGGTTGATCTTGGAGATAATACCACCTATTCGATCCAAGGAGTTAGATCCACTTCCTTTCATTTGGATTCACGAGATGTATTGCATGTGGATGAAATTTTGTTTGTCTCCATATTGAAGAATAACCTCTTGTATGTATCAGTTCTAGAAGATAAAGGATTCTGAGTAATCTTTATCGGCAACAAAGCACTCATATGGCCTAAACATGAATACTTGAAATATGCATCTATAATTGGATTTAGAGAGGGAGGTCTCTACAAATTTGTTGGAAATATCATTCAAGCCATGATCTATGACACAGTTAGTCCTTGTGAGTTATCACATAGAAGTATTGGTCATCTCCATTTCAAAGCACTACTTGGACTGCAGAAGATGGTTAAAGGTATGCCTATATTTAAATCTAATTGTGATAGTGTTTGTAGAGGTTGCGATCTTGGAAACGATATCAAGAAGAGTTTTCCTAGCAGTTTCAAAAGATCCAAAGGGGTCCTTGATTTAATTCAATTTGATCTATGTGGACCTATTTAAACACCTTCCTTAAGTGGCTATTTGTACTATGTGTTTTTCATAGATGAATTCTCCCACAAGTCTTGGATCTATTTTTTTAAGGCAAAGAATGAAACTTTAAACAAGTTTCAAGAGTTTAAATCATTGGTTGAGAATCAGAATGGAAATCACATTCTTGCTTTGAGAATGATAATGGAGGAGAGTTTGAGTCTCATGACTTTAATGAATTCTATTGATATGAATGAATAAAAATACAGATGAATGTACCTTACAACCCCTAGCAGAATTGGGTTGCTGAAAAAAAGAATAGAACAACATGTGAGGCTACAAAATCCATAATGTGTGATCAATATCTTCCCACCTTCTTACAGGAAGAACCTTCCAACACTATTGTTTATATACAGAATATAAGTCCTCATGCTATCCTCGAAGAAAAGACTCTTGAATAGGTATTCACTGATGAAAAAACCATATGTTGGACACTTGAATATTTTTGTTCTATACTCATGTACCAAAAGAGGAGAGCATGAAGATGGATCCCTCCTGAATGAAAGGAACATTTGTTGGATATAGTGAATCCTCCAAAGATTACATAATATATTTTCTTGAGACAAGAAACATTGAATCCAGTAGATATGTAACATTCCATGAATAGGTTTCCTTCAAGCGCCCCAAAGAAATTCAGTGTGATTTAGATATGGAGGAGCATGAGACTCCCATGAAGGAATATCCAGCTTCCAATTCTTCTATTTCATATGTTGAGAGGGAGAATCCAAAAGAGTTAGTATATCTTCTTGATCTTGATGAGCTAGTAGATATAATAGAAATATCTCTTGATGAATCTCCTACTAAGAGCAGATCAGTGGTGAGACATTCTGCAATAGAAAAGCATGGTGCACCACCAGGCTCATCCAGAGAGTGAAAGAGACCTGAAATATTTTTAGGATTTGTAGTACAAATAAGTCACATTTGTGATTCAGAACCCTCCACCTATGAGGAAGACTCTAAGTAGCAAGTATGGAAATATTCCATGGTATAAGAATACAAATCTATCATGAAGAATGATGTGTGGGAAGTGGTTCCAAAATCTAATGGAAAGTCAATAGTAACTTCCAAGTGGATTTATAAAATCAAGCATGCAACTAATGGAAGTATTGAAAAGTATAAAGCAATATTTTTGGCTTGTGTATTCTCACAGAAAGAAGGGATATACTATGATTATACATTCACTCCTATGGCCAGGTACATTACTATTCAAACCATAATTTCCCTTGCTTTAGTGTTGGGTTGGAAACTTCACTAGATGGATGTGAAGACTACCTTTATCAATGGTGAAGTTGAGGAAGAGGTTTACATACATCAAACTGAGGGGTTTTTATTTCATGGGAAGGATTCCCATGTATGCAAACTTAATAAATCCTTGTACGGGCTTAAGCAGGCCCTAAGGGATTCATATTCGAGGATTGATAGCTATGTTCAGATCCTGGGGTTCTCCAAAATCGAATCTGGCCCCAACCTATACTTCAAGGTTCTGAAGAACCAACCAGGAATCTTGCTTCTCTATGTTGATTAATTGTTCCTTACTCGAGAGGAGCAACAAATAGCTCGGTGTAAGAGGGAACTTAACCTCGCAAGAGCATCCTAGGACTGATTATGAGCACACAGCTCAACCTATCGGATCTCTCAGGTTCTTTTACATGCCACTGCACAACTTGTCCATGGCCACAGAGTATCATCCTGATACTCATGATCATACTAATCATAACATCATTCACAAAGCACAACCCAAATGCACATCACACAACACTTACATTCGCTAGCATGGAAGACACACTTCAACCATGCGAGAATGGCACAACACTTATATCGCAACCATGGGAAGACACACTTCAACCATGCTCGAATGGCCCAACACTTATTTCGTAGCCATGGGAAGACACACTTCAACCATGCTCGAAAGGCCCCAACACTTATATCGTAGCTATGGGAGAACACATCTACCACCATGTGAGAATGGCTCCAGAAATTACATTACGACCATGGGAGAACACATCTTCCACCATGTCGAAAAAGCTTGGAAATTACATCATGACCATGGGAGAACACATCTACAACCATGTCCAAAAATCCCAATTGCATCTGTGTCTTCGGATCTCATCACACATAATCCAACTGATTATGCAATGTATCCACCTGATACATATCATCACATATGATCATCCTGTTCATCATCACTACATTGTCCTGATGCATACATATACATGATCCAACTGATCATACCAAGCATCCAACTGATGCATATACATATACATATACATGATCCAACTGATCATATCAAGCATCCAACTGATGCATATACATATACATGATCCAACTGATCATATCAAGCATCCAACTGATGCATATACATATACATGATCTAACTGATCATATCAAGCAGTAACTGGAGCATCGTCCTGATGCTCATCACACAGCACTTACATCCACAGCCATGGGAAGGATCCTCCTCTCACCATGCTTGAAATGGCTCCTGCAGATGTGTTCCATCACTTCTTCCTCGAAGTATCTTCTATCTAAAGAACACCAAGCCTCTCTCTAAAGTACTCAACCTTCACTCTGGCCAGTGGTTTCATCAAGACATCTACAACCTGCTCATCCATCGCAACATACAGGAGCTTCACTGCTCCTCTCTACACCATATCCCTGATATAGTGATATTTGATCTCAATGTGCTTCGACCTATTGTGAAACATCGGGTTCTCAGATAGCTTCACATAACTTTGGTTGTCACAAAAGATACCAGTATCATACAATGGGAGATCAAATAACTTAGACAGTATCTTCCTAAGCCATATTGCCTTACAACTAGCTGAACAAGCTGCAACATACTTTGCTTTGGATGTACTCAGTGCTACGCAGGACTACTTCCTACTAAACCAAGAGATCACACCTAATCCCATACTAAAGCAGCACCCCGAAGTGCTCTTCCTATCTGTAGCACTGTCTGCCCAATCTGAAGCAACATAACCCTCCAGGTTAAACTTTTGATTCGCATCATACTTGAGCCCATAATCAACTATACCCTTCAAGTACCTCAGAATATGCTTTACAACAACCAGGTGAACACTTCTCGGATCTATCACGAACTGGCTCAATGTATTCACCACAAAGCAAATATCTGGTCTCATGTTCGTCAGGTACATCAAGGACCCAATCATCTGACAATACACAGTGACATCAACTAGATCAGATAAAGTATCACACAGAAGCTTCAAGTTCGATGCCATAGGTGTGGCCATGGCCTTTCATTCCATCATCCTGAACCTCTTCAGGATCTCTACTGCATACTTCCCTTGTACAAGGAAGATTCCATCTGTACTCTGCCACACCTCCATGCCTAGGAAATAGTGCATCATCCCCAAGTCCCTCATCTCGAACTTGGCAGCAAGCTTTCTCTTCATGTCAGCAATCAATCTATCCTCACCTGTAACAAATAGGTCATCCACATACAAAAGTAGTATCACTGGATTGCCTTCCTCAACCTTGCAGTAAAGGCTGGAATCCACTTTACTCTTGGTAAAGCCCAAACTGGATAGAAAGTTGTCTATCCTTCCATACCAAGTCCTAGGAGCTTGCTTCAAGCCATACAAGGATTTCTTCAATCTGCACACATATGACTCTCTGTCATGTGTCTCAAAACCAAGTGGATGCTCCACATACCCTTCCTCCTCGACTACACCATTCAAGAAAGTTGTCTTGACATCCATCTAGTGTATCTTCCATTTCATTACTGCAACCAGAGAAAGTACTGATATGATGGAAGTGTATCTGGCTACAAGAGCAAAAGTCTCTTCATAGTCTATTCTCTCTTTCTGGGAGAAGCCATGAGCTACAAATCTCACTTTATATTTCTCTATGCTACCAACTGCAACATACTTGATCTTATAGATCCACTTGGAAGCCACAACAGACTTCTCTTCAGGTCTTGGGACCACATCCCAAACATCATTCTTCTTGATCGACTAGTACTCTTTGATCATGGCATCCTTCCACTACTTCATCCTGAATCCTGGGAACTTCAGATTCTTCAATATCTTCAATAGATAGTTTTTTTGCTGGAACAAATGTTGTAGTGCTTCTTTTGTAGGTGATGGTATACAATATTTTCCTACAAGACAAGTTAAATTGCATGATTAGAAACATCTCATAGTTTTCAGAACAAATTCTTACACATAAAGAAATATGTCATACAGTCATGCAATTATTTTAGCCAATGCTTCAATACAACATTTATCCATATCCCGTAACTTTCTAGATGCCTTCCAATCTCTACCAGAACATTTTTAGGAGTGTGCACAACTCCCAACATGTCAGCAAAGAGGTTTCATTCTATATAAGTAGCAATGGAATGTTGTACATTTCCATAGGCCACTTACCTATTACATGCATATTAGTAGTACATTGTTTATTAATGCAATTATTCTAATATGCATAAGACACAACCTAAATCTAGGAACATAAGCGTATACATCATTGAACAATATTATTTAAACAATAAGAATTTATAATTCAAATACTTATCTTTGTTTGTTTGTTGGGTGGACTCCCTCTCAATCTTTGCTTCCCTGCAGGAACTACTGGAGTGTGCTCCCTCTTGATCTTTGTTTCCTGGATTACCTATCCTTGAACTTATATCCATCCTCGATCACTATGCATGCTTACTAGTATCATCATTGTGTTATCCTCGAGATCTCATACATAATCATACATTCATTAGTATAATCTTAATACTATCAAAACACAATAATCTTAAACATGTATAGTCATGATCATTTCAAACACAGATAATAAGCATTAGTATTTAAGGTTTATATAGGACTTTTCTGGTTAGTCATATCATTCTCCTCATACAACACCACAGTGCATTAGTACAATCATAATACAATAATAAGTGTCATAACCCTAATCAATGAATGTCTTCTATCATGCATTCATACTTTTACTAGGGTGATAAGACAAGTCTAAAATTAAATAAGATTGTTACTAAACTCAATATCATGAAGACGATCATATTATAAACTTAATCATGAACAGATTTCAAAACATACTTGTAAGTCATACCTGACATATTGCTTGTAGTAGTTGTTGTTGTTGTTCCTTTTGTTCTTAGGACAATCTAAGGAGAAGTGTCCTCTTCTTGGTATGTGCTGTGAGAGCTTGATCTTCATTCCCCATCTTCTCTTCTCGAGCTACAATCCGAGCTTCTTCCTGAGAGCATTCTTCTGACAGCCTACTGAATGAGATAAGTTTCTTCCTAGCACAAATTCCTTGGATGAAGGAATCCCATGATCTAGGAAGGCCATTAAGAGTGGTCATTACCACTTCTCCATTCTCTATATCTTCTCCCACAACTTCAAGTTGTTCTTTTATCTGGGAGACCCTTGAGAAATAAGACTACATGGTCTCCGCATTCTGGATCTTGATATTCTTCAATTGATTCCTCAAGGTCATCTTCTAATTTATGTTCTTCCCTTCAAATAGCTTGGTCAAGGAATCAAACATATCCTTGGGTGTCTACATGTGGTATGAGATGGTCTTTGATAGAATCAACAATGATCCTCTTAGCACTAAGTTCCTCTTGTGTAATGCCTTAGTCTCTTTTCCCTCTGGGACAAGAACCTCTTCACTTGTGTAAGTGTCCAACTCATTCTCTTCAAGGATTAACCCAATCCTATACTTCCATGCTAGGAAGTTATCAGCCCCTTCAAGCTTATCCTCAAGCTTGGTGTGGTGAGACATCTTAAGAAGTACTTCAAATGGAAATAGAAAAGTTATTAGGTCTTACCACTTGATTTGCTGAAAACTGGATTTGGAGCTAGATTAGGGTTTGTCAAAGAAACCCTAAAAATTCAAACTTTGAATTTCAAACTTCTAAAAGGATAGAAAGATGTGCCTTGATGAGCTGATCAAGCTGGTATACTCAGAATTTGAAAACTGCAAAGTGTCACCCCTCACATTTGCTTTTCAAACTTCTGGATTCACTAAGGAGAACCTTGAATTAGGGTTTGATTTTCCCAGAGCATCACCCATCCCAAAAGTTCAATCTTGGTCTCTAAACTTTGATTTTTCATAGGATCTTCCAGCCATGGTCTCAGATTTCAGAAATTCAAACTTTTGCATAAACCCTAATTTTCTGCTTCACTACACATGACCCCAAACTAGGGTTTGATTTTCCTGGAGTTTCACCCAACCAAAAATCTCAATCCAAAGCTCTAAACTTCAATTTTTTCAAGGAGCTTCCAGCCATGGTCTTAGATTTCAGAAATTCCACTTTTTGTGGAAACCCTAATTTTTAGGGCCAAAAATGAAAGTGCCTAGAATTGAATTCTGATTGGACAGAAAGATGTGCCTTGCTGAGGAGAGTCAATATACCCTACTTCCATTCCAAAATCTATGGAGAGAAACCCAAAAACAAGAAGCCCTAGCTTTTGCAACTGCACACTGTCTTCTTCTCAGGTTAGCTCTAATACCATGTTAATTTTTGAGCATTAATTCAACATACTCTAGGATATTTACTGAGAGAATAACATGTACAACATATCAAGCATATCAATCACAACAAGCAATCACATGAGACAATAGACACACAGAGTTTCCTTGGGGAAAACCAAGAAGGTGAAAAACCCCAATAACTTCCTCAGAGATAGATAGAGCAATGATACAAAACCCAAGCATAATAGATAGTCTCCTAGCAGCAACTTCTCCTCCTCCACTAGTGCACCATTCTCCAATGAGTGTGTAAGTGAGAAAGTGAATGATCAAATAGAGTGCCTCTCGCACTCTATTTATACATGACTTGACTTACCTAATAACCTTACTAGGTTGGACTCAACTTAATCACATAATATAATGCTAACAGGGCCGACCCCCAATAGGGTGGTCTAAAAACCCTTTGACCCACATGACATATACAGGGCCGACCCCATCAAGGTGGCCTAATAACCCATCAAATATAAGCTATGACACTTACAATATAAATAACGACACTTCCGTATAGAGGAATAATAACATCTCTATAGGAATACAATATACATATATGAAATACATTCCAAAGTTACAAATACATCAACATATTTATTATGGACTCAAATATGCTTCCAGTGGTGGACTGATGCTACTTGGATATGCTGACTCCAACTGGGGTGGTAGTATTGTGGACCGAAAGAGTACATCCAGATTTTGTTTTAGCTTGGGATAAACTATGCTCTCTTGGTCCAGTAGGAAGCAGGGTTCCCTAGCATAGAGTACTATAGAAGTAGAGTATATTGTAGCTAGTACCACTTGCTGAGAATTTTTGTGGCTTAGGAAGATATGTTTTGGGTTGTTCGGTGAGAATCTTGAGACTACTGTCATTCTCTCTTACAATCAGAGCTACATTAATCTCTCAGAAAACCCAATGTTTCATCACAGATCGAAACACATTGAGATGAAGTATCACTACATTGAGAGGTTCCATAAGACTTCAATACATTGCTACTAGTGACTATATTGTAGATAGTTTGAGTAATCCTATGTCCATGACAAAGTATAGGTACTTCTGATACAATATTGGCATGGAATAGAATTCCTCCCTCACTGAGAGGGAGTGTTAAAGTTACAGAATCATGAGTCATTCTCTAGGTCAATATTTTGTGTCAATATTTAGCATCATGTGTTGAGATAGTGCCTTATAGGAGGCTGAGTTGGACTCAAAAAAATTGGAGAAGAATATTGATTTGGACTCAAGAATGGATAAGCTTCATGTGTTGAGGCAAGTTCTTCATATGCCAAAGTGATGATGTTGTACAGACTTTCTAGTCAAGTCTAAGGTCTTGTGTGTCAAGACAAATCCTCATGCATTGAGGTGAAGTTTTGCACGTTGAAACAGGTATGGTGTTTGATGTACTACAAACCATGGTTGAGCTATTAAGTCGCCTCTAGAAACAGGCCACCTCTAGAGTGAATTACTTTAGCATAATACTACTTGGAATGATAGTAGAACAATATAGTCATTGTTGACACAAACCTAGTCAACAGGGGTTCTTCACTCTGTCGACATCCAACCCACCACAATCTCCCTGAGCACCGGCCCAGACAGGTTTCACCCTGTCCAGCAACACCTGCGGAGCAGATGAAGTCTCACCCGACATGTTCGAGGGAGAGATGACGGAACCACGTTTTTGTCGAACGAAGGAGGACCATGTGTGGCTACTTATCAACTAATCACAGCATTAACTAACAGACCATTCATTTCAACTTATGCATTTAAATAGAACCGCATCATCATTCAACAGATCTCATTATCAATAAAATCGTCAATGCACAAACAGATCTAATAGTATAACATCATTTAACACACAGAAACATTGCATCATTAACATATTCATAGCATATCATATTCATAGCATGAAAATCGAAATAGACACAGTGATTTTTCTCAAAAATCCATCATGTCATATTAACCTTCGCATTAAACCACAAATACGGCAATATAGTTCTTCTATCGCATACCCAGATTCAAACAGACTCAAATTAATATCCAAAACATACCACAATAACAATTCTCTGGATCAAGCTTGGTATCTTAACACTTGTAATGCTACATCTACTTATAGGCTTGTGCCTTTACATGCATTGTCCACTTAGACGACCGCCTAACTACTTTCTAACAATATTTACAACTAAATGACCCTTAACCTGCACAATGCAGTTCAACATGACCCAAAGATACATAAAATAACATTATTTCCGACTTGTGCATTGTTTTCCCTCTTGTGCAACATCTTTTGACCTTACGCAGCATCCGCGATGTTGCATAATTGACTCATCCAAACCGCCTACCAACAGGCCCCCAACAGAATCTTGTGGCTCACCCTCGAGCCACGTCAACTAGACATGGTGTACTCATTGATCTTAAGCCTGAAGTCTTCGTACTACTGATCGATTTCCCTGACTTATTCCTTAGCCGCCATAGAGATTTCCTGACTCTTTGTCAAGTCCTGCGCTGATGGGTGCTCAATCAGCTTATCAACAACTTTCCTTTATCCTTCCTATACCGCCTATAGCGCAGAAACTGCCTTGAGAGAAACTGCGCTCCAATCTCTTAGAACTCATCCAATTATGTATTGCACTTTTGTTGATGCTCCTGTGCCTTTGCAACACATTGATGTAAGTCCTTTAGCTCCACAGATTTGATGACCTCATCAACATCTTCAGTGTTTGTAGCTGCCCTTCTTCCTCTTGTCGCATCTTGGTCAGCTGCTCTAATTTCTCATCCTGGACTACGTTTCCCCAAAATTGCGTAGCCTCTACAGTGATTTTTGTCATTGCTTTCTCCAGCTCTCCTAGCTGGGTCTCCAACCCCTCCATGGCACATTTCATTTCCACAACCTGCTCCGATGGTGTGCTTGGTTGTACCATAGCCCGCAAGTCAACATTGTCTCACTGCAACTGGGCAATGACGGCCCCAAGTCATTGCGCTCTTTCAACTCCATCCAACATTGCAGTGGGCTCCATCACATATTTTTTGGGATATTAATATACTCCATCCTAGTCCTAACAACATTTTCCATTTTTGCATTTTCAGTAATGCGTGCATTTTGCATGGAGTCATGATTTTGCATGCATGCATGCAATTGCATGCATCCGAGTCATCAGTCCCAGCACCTAGCCCCGGGAGCTTCTTTCTGATCAGTTTTAGCCCTCCTAGTGCTTAGTTCTCCCTGCATGCAATTACATGCATCCCAGGAACCCTCTCTCACCTACCACTCAGTTGCACTTCAATTAGTTGAGTTATCTTTAGATATTTCCTTGATTTAAGGCTAGATTGACTCTCAACTGACTGTATCACCCCGATGGACCTCCAGTGAGACTAGACTACCTATTCTAACTCCAGTTAGCTCCTCATGCACCCTCCACTGAGTCTCCTTCATTCAGTTTGTGCCTCCATGTGCCAGTTACACCTACCACACTCAGTTAGACTCAGTTTGACATCTGGTTGATAGTTACTTGTGCATTGATTACTCCACTGATGATGATCAGGACTCCTAGTTATTCTTTGATGACTCTCTATTGATTTGATGATCACTCCATGAAGGATAATTCAAATTTCCACCTTGGAATTTGAATCCTCTCACCATTGTATTATTTATTTGTCCAGATTGTGATTAATGAATTAGTGTGTGATGTTATTCTGCTTCTATTCGAGTTCTACTGTATCATAATTTTGTTGCTCCTTTACACTGCATGACCACTCTTCTTCTATTTTCTTGCTTAATCTAAATATTTCTTGTGAGGTATACATAAACTCTTAGATCTGCTATGAGGATTTTCACAATAGTGACAGGCCTCAGGAATTTCCTCTTCCATCCACACTTTGCTATCACAGAGGTTTTCTTTCTCCATTGTCAAATGGTCCTGGTCCTTCTTCAACTCCTCAATTGCTCGAGCCTTCTCATCAATCAGCTGCTCTAGCTTGTTCTCCAATTCATATACGACCTCATGTGCTGCTACCACATTCATCGTTAACTCATCTACTTCTTCTTGGGTTGCTTCCTCGTTCTCCTCCGATCGCAAGAGCTGACCACTGAAATCTTGTTCCCTATCGGCCAGCTCCTGGCTAGAAACTGCTTGCATCCTCACCAATGTCTACAAGTACAGTACATTGATGTTGATTGACAAACCTTGTAACTACTGCAGCGAGGCCTAGAGAGCCTCATTATCGGTCGCAATTGTAGTCAGGGTAATTTTCATATTCTGAACCCGCGGCTCAGTGCTGATTGTGCCAACTGCCTGTACAGGTGCTACCTCTGGTGCCTTCTTCAAAACAGTATCAAATAAGAAATCAAGGTGATATTTTACCTCGTTGAAACCTTCAGTCGCCTATGTCCTCATTGCTTGGGATGTTGCATTTGTTGCATTTGTTAAGGATGCAATAAGCCACTGCAACTGCACTTCCATCGTTGGGGTTGCATCATTGGTCATACCCTACTCATGATGCATCTTCGTTCTACCCTCCTCGACCTCGCTCTCTATCTCTTCATCTGTAGGTGTCTGCGATGATTCTTGATCTGAATCATGGTTATTCTATTGTTCCATTTCTAGTGAATCCAGTGGTAGCCCCATCAATTCTTCTTCCAGACTAACCAATTCTCGCCATTCTATGGGCTAGTCATCGATGATTGCATCCAACTCATCATCGGACAATTTGTATGGTGTCTGCAACCACTGTTTCCCCGTATCATGCCACGCTTGCACATGAATGTTGTGTGGGCCAATCACAAACTAGGAAATCCCTTTATATTTCACGATGACTTCCTGAGACAACCACGGAACACGCTCATCTTCCACCTGCAGTGCTTCCCAGTAGAACCAGAACTGCGCTGCACAATCCTTCAATCACTCAGGTTCCTGCACCCACCAAAGGTTCTGGTAGAGTGCTCCCTTACAAACTTGTACAGCATATACGTCCATCCCTTGATAGTCGTCAGGCTCCATCCAAGCAATAAGCACGACTAAAATAAACAACCAGATGTATGCAAATGACCGCTTTCCTGCTTGGGCCACCATCGCATCCTCTGTCAATTGGTTCAACAAAAAGAGTGACCAGTTCATCTATACCCCTGCCGCACACAGCTCGGTACATGCAAGGACTTCAGAATTTCCTTGGTTGGGTCAGTTGTTCCTGACTATTTTAATAGCCAAGATCCATGCCCCGATGTGAACCGCTGGATCATTGATGCTACTAAGGCGGTACACCCATCCGTCGCGCTACAACTCATAGCGCGTCCTCAACCTCGCTGCGAGCTTCTTATCATTGTTTTTTCCCTTGAAAATATTGCAAGGGGTCTGGCCCATCCTTTGGTAACCCTATGATATCACAAATTAGGTCGATCGTGATTGTGACTGGTCTGTCCAACTATAAAGTTCCACCATGAAAACAGGCCAAAAGTTTCTTAACGCAGCCATTTGCCTCTTTCAATCGCCCAAAGTGCAGCATGTTAATCAAACCTAATAGTCCTGCTTTGTCCAATCCACGCACCCAATCATGTGGAATGTGTGGTTTTAGTCCACCTTCCCTTCCTGTTCTCGGCACAAAAGGTTCTGTCATAACATCCTGTAGCACCAGCAAATCATGATCATCATATTTCAACTGCATCAGCGCAGGCACAATTTCTGCAGTTCAGACCATGCCTAGTGGGATCGTCAGCATCCTGACTTGGTACTGTTGGTTCTTGGTGGGATTCCAAGTCTGTGCACTAGGTTGACAGGGAGGTATATACCCCAAGATATCCGCAGTAGATACCCCTACTTCAGCCGTGGATTCAACAATGCCTGAGCTTGACGAACTCCCCTATGCAGGTACCTCTTCTGGCACTTGTGCATATGATCTAGTCTATATCTTCCCTGGTGGCAGGGAGCTAGGCCGCATCCCTGCCTCTTCTTCCGCATCACTAACGATGACCCAACTGGCATACTAGCAACTTACTCTTCAATAGTGACAGGGACGACTGGTGATTCCACTTCGCATGAAATCTCAACCGTATCTGGTTCACTCTACATTCTGCACTGGATCCCCATAACGCCAAATTGTTGCTCAACCTTCCCCTAATGGAAAATTCGCTCAACACAATGCACCTCTACTCTGCAAATCGACTCGGCCTAGCACTATTCAACTCAATACGACTCTGCTCAACTCACACTTTGCAACAGGATGGCTTCTGATCGGCCTCGGCCTATTCTTATAGCGCCAAATCGATCTAGCCATCATCCTGACCAAATCACGCCAATCATTATGACCAAATCATGCATTAACTGTCCAAATCCATCATCAATGCTGTCAATCTAACGGTCGGATACACCATAAATATGCATCCCTTCAACAAGCATCGGCATCTAACTGCATTTAACGGTCTGCATTTACTGTTGATTTGACTATGTCACAACCCTGCACTTGTCATGGCATCGCGCTATCATCATTCCTACTTGTGCATTCTGTTCCTACTGGTACATCATCCTGCAATTGTTTTTTTCCCGGAATGCGGTTAAGCATCACGTGACTCCAGGCCTGTCCTGTAGGGCTTCATCCTGCTACCATTCACCAACTTCAGTAGCATCGCTCCATCTAATTTCTATAGTTGTACTACACCTCCTAAAGTAATGAAGCTAACACAATATGGACCGAGCCAGTGCATCTATAACTTCCCTGGATGCTTCATAAACTTGTTGTCATACAACAGCACCAAGTCACCTTGATGAAACTATTTGTTTTTTATATGGCGATCATGCCAAGATTTTTTCCGATCCTTCTCCATGCGCTGGTCAAAACCTATGATAAAGTGGTCTTCCTCAAGTTGTACCAGCTGCTCCAATCATTCTGCCAGCGCTGCTTCATCATTCATGCATGTCGCTGCCACTATGCACAGACTCAGAACAATGTACTCCATAGGCATAACCGCCTCTTTCCCATACACCAATTTGAAGTGTATATGTCCCGTCAATCTTTTACAAGTGGTGCGATATGCCCATAAGACTGATGGAATCTTCAAATCCCAGTCATCGTGATTCGCATTACAAACCTTGGTAAGTGCATGCTCCAATACTTTGTTGAAAGCCTCCATTGTTCCATTTGCTTGCGGATGATACGGTGTACTCTTCTTATGTTGTATTTGAAGCTCTTTTGTTAATGCGCTGACTGTGCGATTGATGAAGTGACTCCCCTGATCACTCATCAATATCTTCGGGCATCCAAACTGAGTAACAATATTGTCAAACAAAAATTGTGTTGTTGTCGTAGCGGTGCAATCTACAATTGGTGCGGCCTCCGCCCACCTTGTCAAATAATATGTTTTTGTGATTATGTACCGTGCACCAGTTCGCTTCCCAGGTGGGTTAATGGGCCCCACAAAATCCACTACCCATTTATCAAATGACTGCAATGTCACTTGAGGTACCAACGGCATCTCATCCCTCCCTGATGGTTTGTCGGTTTGTTGACAGACATCATAAGTTTGCGCATACGTTGTTGCATCATTGTGAATAGTGGGCCACTAAAGCCCAGCGCGAAGCACCTTCCTGGAAGTTGCACGACCACGGTAGTGCCCGCCATCCATGCCCGCATGTGCCTCTTCCAATATCTTCCCTTTCTCATGAGGAAGGACACAACTCCTCAAGATCTCGTCTGGTCCTATTTTATATAGTTTCCCAGTGATCAACTGGAAATATGTAGCCTTAACCACCAGCTGCTTCTTTTGACTTGTGGTGAACTCCTCTGGTGCGGTTCCCATTGCCAAAAACTGAATTATTTCTTCATAGTAGTCATCATCCACCTCGAATTTGAACAGCTGTGCATCTAGAAACCCATCCTCAATGTTGGTTGGTTCCTCCCCTATCTCAATTCGTTATAAATGATCTGACCCCGCATTCAAGTGACCTGGATTCACAATTACCTCAAAACCAAACTCTTGAAAGAGAAGTAGCGAGAGGCATATCTTCCCCCCCAACACAGGCTTATTGACCAAGTATTTCAAATCAGAATGGTCTGTGAACATCTTGAAGTGACCCCCCAACAGGTAATGCCTAAACTTCTGCACTGCATATACCATCGCCAGACCTTCCCTCTCGGTAGTCGTATAATTTATCTTCATAGATGACAACTTCCGACTCACAAAAGCAATTGGGTGGTCCAGATCTCCTTCCCCTGGTTGCACGAGCACTACTCCCAGCGCAATCGATGATGCATCCACATAGACGTGGAATTCCTTGCTCCAGTCAGGAAATACTAATATTGGCACAGAAGCCATCTTATCCTTTAGCGTCTCGAAACTTATTTGATATTCTGGACTCCATAAGAATACCGCATCCTTCTTTAACAACTTTTCCATACGAGCTGTGATCGTTGCATAACCATGGATAAAATTGTGATAGCACCCTGTGTGCCCCAGCATCGCTCTCAACTACTTGACATTTGTAGGCGGTGTTAAGCTCAGAATGAGCGCGATCTTTGTTGGGTCAACCAACAACCCTTGCTTGCAAACAATGTGACCCAACAACATCCCAAAAGGTGCATAGAAAATACATATTTTCAAGTTCAGCAAGATCTAATGCTGCCTACAGTGCTCTAGCATCAATCGTAGGTTTGCTAGATGATCGATGATCAATCTGTAAACTGTCCAGTCATCCATATAAATTTGCAAGAACTTCTGAATAAAATTTCGGAATGTAGCAACAACAGCCCGGGAGAATACCGTAGGTGCGTTCTTAAGCCCAAACGGCATCATAGTGTACTAGGAACAACCCCATTTAGTCACAAATGTCATCTTGTGGCGATCCTCTTTCGCAATCCTGATCTGGTGATAGCCAGAGAAACCATCCGTGAAAGAATACATTTCTTGACCGCCCACCCCTTCCAATACCTCATCAGTGAAAGGCATTGGAAATGGATCATGCATACATGCGTCATTCAGCTTCCTCAGGTCGACACACATCCGAACCTCACATGTCTTCTTATCCTGCACCACCATGGTACTAATCCATTCTGATTCTTCGACTGGCTCAATTATTCCAGCATTCGGTCAAGTTCAATTTTGACCTTTTCCTTGTGTCGCGGATTTAGTCGATATAGTCGCTACCTAATTGGTTTCACATCTAGCTTCAAGGGAATCTTCATCTCTCCAAGATCCCCTAGTATTCCTTTCATCTCGGAAAACTTAGTAGGGAACAAATCTTGGAACTCATGCAACAAGTCTATGACCTTCACCATCATTTCTTCATCCCAGTAGTCCCTGACATTCACAAAATTTGGGTTCTCCTCTGTCCCAATGTTAACCTTCCTAAGCTTCAACGGTTGATTTATTGTATCTGTCGATGCATCAGGTTCTACGACATCTCGACTCCCTTCTGATTCTAGAATATTGATATTCTATGGGTCATAACCATCCTCTGGCCCTCCAGTAATATTATAGCATTCCATCATCGACTGCATCTGCCAATGTGTATGTGGATCCATAGGGTAGGAAACTGGAACCACCTTCAAAACAACATCGTGAATGAGCTGCAAGGCATTGTGAACATCCAAATTGGCATCCGCAAAATTGAAGATATGAGTAAAGAAAACCGTCAACTGTAACCAAGTGGTAATCTCCCCGTGCAACTCAGTTGTGGCATACCAATATCGCGGCATTTCATCCAAGGAGTGGACAAAGGCATGGACCCATTCATCCTTGGGTTGCAAGGCCCACAGAGTCTGACATTCAATTAGATGACTTCTAGGGTCATTCCGCCCATCATACCTTCCGGTGTGGTATATTTCTGTGTCACCGAAGTGAACCGTCATCAGTCTTCGACACTACGACCACCCGGTAATCGACTTTTTATGGGTCACCCACCAACGTGTTGGAGAAGCCTTCAGCACCTCCTCCAATGCCAGCAAGCGTTGTGGTTCTAACACCTTGTCTTCAAATGCTACTAAAAATTTAGACAACCCATGCAGTCATTCATATACTAGTAATTCAACAGTTTCAGTTGCAACACCACACAGTGACTGCGTGATCAAACCACACTTCCTGAATGACACCTCGTGCATGAGATTTTTCCTATTCTTTAATGCATCATTAGAATTGGAAGACGCAGAGCTAAATATGTGTCAGCCAAGTTCACCATCGGTAGTCGGATGGATGTAATCTTCTGAAATGTTATATGCGTGATCCCATCCTCTGCCAACTTAATCCTTTACGGGTTCAACATACCTACGTTCTTCAGTCGGATCTAATGGAGCTATAACTTTTAGGTCTTGATTTTCAAAAGTCATCACCTGCTTCTTGAAATTAATTACTGTCATATTGTAATTGGCCTATCTGATCCCTAGCAACGCAGGATAGGAGATTCCCCCATCGACTACTTCAATAAGATCAAAATCAGTATATGTTTTCACCCCCTCAATATCCACAACAAGACGTGGAACTCTCCCAATTGGTGTTACCTTGGCCTTATTAGCCAATCGCAGCTGCATGGGAGACCAACTCAGTGTTGGGCTCCCCATTTTCTGCCATGCCTGCTTTGTTAGAATATTGACAACTGAGTCTAGATCCAGAATAATTGAATCTACGTCGTAGTCCCCAATCTAGACATTCATGCACATCTCTTTTCCTATCTTCTTCCGCTGTAAAGAGTTCACCACAGACTCTTTCGGTCCCCTGGGCAGTCGATGCAACAGACTCTCAATCTCGGCAAGAACATCGAGATCGTGTGCCAACGATAAACAACTTTCAAAGAAGTTATGTAAAGTACCATACTGTTGTGATGGTCTTGCGTCTGAAGTTGAGTTGAAAGTAGGGGGCATGTCACAAATAATTGTCTTACCAAGATTTCTTCCCATCGCATGACATGCTTCAAAGAATGTGTCTCACTCATCATCAATATCAAACTACACCTTCTTCTTCCCAGCCAGCCAAATCAGTGGATGTGGACCATATTCTCCTGTCGTTTCACCTCCGTGAGTGATAACAGCAACAGCAGCATCTTGCATCCTCGGTTCTATTGAAAGATTCATGACAATTGATCCCCGAGTCTAGTTCGACGGTTGGTTCGTGGGTTGATTCACATTCTAATTTGCATTCTGATTCGGACGTTGATTTTGGTTTTGCGGCTGATTCTGATTCAGCAACTGGTTCTGGTTCTACAACTGGTTCTGATTCTACAACTGCTGAACATTTCCTGCCTACCATCTCGTGATCAACTGTAGACAGTTCTTAACCGTGTGATCAATACCAAAACAATATGTACACTGTGTTTGCAACTGTGGGAAATCTCTCTAATAGTGTCCCAATACTCTGCAATTATAACATTGGACAGGTCTACTACCTCTTCTTCCTCCTCGACCAAAGCCTCCACCTCTTACTCCTCGAAATCCTCCTTGCTGCTGATACTGCGGTTGATTAAATTTTTGCTGCAAGGGATTCAGTTGCAGCTGAACACACTGCCCTGGCTGAACATAGGGTGTCAGCTGAACATACTATGGCTGTTGTGGATCCATTTGCATCTAATTATAATACGGTTGTGGTACAAACTGTTGTTGCAGTTGTGGATGCAGTATAAATTGCATCTGCAGTTGAGGTGGCGTCTAGGCCACCTGTGGGTGCAGTTGCGGTTGTTGTACTGCGAGGTGGTCGTCCTTTACGTAGTATGAATCATATGTTATTTCCTAAAGTAGGCCATATGCGCGACAATCCTTATCTTCATGCCCGACAGACTTGCAGAATGGACAATACAAATTCATCGACTTCGTGACCATCTTCTGCATGTATTGATACTCCTCATGTCGATTCCCATAGAATTGACAAATGCGGCACCATGCATACCTCTGCCACTCAATGGGTTCGGCGCTCCTTAGACTAAGTAGTTTTAGAAATCTGGGTAGTTATCCTTGGTATTCCCCTCTGCATGACATCGTGTACACCAAGCCTCCTCTCGGTGCTCTTTACCCTTCTTGAGATCTTGCAATTCAATTGTTAGATTTGCCAACTGTGTCTAGATCTGAGACATGCCAAGTGCATTCTCACTGACAGGTGAAGCTTCTAACCTCATCGCAATCTCCAAAGCCTCACTCAGTGTCGCAATGTTTTGTTGCATCAATGGGAATCTAATATGAGGTAGTAACGCCACAATGAACCATTCCTTATGTTGAACGTCGCTCATCTCAAAGATGACTCTTTCCATTAGCATTTTAAACCTTTGGTCAATGTCCCAAACAGTTTCATTCGGATACTGCTTGATCTCCTTCAGTTCCGTAATGTATTGCACTTCGAACTTTGATTTTCTGAAGTTTGCAATTAATCCTTTCCTAACTTCATCCAATGTCTTCTCTAGACTTCTTGCAGGAACTTGTACAAATTTCATGAACCAGTCCAATGCGCAACCCCGAAGAATCGTCGCCAATTGACTTTCTCCTGTCCTCTGCCTCTTCTCTTGTCGAAACCTTGCTCCTCCCCTCGTAATACCACTCTCTTCCTCGGCTTCCTTCATAGCTTCGTCATAAATTGCACCCATCTACCCCGTGTCATTCCATTTGACTCCCCCCTTCCTTCGCGGTATCCACAGCCTCCACCCACCAGGGTTTGTTTACTCGAGGTTCATCTTCAGTATGCCCTTTTCACAAATGAGCATCTTAATGGACAACTACAGCGACAATAGGAACCTGCCTCTTGGTCCGTTGAAAAATTCCCTTTCAGCTTCGCTATGAGATTTCATCGTATTGACCACAAACTTGTTGATATAGCCCTCCAATATACTATCAAGACAGACTTCAACAGCCCGCGATGCTCTGTTTTCTACCTCCTTCAACTCCTGGATCAATTTTAGGGTCCAGGACGTTGGCTCACCACCTTGGAAGTATACCTTGCGAAATGTCAATTGCGCCAACCATTCATATAAGATAATCGGGAATTCACAGAAAAAATATTCGTGTGGAACATTGTGTATGTACTTTGCCAGCCACCAATCCATCGTTAGTCTAGGGTTATGATTCTCTTTCTCAGCAAACTCTCGCAACCTTTTATCAAACCAATCTTGAATTTCCGATCTTATCGGATGCCACAACATGTCCTTCCTCCACTTCGCGCTATGGTCCTGGCAATGGAACAATTTGTTGACACAAACCCAGTCGACAGGGATTCCTCACTCTGTCGACATCCAACCCACCGCGATATCCCTGAGCACTAACCCAGATAGGTTTTACCTTGTCCAGCAACACCTGCGGAGCAGCTAATGTCTCACCCAAGATGTTCGAGGGAGAGATGACAGAACCACATTTCCGCCAAACGAAGGAGTACCATGTGTGGGTACTTATCGACTGAGCACAGCATTAACTAACAGATCATTCATTTCAACTTATGCAATTAAACATAATCGCATCATCATTCAACAGATCTCATTATCACTAAAACCGTCAATGCGCAAACAGATCTAACAATATAACCTTATTTAGCGCACAGAAACATCGCATCATTAACATATTCATATCATATCATATTCATAGCAGGAAAATAGAAAGAGACGCAGTGATTTTGCTCAAAAATCCATCATGCCATATTAACCTTCGCATTAAACCATATATACAACAATATAGTTCTTTTGTCGCATACCCAGATTCAAACAGACTCAAATTCATATCCAAAACATACCACAATAAAAATTCTCCGGATCAAGCTTGGTATCTTAACACTTGTAATGCTACATCTACTTATAGGCTTGTGCCTTTACATTCATTGTGCACTTAGCTGACTTCCTAACTACTTTATAACAAGATTTACAGCTAAATGACCCTTAACCCTCACAATGCGGTTCAACATGACCCAAAGATACATAAAATAACATTGTTTCCGACTTGTGCATTGTTTTCCCTCTTGTGCGGCATCTTTTGACCTTGCGTAGCATCCACGATGTTGCGCAGTTGACTCATCCAAACTACCTGCCAACAGTCACATCATTGGGAAAATATCCTTAGTATATTTGATATGATAATTAATTAAGTTGGCACATGTGTACCATGCAGATAAGATGAGATAAGATATGAGAGAATTTGAATTGAACATAAAGACTTAATTTAACTAAGAGAGAATTCAAATTGTTAAACTTCAATGATACTAACAAAGAAGACTTTAGTTGATCAAAGGAGAACTCGAATTGTTCACTACAGTGGTGATAACGAGAAATATTTCAGTTAAGAGAGTTAACTAAGTGATAACAAAGAATATCTAGTTAACTAAGTGTTATTTCATGATGGCACTTATGTTAAACTAAAAGATGACACTTATGTCAAACTAAAAGATGACACTTGTGTTAAACTAAAAGACGACACTATAGTTGCGACACTTGCATAATGGCACTTAAGTTATCCACCTAACTAAGTAGGAAAGCTTTGAGTTAAGGGGCGAGTTCATCCTAAATTTGGTACTGTGAGTTAAAATTATTGCATGAGAACTAGGGCATACTTATCCATGCAAGATTTATGTCTCGAAGGTTGGAGCGAATTCCAATGAAGTAAATTTGTGCATGAGACCAATATTAGCAAATTAGTTGATTGGAGTATTATTATTATGAGTCTCTCATATTTAGCTATCTCTCTTTCTTTGTAAATTGCACTACAGGTGCTTGATGTAAAATACATTCTCTACTTTCTATCAATATACTAAGGATGTTTTTGCTAGGGTTTTCACCCTCAAGTCATAGAGGGTTTCCCTAGAGTAAATTCATGTTTTGAATGTGATTGCTTATGTGTATGATTTATTTTTTATTTCAATTACTATTTTTCTCCAAATTAAAGATAAAAAATTAACATCATTGTCATCATTTGGGTGAGTCCCACCAGTTTTTTAATGAGGCCAACCAACGTGAAGCGGCTAATGCCCCACAAGGGAAACGAAATCTATCACCTCCTCATTTGACCCAAATTCAACAAGTAGTCCTGCAAAAACCCTTCCCATCTCAAGAGGTGGTCACAACACAACCTATGATTCCTTACCCATCTCTACCATCGACTTCCGATGATACCCATGACCCTTATGCCCAACTTATTTGTAACCTACCTAGACTTGAAAACATTTTATGTTGAGGAAGAACATTGCTTTAAATTTTATTATAAAGTTTTATGTTATTGACCAAGGATGGTCAAAGATGACTGTAATTGAATATTTTTATTATTTATTAAATTAAAATAGGACACTCATCCAAAGGGGACTATTGAAGAGTGTTCATTGACCCACTAGGAGGAATGAACTGGTGTAGAAGGCAATTGACAAGTGGCAGCATCTGCACTCACTTACTAGTAGTTGCAGGAGGCAACTTCTCTAAAAATGTGGTCATGTTCCCCAAGGAAGTGGAACTGATCAGGTGGCTCATTAAATGATTTAATTGACCCAAATACCTAGGAAGACCTATATCCATCGAATTGAGCAGGAGGCTCACTAGTTTTTATCTTGTGGATTGCTGGAAACTTAAAAGTTGAGAACACAAGAGATTCGGTGAGGGGAATGCTAGAATGAGTTGCAGTGTAAGGACTGTAATATTTAGTCTGCTGAGTTGCAGAGAGTGTTCTGTATGCAAGTCTTCATGATTGCTGAGATACAAAGAGTCTACTACATTATTATACACAGTGTCTCCATCCTGGTGGTTCAGTGAACAAGCTCGAGGGTCCTGAAGCAAGTAATTATGGCTGCTTCTAGGAGACAATTGGGAGGAACAGTCTTCTTTGGGTGTTTGTCCACCTCAACGGTTAACAGGTTCTATTTTTAATCTAGTTATTTGTTTCCCAGTTACTCTATATATTCTGAAGAATACTATCTGTAAGTTGTTAGGGTTTAAATGATTTTCAAATGTTTCTCTTACTGTTAAATTTAATAGAGTATTGAACTGATAATTTTATTTCTACACATATGATTGAATGATTAGAATCAGAAAATATAGAATGATGAATATCAATCCTCTCTGTATTTTTCCTTTCACCGAAGTGATGTACTCTAGTACAGAGAGTGTGTTTAAGTAATTAGATTAGAAAATGTTCTGATTTTGATAGATAGAATGTTGAACTTATTAATATATCAGAGTTAGACGTATCGAATGAATACTGCAATAATACACATAAAACTTAAAAGTTTACAGTTTATAATTCTTCTTTATAGTACATACAATTATAGAACAATAGCTAGTTTAAATAATAAACAGATATACATGTTGATAGAGATCCCATTGTTTTCAGTAGATAATTTATGCTAAGTATAATTGAACAGTTACAGAGTTTATCAATAATATTCATCATTTAAATAGTATTTATAGTATAGAATTGTATTATGTATATAATACATATATATAATATTTACTAATACTATTTTCTGGTTTACAGAGTAACTTTGTATTTCATAAAATAAATAAATCTCTATGCCATATCAGTTGCATTACATTTGTTTTTAAATTACATTAATCAACATTATAACCTTAAGACAACTCAACCATCGTCGAAATATTTAAACAAGTTTAATAGTATTTTAAACTAAACAACACAGTCGAGAGATTGTAGTATCTAGAACATAAATCTTTACATACTTAAAATTTTAAGAATAAATCAATATAGTCGTAATGGCACAAAAGACCATTATTCATTATATAATTGTTTTCAATATTAAAACCATTTAATATAAGCATTACGAAACCCTAGAAGGAATTCTAGAAATAAACATAGAACTATTTCGACATTGTACCCATCCAATATTTTATTCATATAGTTAACATAACTACGGTTAGGTATAACCCAGAAACATAATATCAATTTATCCTCAATATTAAATTAGTTTTTCATCAAACTGTGTGATTATATAGTTAAATCGGGCATTGCCCAATTTCCAAACTTAATACACAAATTCTCCATTTCCAAACAGAATAAACTAAATAGAGTGTTTATCTATTTCGGGTTAATTACAAAATCATGTCGGGATTGAATCCCTTAACCATAGCCATAATCATATTTAGGGCATTGCCCATGACTAGTTCACAATGCACTATTTATCAATAAGCATCATACAGTCAAGAGACTATAGTAGTAGTAAGAACAAATTCCATATATATAAATAAGATGCTAGAACCAATTTAGAGCTCATTGTCCATAATAACATTAGATAGGTTTTTAAATAATGAATTTAGCCACAAGTTGAGGGTTCGAGACCCATAAGGGTTCATTCCTTAGATACTAAATTATTATGAATAGGCTTGAATTTATCACAGCCTGTGTAATCTTCCAGGGTAATAACTAAAATAAGCACGATAGGGTTGTTTCTAACACCTATGGGTATAAACCCTTAAAACAATAATACACACAATTTACGAATTGACTGGATTCGAAGTCGAATCCCAAATTAATTCCAAAATAACAATTTATACAACAGAGCCAGTAATGGCGTAACCAAATGAACTAGTAATCATATAACCACATTTCCAAAGAAGCAATAAACAAACAGTCATGACATTATTCAAATGATATATAAAATGTCGAATGGCCAATTTAGGAACCATCTCTATAACTTTCTAAGTAGCTTCCAAATAAACAAACAAAAATACTGAAAATCCTTTTATTAACATTTCTTTGGTCGAAACCCCAACACTGGACATATAACCAGGAAACAGTTACAAAATATAAACGTTGTCCAAGAATTCCACATCGGCTTCAAAGAATGAGTAAACAACAAAAGTAGACCAACGCTAGAAGTATGGAACACAAGCTTGTTGAACAGAGGTGTCGTATGTGGAAGGACTAGGGCTTACCTAAGCCCAGATACTCCATTCGCATGCACCCGCATCTTCTTTGCAGCGACCTGGAACTCCACGAACCCTGCCACTACATCCAAACAATAATATATATTAGAACATGTAATGAATACAAGTGTTAAAGGATTTACAAACATGCAGAATGAGTTAAGTAGTTACCTCGACGATTTTATCCAACGCCGTTACCACGATAACCACCTTCAAAGAATCTCTGCAACTGTGGAACATAACCTCTGTATACGTTGAAGCTTAGCCATGGTGGTCGAGAGCTACAGGAGCTTGGCTCTACGAAATGAAAATGAGCCAAATGAACAACGTTACAAACCCTTCTCGGTGTTAGGGTTTAGGTTTCAACATTCGATGTCCATGTTGGCAAGTGTTCACATGGCCTCATTAAATTCAACAACTTACAACCACCATAATTCAAATTCACACCCCTTTTTGTTATAGTTCACAATCACAATATCATTTGGAATAATACAGTGGGTAATGTTGCTAGGGAAGAACCCTTTTCCATAGTTTTGAACCTACATAATCCAACACCATTGATACTTGGTATAGGATGCTCCATTCCTATAGTGGAGACATATTTTTCAAAGTTGTGTAGTTATATAATCAAATAGGTAATTCCTTAACCATGTAATAATTATAAGATGAATCCAATTGTGGATCCCAACCCTACCTGTAACCTGGCCAAGTTATCATTATGCATTAGCTTATAAAAGTTTAGTAAGCATCGAGGCTTCACAAGAACACATTTAGTATCCAATATCATAATAATAACTATACATAATTCATGCATTATAAATGACGTAATCATCAATCAAGTTCAGACAATAATACAAGCACGAGTATCGCAGTTTAATTATAATAAGACTGTCATGCATAAATGAATATCTTCATAATAATCATAGGAGACATTCCTATGCTAACAAATTTAAACAATAAGAATAAACGTTCGCAATTATACATTATGCAATTAATGATTAGTCGTTCATAGAGTTTATTGATAGGTTTATACTACTTAGAAAATTTTAAATTTTGATGGATTTTGTAGGTGTTACATTATTCTTATTATGTTTGCTGACATCAACCTCATATATGACATAACCAATATTGTTCGGCTAATGATACCTCTACCAGTAATAAAGGGAAAGACTGCTTAGTAGTTAAATAACCTTTGCACCTATCTCGTCATAAAATGGACGTTATTCATAAGATCTCTAATCTCCCTTTGCACCATGTAGCAAATAACCCCAATGCTCGTTCTGCCCCATACGATAGCATTGTGGATGACTTGGCGCAATCACCTACCACCATGTCTATGTTGTATGTTCTTTGGAATTATCATATGCATTGAAAATCATTATTATCCACCTTGGGTGAAATCAATCATTTTGATGCTTCCCTTATGACGTTTGATCTTGATCAAGCAGATCCTCGGATTCCCTTTACAATAGATTCTTATATTCAAGACACCATCAAGAACTTGGTTATTCATCATTGCATCATTGATGAAGGTTCCTCAACTTGCATCATGTCCACTCACATTTTGCATAAGTTGTGTTCCCTCGAACTTGCCTCTTCCCCCATAACATTGCGCACGTATGATGGTCGTGCTTCTCAACCACAAGTTGATATTCTCCAGAACATATCCATCCATTTGGCTGGGAAATGGTCTTTATTGATATCGAGGCTGTTAGTGTGCAATTATATTACAACATCCTCCCTGGGCATAGCTACATGTATGTTATGCAAGGGATCACCTCTACGATGCTTAGAATTATGATGTTCCCCCATGAAGGGAATATTGTAAAGCTTAATCAATTGACCTGCTATGATCCCAAGGGGCTAAATTGTCTAGATTATGTCTTACTTACGGTTTTCAGTAGTTTTGGAAGTCTTTCCATCCCCTCATTTACAAGCTTCAGTCTCAATGTCTTCCAACATGCCTCCCTTGTGGGGTATTTTTAAGCCCTACCACCCCCACCATTGAAAGTGGACATATTAGAGTTGTGCACTATCGCCTATGGGAATTCTACCACCTAACCTATCGTAGCCCTAACCCATTTTCAAGGAAACCATGGGTGGGATTTCCTATACATCAAGGTTTTCTCCGCTTCCCTCCTCTTAGGATCGTAGGAACTCCCATTATGGCTATGATTAACCTCCCAGGATTGATTTTAGGACTACCTATTTGGTAATTTAATCCACCAAACCCCCAACCCACTCCTCAAGTCATTTTAATGCATGTGCAATCGATTGGCACCCCAAACCCTCACCACACATGCTTATGAAGGACACTCCCCCCTACTTAGTATTCTACCAAAAAGAAACGTGGGGTCAAATCCAAGAATGTTGCACCATTTTCTACTCCAAACCTAATTGTAAGCCCTTCCCTTATAGCTACAACGTGATCACCCATGCCTTTCATTGTGTGTGATATCTTGTGCCATGCCCCCATCAATATCCACAGTTTCTTGTCTTGCGCACTCACCTCCATGTGACTAAAGAGAAGACTGATCTGAATACTCTGATGGGTTCACATCACTCTCCCTAGCACTACCAAGTAGTGCAACAAAACATTGTGCACCAACCATCCCTGCACATTGTGTGGAATATATGACCACTATTCGCACCATTGTACTGATCTCCCTAAATTATAGTCCCTCTTAGTTGATTTGCATCAATGTTCACTTGAGGAACAAGTCACTACCATCGAGGAAGTGTCTCCTCCTATGTCTTACTTTGAGGGGCGAATATCCATCTATTACCTCTTGTCCTGTAGTGGTACTTCCTCGACATCCTCCCATGCCATTGGCTACATCGACGAAGATAAATTCCTTTGATCTATTTATTTGATCCTTTCAAAACGATGAGGAAATCCCATGTCCATAAAATGGGAGTGGTCCTCTTAACCTTCCTACTCATCACCGTCACCCTCATCATTGTTTGAGATGATGTTACTGTTAATTTTCAGTATTAAATCACAATACTATAGGATCTTTGCTGAGAGAATAACATCTACAGTATATCAATGCATGACAATCATAATATGACAAGCATCACAAGCATCACAAGAATCAAAAGCATAGAGACAAGAGACACAGAGTTTCCGTGGGGAAAACCCTAAGGTGAAAAACCCCACAAACTTCCTCAGAGATAGAGAGAGCAATGGCTCAACCAAAATACAACCAAATAATACAGAGATAGTCTCCTAGCAGATGATCCTCCTCCTCCTCACTAGTGCGCCACTTTCCAGAGAGAGAGATAGATGCTTTTCCGAATGAGTAAAATAGAGATCTCCTATCTCTATTTATACTCACCTTTTTGCCCAGTGACCTACTGGGGCCGACTTGTCTACTTTAGTACATCCACATTATATTATATATTAATTAGGGCCGACCCCATAAGGTGGTCTAATAACCCATTGGCAAGTACACACACTTGCGACACTTGTCAATCCACATGACGACACTTCCTTATAGAGGAATAACACATCTCTTATAAGGGTACAATAAATATACATATAATATACTGATGAAATACATTCCGAAGTTACATATACATCAACACTCCCTCTTAACTAGGAAGGTATTTCTCGACACAGATCTGCTAGACAAGTCTTCTTCTCTGGATCATCATCATCGATGCATCGTCATCATCATCGTCACTGCTGCTGCTATCTCATCCAATCTCTGTCTCTACTCGTCATAGGAAGTTCTACAGAGCCAGTCCTTTTTCATACTGGATGTAGGCCCACCACCTGTAGGTCTTCGTCATCACTGGCCATACTGTGGAATTCTCAGGACTTTTACGTGCGTCACAAAACCTCGTAAGAGCATCCCAGGCTGTTACGAGCATACTGCTCTACCTATAGGATCTCCCAGGGCAACGAATTACATGTGACCTCACCACAAAACCTCGCAAGAGCATCCCAGGCTGTTACAAGCATACTGCTCTACCTATAGGATCTCCCAGGGCAACGAATTACATGTGGTCATGGCAAAACCTCGCAAGAGCATCCCAGGACTTATTACGGGCACACAGCCCAACCTATCGGATCTCCCAGGGAAATGGATTACATGCCATAGGACAAAACCTCGCAAGAGCATCTGCCAGATATCCCAAGGCAACGAATTACATGCCATAGGCAAAACCTCGCAAGACTATCTGCAGATCTCCCAGGGCAACGAATTACATGTCCTCCCAGAGCAAAACCTCGAAAGAGCATTTGCCAGATGTCCCAGGGCAACGAATTACATGCCATAGGCAAAACCTCGCAAGACCATCTGCAAATCTCCCAGGGCAACGAATTACATGCTCATCTGCACAACCTGATCCACGGCCACAGAGTATCAACCTGATACTCACCATACATCATCCTGATGTATCCATGATCATCCTGATCATCATCACTGCAACGTCCTGCTGCATGTCATCTGGAGCAACATCCTGAAGCTCGTCATCTATGATCATCCTGATCATCACTGCAACATCCTGCTGCATTTCATCTGGAGCAACATCCTGAAGCTCGTCATCTATGATCATCCTGATCATCACTGCAACATCCTGCTGCATACCAAGTATCTACCTGATACATATCATCATACATGATCCTCCTGATCATCAATGCAACATCCTGCTGCATACCAAGTATCTACCTGATACATATCATCATATATGATCCTCCTGATCATCAATGCAACATCCTGCTGCATACCAAGTATCTACCTGATACATATCATCATATATGATCCTCCTGATCATCAATGTATCCACCTGATACAAATACAAAACACATGATATATATCACCATACATGATCCACCTGATCATACAATGTATCCACCTGATACATATACAGATACATGGTCCAAGCATCCAACATGATGCATATATAAGATACATACACATGATCCAACTGATCATATCCAGCATCCAACATGATGCGTACATACATACATAAAATGATCCAACTGATCATATCCAGCATCCAACATGATGCATACATACATACATAAAATGATCCAACTGATCATATCCAGCATCCAACATGATGCGTACATACATACAAAAATGATCCAACTGATCATATCAAGCAGAAACTAGAACATCATCGTGATGCTCATCATCCAGCGCTTACATCCACAGCCATGTGAAGAATCCTCCTTCCAACATGCTTGGAATGGCTTCAGCAAATGTATCCATCACTTCTTCCTCGAAGTGTCCTCGATCTGAAGAACGCCAAGCCTCTCTCTGAAGTACTCGAACTTCACCCTGGCTAGTGGCTTCGTCAGCACATCTGCAATCTGCTCGTCCGTCGCAACATACAGGAGCTTCACAGCTCCTCTCTGCACCATATCCCTGATATAGTGGTACTTGATCTCTATGTGTTTCGACCTGTCATGAAACACTGGGTTCTCGGACAGCTTCACACAACTCTGGTTATCACAGAAGATACCAGTAGCCTCCAACGGGAGATCAAATAACTCAGACAGTAGCTTCCGTAGCCATACTGCCTCACAACTAGCTGAACAGGATGCAACATACTCTGCCTCAGCTGTACTCAGTGCTACGCAGGACTGCTTCCTGCTAAACCAAGAGATCACACCTGATCCCATACTGAAGCAACACCTAGATGCGCTCTTCCTATCTGCAGCACTGCCAGCCCAATCTGAATCAACATAACCCTGCAGATTAAACTTTTGATTCGCCTCATATCTGAGCCCATAATCCACTGTACCCTTCAGGTACCTCAGAACATGCTTTACAGCAACAAGGTGAACACTCCTCGGATCCGTCAGGAACTGGCTCAATGTGTTCACAGCAAAGCAAATGTCTGGTCTCGTGTTCGTCAGGTACATCAAGGACCCAATCATCTGACGATACATAGAAACATCAACTGGCTCAGATGAAGCATCACAAAGAAGCTTCAGATTCGATGCCATAGGTGTGGCCATGGCCTTGCAATCCATCATCCCAAATCTCTTCAGGATATCTACTGTGTACTTCCCTTGACCAAGGAAGATCCCACCTGCATTCTGCCACACCTCCATACCTAGGAAATAGTGCATCATTCCCAAATCTTTCATATCGAATTCAGCTGCAAGCTTCCTCTTGGTATCTGCAATCATTCTGTCATCTCCTGTCACAAATAGGTCATCCACATATAGAAGTAGAATCACAGGATTCCCTTCCTCAACCTTGTAGTAAAGGTTGGAATCCGCTTTACTCTTGGTAAAGCCCAAACTAGATAGGAAACTGTCCATCCTACCATACCAGGTTCTGGGAGCTTGCTTCAAGCCATACAAGGCTTTCTTTAATCTGCATACATAAGATTTCCTTTCATGTATTTCAAAGCCGAGTGGTTGTTCCACATATACTTCCTCTTCTACTACACCGTTCAGGAAAGCAGTCTTGACATCCATCTGGTGTATCTTCCATTTCATTGTTGCAGCCAGGGCAAGTACTGTTCTGATGGAAGTATATCTGGCTACAGGTGCAAAGGTTTCTTCATAGTCTATTCCTTCCTTCTGAGAGAAACCACGAGCTACGAATCTTGCTTTATATTTTTCCACACTGCCATCTGCAGCATGCTTGATTTTGTAGATCCACTTGGAAGTCACAACAGACTTCCCTTTAGGTCTTGGGACAACATCCCAAACATCATTCTTCATAATTGATTGGTATTCCTCAACCATAGCATCCTTCCATTCTTTCTTTTCTGCTGCCTCTTCATAACTGGAAGGCTCTTTGTTCATGATGTCACAGAGTAAAGCAACATAACTGGTGTGTGATCTGGTTCTCTTCTTTGCTCTGTGTTCTTCTTCTGGAATGCCAAATCTTTCTGCATCATGAATGAGCTCTCTATCCCATACAGGTTTCCTCTTGTGAGAGTTATCCTCACGGGGTGGATCTACAGGTTCTTGTGGATCTTCAAACTCACGAGCAGTTTCCGGAACTGTATCAGTCATCGTAGTGTCCTGAAATCTTGTTTCCTTAGGTTCTTCATACACTTCGATAGGTGCCTTTCTTGATTTGATGAATGCTGAATTCTCATCAAATGTTACATCCCTGCTGACATCAATCTTCTTGAACCCTGGAAAATATATTCTGTAAGCCTTCGAGCTTTCACTATAACCCACAAAGATGCCCTTCTTTCCTGAAGGATCTAGTTTAGTCCTCTTCTCCTTTGGGACATGAGTGTATACTGGACAACCAAATATTCTGAGATGGCTGACTTCAGGTTTCTTACCAGAAAAGACTTCTTCTGGTGTCTTGTTGTCCAATATCTTGTGGGGTGTTCTATTCTGCACATATACAGCTGTTCTAGCTGCTTCTGCCCAAAGATGCATAGGAAGATCCTGGTCATGCAACATTGCCCTTGCTGCTTCCATGATAGTTCTGTTCTTCCTTTCTGCAACTCCATTCTGTTGAGGATTATATGGAGCAGTCAAATCCCTCTTAATCCCTGAATCACTGCAAAGCTTCTTGAAGTCATTTGAGGTGAATTCTCCACCATTGTCAGATCTGAATGTTTTGATTTTCTTGTCAGTTTGATTCTCCATCAAGTTTTTGAATTCCTTGAATTTATCAAACACCTCATCTTTGCCCTTCAAGAAGTATACCCCAGTCTTCCTAGAGAGGTCATCAATAAATGATACATAGTAAACATACCCACTCAGGGAGCTGGATGACATAGGGCCACATACATCTGAGTGGATTATTTCTAGAATATCTTTTGCCTTGCTTTCACTGCTTGGGAAAGCCTTCTTAATGTTCTTACCTTTTGCACATCCTTTGCAAACACCTTCATGTTTGGTCTTGATTTCAGGAAGACCCTCTACAACCTTGCTTGCAATTGGAAGTGCTCTATAGTGCATGTGAGCAAGTCTTCTATGCCAAAGTTCACTTGGCTCCATGGATTCATGTACCATGGCATGTTCGGGTTGACCCTTTAATTTGTACAAGCCTCCCTCTTGCTCTCCAATTACTACTGCATCATCAATAGTCTTTCCCTTTGGCCACATTAGTACTTGGCCATCAACAAATGCAACCCTCATACCTTTTGCATCTAAAGCAGAGATGGAGAGTAAGTTCTTCTTGAGTCCAGGTACATAGAGGACTTCCTTCATCTTCAGAGATTTTCCAGAATCTAGGTTGTAAGAGGCTTCACCACTTCCTTTGATTGGGTATTGATAATCATCCCCAAGTTTCACCTTATGGGGTGATTCATGTTCAGAAAGGTTCACAAAAGATTCCTTGAAACCTGTCATATGTTTGGAAGCCCCACTATCGATCAACCAATCATTACAACCATGGGAGATGGTACCAGTGAGTGCAGAGATCAGAACATACTCTTCTTCACTTGATGAATCATCATCACTACTACTTTCTGCCTTAGCTTTCTTCTTTGGAGGTTCATCATCTTCAGCAGCATGAGCATGAAACCTTCTTTTGCTGCCCTTCTTCTTCTTACTAGAGTTGTTGTTATTATCCCTTTTGTTCTTAGGACAATCTGAAGCAAAGTGACCCTTCTCATTGCATGTGAAGCATCTTAGGTCTTTCCTGTTCTTCTTTTGATAAGACCTATTGAGTCGAGAGGGATCCTTCTTGATTTTGCTTCTTTTGGTGTGAGCTGCAAGAGCTTGATCTTCTCCTCCCATCTTTTCCTCACGAGCTATAAGTCTAGCTTCTTCTTGAGAGCATTCTTCTAGAAGTCTACTGAAGGAGATCAACTTCTTCCTTGCACAAATTCCTTGAATAAAGGAATCCCATGACCTGGGTAGGCCATTTAGAGTGGTCATCACCACTTCACCATTCTCCACCATTTCATCTACTGCTTCTAATTGTTCCTTGATCTGAGAGACCCTTGAAAAGTAGGATTGAATGGTTTCTCCATTCTGAAACTTTACTGCTTTCAATTGGTTCCGCAGGGTCATCTTCCGATTTATGTTCTTTCCTTCAAATAGCTTGGTCAAAGATTCAAACATCTCTTTGGGTGTCTTGAGAGAAGACACATGGGGTATGAGATGGTCTTTGATAGAATCAGCAATGATTCTCTTTGCCTTGACCAAGTTCTTCTTGTGCAATACCTTGGCCTCTTCATCCTCTGGGATAGGGATGTCTTCTTTCACATATGAGTCCAACTCATTCTCTTCCAGGATTAGCCCAATCCTATACTTCCAGGCTCGGAAGTTATCAGCCCCTTCAAGCTTATCCTCAAGCTTGGTGTGAAGAGACATCTTTAAGAGTACTTCAAATGGAAATAGAAAAGATTTAGAACTTACCACTTGAAGTGCTGAAAACTGGATCTGTTCCCGGATTAGGGTTTGTCAGAGAAACCCTAAAAATTCAAAATGTGAATTTCAAAATTCCGAAAGGATAGAAAGATGCGCCTTGGAGAGCTGATCAACCTAGTACATTCAGAATTTGAGATCAGCAAAGTCTTGTCCTTCAAAATTGCCTTTTTGTCCTCCCGGGTTCAGTGGGGAGAGCCCTGAATTAGGGTTTGAGTTTCCCGAAGATCTACCCAGCCAAAAATATCGATCCAAAGCTCAAACCTTCGATTTTTGCAAGGAGCTTCCAGCTGTACCTTCAGTTTCCAGAAATTCCTATTTTTGTGGAAACCCTAATTTTTAGGGCCAAAACTGAAAAATGCTCGGAACTGAAATCTGATTGGACAGAAAGATGCGCCTTGATGAGTAGATCCAATCTACTATACTGAATTTCAAAAATCTGTGGAGAGAAACCCAATAAACAAGCAATACAAGCTTCCGTCACTGCAAAATGTCTTCTTCTCAGTTAAGCTCTGATACCATGTTAATTTTCAGTATTAAATCACAATACTATAGGATCTTTGCTGAGAGAATAACATCTACAGTATATCAATGCATGACAATCATAATATGACAAGCATCACAAGCATCACAAGAATCAAAAGCATAGAGACAAGAGACACAGAGTTTCCGTGGGGAAAACCCTAAGGTGAAAAACCCCACAAACTTCCTCAGAGATAGAGAGAGCAATGGCTCAACCAAAATACAACCAAATAATACAGAGATAGTCTCCTAGCAGATGATCCTCCTCCTCCTCACTAGTGCGCCACTTTCCAGAGAGAGAGATAGATGCTTTTCCGAATGAGTAAAATAGAGATCTCCTATCTCTATTTATACTCACCTTTTTGCCCAGTGACCTACTGGGGCCGACTTGTCTACTTTAGTACATCCACATTATATTATATATTAATTAGGGCCGACCCCATAAGGTGGTCTAATAACCCATTGGCAAGTACACACACTTGCGACACTTGTCAATCCACATGACGACACTTCCTTATAGAGGAATAACACATCTCTTATAAGGGTACAATAAATATACATATAATATACTGATGAAATACATTCTGAAGTTACATATACATCAACAATAGTGGCCTCCCCCTTGTAAGGGGGAATCCACCTCATCATCGCATAGATGTTGTGTGTCACCATGGCTATTTGCCTCATGGTCACCCCCCCCTCTATTTTTTGTTTGATTCCCTATCGATACCTCTCCTGGATTGTTAAAATATTCACCAATACTAAGAGGGGGTGTGAATCAATATTGGGCACTTTTACCAATATTCACTTCAAACAAAAAATTGCAGTAACTTTAAATTACCATCACATCATTAACCATAGTACATTACCAAACGTTATCATCAACACATAAAATCATACATAGTGCACATATGTTTTATGTGGAAACCCAAACAGGAAAAAATCACAGAATGTTGTTCTTATGTTTATGAAGAGTACATTCAATTTTATGTGCACCAACACAAAGGAATAAAAAACTACCTAATTTCTCTAGAACCAAATAGAAGGAGCACTGACCCCTTTGTGAGCACCAACTCACGCTTCTTAGGAACCAACCTAAAGGAGACTACAATATCCTATCCTTTCCCCAATCCTGCTACCCTAATATGAATAAGAGTATCAACCTACCATTTTCATTGTCATTTTCACTGTCAACCTTCAGATTTGCAACAAACTAGACCAAAAAATATCTTCAATAAAACCTTAAAATTTGCAACAAACTAGCCCAAAACATGTATGCAATATAACCTTCAAATCTATGGGAAAATATCCCAAAAAATGTCTGCAATATAACCTTCAAATCTACAACAAACTAGCCCAAAACATGTTTGCAATATACCCTTCAAATATGCAAAAAATTACCCCTTCAAATATGGAATAAAACCTTCATAAAACAATCAGCTGTAGACTTCATTTGTTTGTCTCATTAATCCCTTAACATCAAACCCTAGGTCATTCCAATAAAAGAACTTTAGATCATGCCATAAGAACCCTAATTCATACACAAATATATTCAAAGATATAAACCCTATTCCATACTAAGAGAAACCCAAGAGAGAGACCATAATCCATGTGAATAACATTTCCAAGGGAAACCCTAATCCATATGCAAGATATTCACCAAAAGAGAAACCCTAATACGTACATTTTCCAAGATAAAGAAATAAGAGAGAAATCCTAACTCATCCTTCAACTTCTTCAAAAGATGCTCCTCTTGTACCTTCACTTCACTTTTTTATAAGAAGTGATGCACAACTATAACATCAAAAATGAAATATTCCAACCTTTATTCAAATATGATTATAAGTCACTCTTTTAGTTCTCTTAAGATTAGGTCATCCCTAACCAAATTCTGGCCTCATGTTAGGTCGACCCTAACCAAATTATGGCCTTATGTTAGGTTGGACCTAACCAAAGTCTGGCTCAATACAAAGAAAAATTCATTTCTCCTCAACCATGGGGAATTAAGAATCATGCCACCTATCACCAGAAATGTCTCAATGTAGGATATATGATTAAGGAACTCATTCTTTCATTTGGGGTACCTTTATGGGGGTAAAAGTCCCCATTTGTCTTTAGTATCATTCTCATGAGACTCCCCTTGGATTTGTCTTCATGGCCTCTTGCTTTACTTCTTCTATGGGATTTGAATTGTCTTCTTGACCACTTAATGTATTCATCAAGGGGATTCTTTACACTTCACATCATCATGGTTATGTGGGAAAATCATCATCACTTCAGGGGATTCTTCACTTGCTCCATTTGTGTGCAACTCAAAGTGGGCATGTGGAAAAAGCCACATGTTATGTCGTCTCATGAGGGCCATGATTAACTGCACCATAAGAGGATCACTTTGGATTTACATACACTTATGCCAATGCTCCTTCAAGGCTCTTCAAGGATTCTTATTTTCTTATCTTCATGGCATGACCACATCAATGACAACAATCTTCTCTAACTGATTCTTTATTTTCTGAGGGGCATGTTTACATGGAAAGGGGCTTCTTCATTTAGCTTCATGGCTTCAATTTGACATCAATGAAAACCATCTATCCAACAAGGATAGAATCCACACCACATCAACACCTCTGGGAAGGGGGGAAGGACCTATCATTTCAATCTATTATCATTCATTCATTGGTTCACTTGGTCATTCATTGGACACTTATCTCCTTGAATCCTCTTAGTATCTCTCGAGTGTCCACACACATGGGTAACCATTCAATAACAATACTTTCTAGCATATTACTGATCAGGTGCTCACACAACCGGTAAACCATCACATAACAATGATCCTTAACACTATCTCTCAGGTGTCCATACACATGGGAGGCCATTTAAAACAATGCTCCTTAGAACTCCTGCAAATTGTATATCATCTCATTTTATGGAAGCATCCTTAGTCACATTTATTCAGAGAATTCTACGATGAGTCACCCATGGAGTCATATTGACTCCATCCTCCTCTAGATTCAACATCAGTACCCCCCATTTCCCCTCCACGATTCCTACCATTGAAGTCTTTCCCCGTCACCCCCATTGTGTCTCTCCCCTATTATCATCATGAATTTCACATATGCTACTAGGTCATCCATGCGTTCATGCTCTGAACAAAGAAATTTTGAGTCCCATAATAAGTTACCCTCATATCCCCCTTTGGTGTATCAATCCCTTAGTTACCTATATCCATTCTTTGGTTGTATCCCTCATGACTCCTTCAATGAAACCTCATTTTCTCATGGGTAATGGGTTTCCCTCTTTCAACATAAGAACATATATTCTAGAGGATAGATGTAGAGGCACCATGTACCTTGGACCCATAACCATGATTGATGGGTTCCCTTGGACTGACTGACGGGAGACTTCAATTCCCTTTAGATTGGTTTTTTCTCATGTGCTTGACTTTAGCTCATCATCACACCATTGAGAATCATACAGGTTGATGGTTCCCTTATCTAGTTTGATTCAAGACGACATATATGCTAAAATCTAGCCAATTTGTGAGTCACTTCAGAATCCCTCCATTCATATGCTTCTAGTGATATCCGGGTTGTGCTAGCGATAATGTTTGGAAGCACTCCAATCATATGCTTCCCATGGTATCCAATTCTATTTTCTATTCCCTCGACCTATTTTATTTAGTATTTTATATATCTGAGTCACCTCTAAGGTGTTACTTTGTTATATACTCCTTCTAGTCTTGGGTCCCTCCGGTTTAATCAGTGCATCAATTACTGTCATTCTACATTCTATTGGAATGTCATTGTTTTGACATATGTTCTTTCAATCAAACATGGTTGGACCATGATTATGTATCCATTGTGTATTCAATATGGGTCCCTCACTGAAAATCATTATGTATCCATATTGGGTTCCTCTTTGACCCTCATGATGTATTTTATCCAATAGTTATTCATGTATTGACTAGGCCCCTTTTGGTCTAGATATCCATCTATATTGAGACATTGATACGAGCATGGGTATGACTTCCTTGTCCATGTATATGATATTATTTACAATTCATCCAATTTTAGTACTTTGTCTGTAGGTATGTGCCTCTATAGTCCCTCGGGAGGGGAATTCCTCTCTAGTATGATTCCAGTATTATATACAACCATCACCCCTCATATCCTATATGTAATAAATTCATATGATGTATTTCAGCCATATGATGAGATCCTAACCTCACACATTAGGGGGAAATCTATTAATAGCCAAAATTTGTTGACCTTCGATTTCATCGGATTCATCACCATTATACACCATCAACTATCATCATAAGCACCACTTTTCCATCTCATTCCATCCATATGAGTTGAGGAAGTAATGAAATTCCCAAAAATCAAAAGTTAAACCCCAAAATTGACCAATTTGAATATGGTCACACATTTTCCCTCAAAAGTTGTGACCTAAGTCATAGCCTTTCCCCCAAAATTCATGACCTAGTCCCAAAAAGTTATTTTAGATATGTCATTTGTTATTTCCCACTTCGCTAATGAATAATGGGCCAAAAGTGGACACATACCTTGACGTGGTCCAAAATTAGTTACGATTCTAGGTTTGAAAACCCTGATTTTTCCACTAAGCAATCAAGGAAATGGAGAATGTTCACATTAAATCTAGATCCTTATATTGAACACTCTTGAGCATATAAAAAATACCTCAGTGTCACCATTCCACACATTATTTCCATATCATACTCATGTCATTACTCTCTTAAAATTATATGTGAATTAGAAGGAGACCATTACCTACATTCTACTTCATAATTGACTACTTTGCTACTGTTTCTATAGGTTTAGAGGCCACAAAGGATATGCATGAATATTCCCTTGGATAGTTGTGGAGGCCCAATTTCCTCTTCATTGTACCAATTTACATATTTATGTATTATTATTCATCATGATAATGAAAATCCATTCTTTGATTCTCTACATGTTGTCTCGGTGATCTCTGTATGTAAATTGCAATTTGAAGAATGATGACCTTTTGTTTACTATTTAGTTTTAGTTGTTTTGTTTTTTCCTTATTGAATCTACTACTAAGGATTGCACAACCACTTGGTGGGTGCTTTTGGAACACATAGGTGAGAAATCACACCATACAAATTCCCACTACGTCTTGAGTCACCAACTCAAAAGCTCTATAGTAAAACTAGCTCTTCACATGTTGGGATGAAAGAAATGATATAGAGGTTGGTATGGATGATCTCTTATGGGATACCCATGCCGTGGAGGGAATGTTTTTACATGTAATCCAACTAAATGAACTAATGGTTGATGTTGATATCGTTGATACTTTCTATGAAAACCTAAAATTTGCTTCCACCACCCCTCTCTTTGGACATGGATCAAGTTCTACCCAATTAGGGACAACAATGTTGTTATACAATTTGAAAGTAATGTATGGTATTCCAGATGTGTCTTTGTCAACATTTTTGAGATAATTAACCATTCAATCCCCTAATTTTTTAAGGATTGTTGTCACAGAATGAACAACAAAAAATTATTGATTTTATGAATGCTTGATGATAGTGTACATTTATACCACCCACTAATTGTAGGTTACTTAAAGATAAGGTACTTCCAAGTGATAATGTCTTGCTCGACAGTTGTGCAGAGGAAAAGAAAAGTTTGAAAAACTTGGGTGTTGAATACATAGCATACCATGCGTGTTTGAATTATTGTATACTATACAGAGATGAACATGACGACAAAGAGATATGTCCAGAATGTGGGCTTTACAAGTACCAAAATTTAAAAAAACATAAGGGACATGATCCTCCTCATAAGACATTGAGGAACATACCTATAATTCCAAGGGTTCAAAGGATCTTTTGTTGAAAACAATTAGCTGTGCTCCAAGGGTGGAATGCCTCACATAGAAATAAGTTAGGAGTTATGTGAATATCAACGGATTAAATAGCCATGAAGCATATAGAGGATACATGGCCTCATAAACTCAAAGATGAAGTTTGGAGCCTTAAATTTAGTATAGCCATGGATGGAGTCAACCCACATTCCCTCCAAAACACCAACTATTTTGTTTCTCCAGTGGTAGTGATAAATAACAATATACCCCCATGGTTGTCCATGAAGAATGAACATCTTATGTTGGATCTTATAGTCTTGATTAGAATACAAGTGAAGAGAATGGATGTCTACTTAAAACCATTGATTGATGAATTTAAGCAATTATGGGAAGGGATACATGTATATGATGTATCAAGACCCATCCCAATTGAGAGGTCTTTTCCATTGTATGGCATATGTGTGTACGCCACACACGGTTATCCATGACTAGGATTTTTCTCTGGTAAGCATGTTCATTGACTTTTTTATATATGTAACACTATTTGGATGATACTTAATTTGGTTCAACTATCCTTTTTAACACTAGCATGCTCTATATACGATAACATTGCATGTATTGTAATAAAATGGCATCATGTATGTAAATGTTGTGTACTTTCTATAAAGGTTGGGTGGTCCAACCACCTATGAAAACTAGTGTATGACTTCTCTAGGGTATTCCTCCCAGAAGACCACCCTTATGGAAGAGTTGCATCTTCTTTCAATGGTAAACCAAAGAGAACCTAAAGACCTAAAATAATCACTCTAACATATTGGATTAGGGAATATAACATAGAGAAGGAGAAGGAAATTGTAGAATTATTCAATTCAAATGGGGAACCTATGTTCAATGATCCTGAATTTTTTGACAACAATGTTGAGAAAATGGCCATTGGGATGAAAAGGAAGTCTTTATTTTATGATCTTCCATATTGGAAGCATCTTAAGATTTCCCACTTACTAGATCCCATGCATATATTTAGAAATCTTTCATCTTCTCTACGGAGGCATACATCATAAAAAAGACACATTAGATATTAGGAGATATCTTATTTCTTCAAATACAAAAAAGAGACGTTAGCCAAGAAATAAAGCAGGGGAAAGGCCGGTACCTCTTGGTATTTTAAGGAAGGTGATGTCCCATGCATTTTAAAGAAAGATGAGATTTCTGTGGAAAAGGATATTATAGTGGGTATGAAGGGACCTTAATTTATAAGGGTTGACCATATGACATTGCTTCACTTTAGAAGGACATTTGTCAGGGTTGAAATCACATGACCATTTGAACCTTCTAAGGGTATGAATGTAGAATACATGATTGTTTTTCTATAGTGTATATTAAAATCTACTATGCACTCATAGTTTAATCACAAGTAATTATGGGTGTGTCTATTTTTTAGTTCCATTATCCTTTTCTTATGCACAATTGTGTGAACCATGACTTCAACTAGGACATACGACGTTCCATTTCAAAATTATATGCATTTGTATGTTGGATCACATCAAAGGAGATTCATATGGATAACATTCCATGGTGGTGTTGAGATATAATTGAGATTGTTTGTATGATTGAGAAGGAAATTCCCATGAGTTCTATGGACTTGTAGGTCCATATTCTAATTCACCTACCTGATGTGGTTGAACTAGTTGGGGAGAGAGGTACATGAAAAAATTGAAGGGGTTTTTTCGACAAAAGGAAAAACCAAAGGGATCTATGGTGAAGGATTACATAGTATACGAGGCATTCTATTATGGTAGTAAGTACATCAATAAAATTGATGACACACTTGGGGAAGTGGTTTGGGATGACCAATAATATGAGGACAAAAGATAAGGGTAGCTATTCCAAACAAATAAAAAAAGGCACATGGTAAAGAGTAAGTCAATTTGTATAAGTAAATTTTTTACATTCAAGTTGATCATATATATTTGACCTCATATGATTCATCAAATACTATTTGATCTCATATGATAATAGTATTGATCTCATATGATTTTTTTTTAATTCTTGTACTCACACATATGCTATAAGGAACAATTTTGCTTGAGGATGATTTGTAGAAGGCATGTTAAGATGGGTGATATAGATTTTTGGAGAATAGAGTGGAGTACTAGGTCTCTCCAGAATGCAGATCAAAGGTAACAATGTTCCCATGAATTCACTACATGCAATTTTAAGCTACAACCTCCAAAAAAAGGAGCATATATCCATGTGTAATTCCATGAAGGATGTGAAGTGTCACAAGGTAATGCACAACATAGAAGTATTGATGTCATATGTTGGAATCCAACTTGGCTTCCATTTGCTGCCAAGATAAACCATCTAAAATTCTAGGAATAAAAGAGACTTCAATGCTAAAGATGGGAATAGATTTAGATTGTGGATTGTAGAGCTCAGAACAAAGAATAATTGGAAATATTGTGCATTGTGGAAACTAGCATCAATCCCTTTCTACATTATGCACTAACAGGAAGGATTTTGAACTGTTATTAGGGACCTATACAGCTTGCAAGGGTAAGTTGTAACCAGTTTTTAATATGGATAAAAAATGAAATCTTGAAAATTGGAGTTAATTCCACAAATTGATCCCATGGTTATGTCATTTACTAAATATTACATGGATTCTATCATTACCTGCCTAATCAGATTCCTTCATTGATTTGTAACCAACATAGATCCATTTAAACTCGGATCTATCAAGCACTGAGAGGAATCCAATTTCTTGAGGTGTATTTTTTTGTAATCTTAAAATCAATCAATTTGATCCTCTCTTGTTTGATAGGTTCGGGTTTAAGTTTTAATTTTACTTTTCATAATTTTTTATTTTATAAGAAGACATGTATTTTTTACTTGAAGAGACGACATGTATTTTTTTAAATTTTTTTTTAATTTTTGGTAACGTTACGTTACATTACAACATCTCCCCCATACTCGGCTGTAGAGCACCTTGCTCTTCTCAGTGCAATTACCAGAGTAATCAAATTCCTTCATCGAAGATGCCTGCTTGACAATATTATATGTTGGAAATAATAACATGGTTGGTTCCTCTGAAAAGGTTGGGATGTGAACTATGAGAACTCTACTTGCTCTGTAACCTCTGTCACCATACAAATTTGAACTATTGAAACGTACAAAAACATAATGTGCAAAAATATAATTTGAAACATATTTCCTCACCCCACATCATTTCTCACCTCCTCGCCATGCAAAAACTAGAGATATATTTTCTCTTAGCCACATGATACCTTGATACCAGGCTTCAGGCTTCACTGAGACCTTCATTGATACCTTCACCGAGACCTTCATTGATACCTTCACTAATACCTTGATACCTTCACCAATACCTTGATACTATGATCCCTTGAGACCAAATCACTTCCAACTTATATCCTTCTGATCACATCCAACTTGTATCCTTAAATATTATTTTCATAATTTAAAGAACCATAAAGATAATTTATCGAATCGCATCAAAAACCACTTCACTTTAGATGAAAGGAGGAAATACAGCATGAGTTCTTGGAAGGAAAACTAGATCAAATTTTATCTTTATATCTATCGTAATATCCCTATCCCCTTTAATGCCTTATTTTCCCTCTTTATCCATCCATAATATATATCCTTTCAACATTCAAATTAGGTGTAAAAGGTCATATTTGCACACTAGCATATTGGCATATTAAAAATCAGACATCAAGTTTATAATTTGAATCAATTCAATTTTTCCTCTTGGGAGCACCCTTCTTATTATCCTCATGTGACTTTGAAATTGATGAAAGATAGTTCTCATATTTTTCCACTTCATAAATAAGTTGGCAATTCTAATTATATACTTTCCTTTGCCTTTTATTCTATTTACTAGCACAAAAGGACAAATGTAGTCCTATCCCCAATTCTAAAAAGGATAGTTATACATTATTGGATTCAATGTGTGAAAACCACCCACATGTAACTTGTGAGTTATAGTATAACACTACCCACATTTCCTCACCAACTTGGAACAATTCTCAAGCATATCCAACCACCATAGCCCTAAACAAAAAATCATCTATGGTGTGCTTGTTATAGAGCAATGTATTCACATGAATCCATAATGTGATGATCCCATTATCGAATTCTTAGTGTATGTTGGTGAGACACATCTTCTCAATATTCCATCTAGTCCAAGCTTATATACAACACCTATGACAAGCTTTAATATTTATTGTCCATTAACTAGAATTATCTTCTACACTATAGACATTACACTTGCTCCCTCATTTCATGAATGTGACAAGAATCATCCCTAAACAATTATCACAAAACTTTGGAAAATAAAAGCATAAAAAATAAAATAATGAATATTTATTTATTATTGGGTCTTAATAATTCATTGATATTCCAAAAAAATTAGGAGAATAAAGTTATTATATATAACTCATTCTTATGAATTGCTAATCTACTAATGTGAAATTCAACCCTCTTACAAGAAAGAAAATTAGACAATTAAATATTATCCATATATATATATAATCTGATTGTGTTTATATATCATTGTAATATATACCCACATTAAAGCATAAATTCAAAACATTTTAATGATACTCACTTCCTAATATTTTATCTCATCATAACTATGGTGATTTATGAATGCTTCTCTTAAATCTTTTTGAGTATAGACTCATTTCCTTTTTAAAATCAAATAGACTGAAATATTAATAACATATCATCTTTATCATCTTCTTCATATATTTATAACTAGCATAGATCCATCCTAAATACATATCTATCAAACACCTAGAGGCATCCAATTTCTTGAGGTGTTATTTTATAATGAATTTTTAAAAATTCTATGTTATTAATTCCTAAAAATTAAATTGATTTTTAAATTTTCATTATTTAATAAATTAAAATGATATAAAATATAATTTATTTTAATAAATTATATTTACTTTTTTATAGAATATTAAAATTGAAATCAATATGCCAAATCATATTCTATCGATTGAAGTGGGCCTTCCCCCCATTGAGAGCATAACTAAGATTAGGTACCTAATATAGATGATATATTAAAAATATTCAAAGAGAAGTTGTGGTGTGATGAAAACTTAGTGGATAAAAGAGAATTAAGATATTACAAGGAGGTGATTAAACCTAACGTTGAAGGTCAAAACTATTTTATATTTTAAAATAATAATAATTGAGTATGATTTACGTTAATATTATTTACTTCTAAATTTTAACTACTTTTGGTGCAATAAATTAAAATTTATAGTTTAGTAATTCTTAAAAATCAAGTTGAATTTAAAATGTTCATTATTTAATAAATTAAAATGATATAAATATAGGTGAGTTCATTAAATATAATTTATTTTAATAAATTATATTTATTAATTTTTTTACATTGAAATAACATAAATGAATTAAGTCACATTTACTTTATGAATCAATAATGGTTATCCTCATTTCTAATTAAACAAATAAATTATAATAAGTTTAACCATCTTAAAGAAAAATACATATACATATAAAATTTTGTTTTCAATATTAAATTAAAAACAAAGCATTCTATTATAAGATGAGTCAATTATTAATCAATTACATCACCCCAAAAAATGTGATGTTTAATTTTTTTATAATTTTATTTAATCATTAATCATAAGATTAATCATAAGAGTATGTGGAAGTGCTATAAAAAAGTTTAAATTTAAATGAAAGTATACATCCATGTGGTGTGCCTTTTTGGCATGTTTACAAAAAGGAAAAGGATAGAGGTTTTCACCTAATGGCTATTAAGTTTTGTTGTAATTATAAAAGTAGAATTTTCCTTTAAAAATGAGTTTGAATTTAGATTTTTGAAACAAGATTAGTAACCTAAATTTGAAGTAGAGTTATATTTTTTTCATATTTTATTTGAAAATTAGAATTTGAATCTAAATTGTTTATAGAATAACAACATTCTTTTAAAAAGATTGAAAGCTAAATTTAAATTTAGCTAACTGAAAATAATGATATCCTTAATCTAATCTAAATATTAAATTTTAAGTTCTCATCTAAAGTTTTAAATGTCACATGTGAAGTAATAACAAAAATATTAATTAAAAACTTTGTTAATAACAAAAATATTAATTAAAAACAAGATATTTGGGTTCAACAATTTAGAGCATTTGTTGATTAATATACTTACTCTATTAACGTGTTACATTCTCTATTTATTTATTTACTTTCTATGCACTTTCCTTTTTTTGGATGTTGGCTATGGCTTTTTTATTTTGGGGGGGTTGTTGGCTATGGATGCTTTTTTTTTATTTCCTTAGTAATATTATGATATTATATGTATTTTATTTTCCAATAACTCTCTCCTTGATTTGATGTGCTCACACTACCAGACATATTTGAGCTCCGCCAGTCTTCTTTGAATGTGAAGAGGCCAACACTGAAGAGGCCAACATGACATCTAGACCCACACTCTTTGAATGTGAAGAGGCCAAGAGGCCAACATGACATCTAGACCCACACTCTTTGAATGTGAAGAGGCCAACATGGCATCTAGACCCACACAGAGAAGGAGTACAGTAACATATTTGAGGGCATAGAGTCTTCTTTGAATGTGAAGAGGAGAGTGTGGCATCTAGGATCCAAGAAAATGCCTTGGCAATGGTAGGTTTTTCCTACTACTACTGCAAATTTGATTAGAAAGTTGAGCCTTGGAATTTTTTGAATCTGCAAAGATATATTAAAGTTGGGCATTAGTTTGATGTTTGGGTTGTGTGTGGTGCAATTTGTTTCTCAAGCTTGAGATGTAAACGTTGTTGGTTCTCAAGTCTCAAGTTCTAGTTGTCAAGTCTCAAGGTCTAGGACACCGAATAAATCCCATTGAATCATTACTTCTATTTAGGAAATAAAGCTCCATGACCAAGGTCAAGGTAACGGGATTGACCATATCAACATGAAACATTATTTAGTAATTTTCAGATAAAATTTTATCATTATCCAATCTTAGGACTCTAAAACTTAAGAAAGTTGCAGAATTTTGTGGTTTATCTACAATTTAATTCAAAGTTGTCATCATGCTAGGGTCACATAGAACTCATCTTCAACTTTCTCATTGAAGTCTTCTACATCAGTGAACACATCTAGTGTTATTTTTGTGGCATTAAGATCCCATTGAAATTATGATGATTTAATTAAAATTCTTTATCACTATTATACACTCATGGTTTCTTTTTATGTAGCAATGAGTCAAGCTATTCAAATTTATTTAAGGATGTTGAGCTATGGCATATAATTGTTTCAAGGGGTGTTAGAGGCCACAACGCAATGGCTACCAGGGTCACATGGATACAAAATAAATCAAAGATGCGTGTAATCTCTAAGCAATTGTTATGTTTTCTTTTGTCCATGCAAGTTGAACTCCTATTTTTCTCAAAGCTTATTACAATTTATGGGTAGTCTGCCAAGACTATTGATATTTATATGTAGAAAATGGAAGATAATATTGTTAATTAAATTTTTAGGAAAAAGATATTTATATATATAAAATGAAGGATAATATTGTGAATTAAATTTTGGGAATAGAGATAGGGATAACTCACAAGAATTAATGATCAAATGGATAAACAAAAAACTTAGGTTGAAGTTTTCATCGACACGCTGTAGAATTGCTATGTGAGAGTGGTGGTGCTGGAGCACGCTCTAACCCTAGCAGTATTTTTATCGATAATTTGAATTTGAACATTTGAAGATAACAATATTCTTAATCTAGACTGTTGGATGAATTTGAATTAACTATAGTTAATTCAAATATTTAACTATATCTTTTGAGTTTGATCTTGTCGGCTAGTGAACTATCTTTATGGAGGTCGCTTTTCTCCTTTGGCATTCTAACGGCTAGTGAATTATCTTTATGGAGCGCTAGGTTTTTGTGTATCTGTGCATTTCTCCAAACTGGTGTTCATCCGTGGAGGGTTGGTGGAGATGGTCGGTGAGGCAATAAGAGAATTTGTTATTGTCATACGTGAAAACGATCTGCAAAGAAAACGAGATCTGGACCTGCCGTAATGCAAGGACACCGTCGACCCCATCGAAGCTATTGTCTTGCTTTCTGGTGCTACAGCCGAAGGCCATATTTGGGATTCAGGGTCTCGGCAAGGAGCTATTGACGGAGCTTATTGTGGCTGTATCGTAGGCAAAGAAGCCATGGCTGATCGACAGGTCTGAATATGAATACTGGTAAATGTAGTTCATTGGGCGACACAAGTTGCAGGAAGACGGCCCCAAGACCATCTAGCATTCTTGTGATGCGCACGAGATCGGGTGGAAAGCTCTCCTGGAGACCGTCTTTCTTTTTCGGTTGCGGTGCCTCTTTCGGCCAGGGTACTGGTAGTGGCAATTCACCCATACTAAGTCATTGCCTCTGTCATCTATGAGTAAGAAGCGCCTCGGCGGGGTTCCGATCTTCAAATCAAAGAAGTACTGCCCAAAACTTACCGAAGCACAAGAGAATATCGGTCTCCCAATCGCGGCCCCTGCAAGGCTACGTCCTTGTCCTCTATGGGAGAAATGATGGGAGCATTTTCTGGCCGATTGTGTAAGGACAATGACGATGACGATGAGCGGAGATTTCTTTCTACAAAGGCGGCCAAGGCTGCGATACGAAGCTTGTCATGGCGGAGAAGCGACATCACGGTTCTGAATCTGCTCTCCGACGGATTCCTGAAGGGCGATCAATGGCTGTTTCTGTGCATCAACTTGAGTCGCACTATCTCTAGATCATCGCTCGCCTGTGTTTGAAGCCCCCCGTGATAACTTGGAATGTACAGAGGCATACGAATGCCCATTTAAAAATTCCCGGTGCTCTGTGTCGCTCTGTGTCGCTGATCCATCTCGGAATCCCTCCGTTCGAAATGAAATGATGGGAGGCCCTTCGAAATGAATATATAGATCCGGGAAGAGACAAATAAGGCGCTAAGTACGGCCCTCGGTAACCATCTCGTATTGCCTCGTATGAGCCAAAGGGTTCTAAGCTGAATGGTAGACATGCCGAACGGAGAAACCCTCGAGCTCTGCAGTTGGCAAAAAGCAAGAAAAAAGCATGAACCACAATTGAAGAAAATCATGAATCACAATTGAAGAAAAGCATGAGAGCGGCGTTTTGGATTTCAATATTTACCTCCTCCTTCTTCCTTTGGTGTGTTTGTATGCTTGGGTTTCTGGGTTCGAGTGGTCGGGTGTGTGAATCTGATTGTGGTTTAATGTCTGAGTATGGGTTAGTTTGATTGTGGTTTAATGGGTGTCTGAATCTGACTGTGGTTTAATGTCTGAGGAGGATGGACAGAAATAGAGGCAAAGAATTTGGGCTACTGGATGAACTTGAATGGTGGAAAGGAGGAGGATGCAACTGACATCAATGTTTTCTCTCAAAAATTGTGGAGATTCAATTCCAGGTATGTCTATTATCATAGAAGCAATCTCATTCATTTATGTTAATCACTTGGTCATTGCAATGAGGGATGGGTTCTGTTCTTGAGCGTTGCGATGAGGGTTGGGTTTTGTTATGAGTAGAATAGTTTTTTATTATGTTATCTGAGTTTTTCTTTGCTCTCAAAATCCATACGCTAGTGATTTTATTTATGTTTTTTTTTTCCTTAAAATATATGTTTGATTTCTGCTCCTCTCAAAAATCCTAGAAAATCTCAACCATCTATAGTTTAAATTTTTTGGACTTTGTATAAGATTTGAGGCACAAACTTGTGATATAAAAGGTTTTGGTTTAAATTTTTGTAAAGTGGCTTAACCCATAAGCAAAATGGGTTCGGTTTTGTTCTGAGCTATTAAGCATAGGGTTTCATCCTAGAGGATTCAACATTTCCAATGACGTTCGTGACAATCCGTGCTATGCACGTCCCTTAGAAGCAACCTCATTCATTTATGTTAATCACTTTGGCGTTGCAATGAGGGATGGGTTCTGTTCTTGAGCGTTGCGATGAGGGTTGGGTTTTGTTATGACTAGAATGGTTTTTTATTATGTTCTCTGAGTTTTGCTTTGTTCTCAAAAGCCATAGTCTAGTGATTTCATTTATGTTTATTTATTTTTTCCTTTAAATAAATGGTCGATTTATGCTCCTCTCAAAAACCCTAGAAAATCATAGGGTTTCATCCTTACAATCCGTGCTATGCCATCCGTTTTTTTCCGTTTGTTCATTCAAGTGCATGGTATTGATAGGTAAAGGGGTCTAGGGATTCGACATTCGATGGTGTTTGAGAATGTGGCATCTGCTTCCATTCTGATTCCTTGTTATGCTAATTCACGACGTGTGGGTGAAAGTGAAACTATGGCCATGGGCATTTATTTGTTGTAAGAACTGTCATTTTTTTTTATGACTTATGCAAATCTCCGACTGTCAGTGTCTACATTCTATATTATCACTGCCCACCAGCACGCGGTTCTGCCCAAAACTGCCACACACGACCTCCATACATTTCAACTGCTCAATTGCTCCTTTGAATTACAGCTATTTGGCAGCCTTGCAAACTTTCAATCGTCTCATAGATTTGTCATTCCCTGTGGCTCTGAGTGTTGCGGCAATCTCCTCTTAATATTTGTGTGTAGGTGAGCTAGGTTTGGCACAAGCACCTGCCTAATCGTCATCATCTAAGAGGGACGTTCCAGGTTCTATGCCAGCCTCCTACCAAATAACAGAATCGATTAAACTAACTTGCTATATTTATATTTCGATTATAAACTAATTTTTCATATATTGGAAGTGTCTCCCTTTTCAATCATGATGGCTGAAGTAATATGTTTTAGCTCGTACTTAAAGAAGCTACCCCAACTGGCAATGGCAAAGCCAATTTAGTGGATTCCTTTTTTTGCCTGAACAGTGACATCGGATTTATTTCTCTTGGTTGTTGTTTGGGAAACCAAAGGCTCCACGTCATATAACATTGCACTCAAACTGCAGGTCTCTCCGCTCCTGCCTCCACCTCTGCATAGTGGTTTAATTTTTTTTACAGATATAAAAGATTTTAAAGTGGCTTAACCCATAACCAAAATGGCTAGGCCCAAACCAAATCATATCACATCGCACTTCAACTGTAGGTCCGGGGCTCCCACCTCCACCTCTACATGCTTATCAATAAACTATATCACATCGCAGTCCCATTCCACCTCTGCATGCTTATAATATTTAGATTAACTGGCCTATGTTTTTGGGTTTTGGGTTTATAGATTACTATCTTCTCTTTATATTTAGATTTACGGCTTTTGAGTTTAAATGGTGCGATCAAATTCTGGTTGGTTTGTAGCATCTTACACATTATGAAATCTTTATTTTATATTTTATTAATTAAAAAAGACAAAGACTTTTATGAAATTCGGCATGCTATTTTTTTTAGATTTTTAGTTTTATATTGCTTCAACATTTATAAGGAACGTTTCTATGAAAATGATTTTTAGAGTTATTTCATAATTTTTATGAAAATATTTATGTGAATATTATTTAGATTTTATATGGTTGGTGTTTTACAATTAGCATCTCCTTAATGAAAATTTTAAAAAACTAAATATAAATATTTATAAAAATAAAATATTTTAATTAAATTAAATTATATATATACAAAAAGATTATTTCCCTAAATCTTCAAATATTCAAATAATGGTCAAAGATCCGACTTACTATTAGAGTGCCCTTCTTCGTAGTTTACAAATTTCATTTTTTTAAACCATTTTCATAGTTTATTATTTTGAAATTAATTTAATCTTCTTTGTATTCTACTATGACATATTTAGAGAACTTTCTAAAGTTGCTTGAAAAGATATATATGTGGAAAAGAGAGGGAGAGGGAGAAGTGGAGGGAGGGGAGCAGAGTGCAGAGGAGTGGAGGAGGTGGATTGGGGGGACTATAGGGTGAGAGGAGGGGAGGAGGAGGGGGGAGGAGGGGAGGAGGAGGACCGAAGGGGGGAGGTGGGGAGGAGGAGGTGGAGGGGGATGAGGAGGAGGGGGCGGGAGCGAGGGAAGGATGGGGAGGAGGAAGGAGAGGGGGAGTGGGAGGAGGAGGAGGTGAGGGAGTCGGGACGGGAAGGGGATGGGAAGGAGGAGGAGAGGGCGATGGGAGGGGGGAAGGGGGGACGAGGATGGTAGGTAGGGAGGAGGAGAAGAAGGGGAGGGGGAGGGGGATAAAAGGGGGGGGGAGGAGGTAGATAGGAGGGACAGGGGGAGTGGGAGGATGAGGAGGAGTGGGGGGGGAAGGGAGCAGAGGAGAACAAAGCGTGGAGGGCACAAAGGAGGAGGAGTGGGAGATGGGAGGGGAGAAGAGGAGGAGGGAGAGAGGGGGAGGAGGAGGGTGGAAGAAGGAGGAAAGAGGTGTAGGATGGGAGGGTGGGGAGTAGTGAGAGGGAGAGGAGGAGAAGGAGGAGGGGGGTGAGCGGGGGGGGGGGGGGGGGGAGGGGAGGGGGAGGGGGGGGAGGGGAGGGAGAGGGGGAGTGGGAAGAGAGGGAGGAGGAGGAGGAGGAGGAGGGCGTGGGAAGAGTATGTGGGCGGAGGATGGGGAGGGGGAAGGGGAATGGAGAAGTGGAGGAGGAGAGGGCGATGGGAGGGGAGTGGATGAGGAGGGGGGAAGAGGGGATGAGGAGGGAGGTAGGGAGGAGGAGAAGAAGGGGAGGAGGATGCGAAGGGGAGGGGGGATGGGGATAAAAGGGGGGGGAGGAGGCATATAGGAGGGATAAGCAGAGTGGGAGGATGAGGAGGAGTCGGGGGGGGGGAAGGGAGTAGAGGAGAACAGAGAGTGGAGGGCACAAAGGAGGAGGAGTGGGAGATGGGAGGGGATAAGAGGAGGAGGGAGAGAGGGGGAGGAAGAGGGTGGAAGAGGGGGGAAAGAGGTGTAGGATGGGAGGGTGGGGGAGTAGTGAGAGGGAGAGGAGGAGAAGGAGGAGGGGGGCAAGCTTGGGGGATGGGAGGGGGAGAGGGGGAGGAGAGGGAGGGGAGGGAGAGGGGGAGGAGAGGGAGGAGGAGGAGGAGGAGGAGGAGGAGGAGGAGGAGGAGGGAGTGGGAAGAGTATGTGGAGGGGGGATGGGGAGGGGGAAGGGGAATGGAGAAGTGGAGGAGGAGAAGGGGAGGAGTAGTAGGAGGTGCAGGGGAGGAGGAGGAGGAGGAGGGAGAGGGGCAAGTGGAGGAGGAGGAGGAGGAGAGAGAGGGAGTGGAGGAGGAGGAGGAGGAGGAGGAGGAGGAGGGAGGAGGAGGAGGAGGAGAGAGAGGGAGTGGAGGAGGAGGAGGGGGTAAGAGGGTAGGGTGGAGGGGCAGGAGTGGGAGGGAGAGAGGGGGAGGAGGAGGATTTGTGGGGAGGGGGAGAAGGAGGAGGAAGGGGGAAAGGAATTGGGATGGGAAGCGAAGGGAGGGGTGGAGGACGGTGAGCAAAGGGGAAGGGATGAATGGAGGAGGAGGAGGGGGAGGAGAAGGAGGAGAGGTAGGTGGGGAGGGCATAGGGAAAGGGGGGGTGGAGGGAGGGGGAGGGGGAGGGGGAGGGGGGAGAGAGAGAGGAGGAGGAGGAGGAGAGGGGGGATGGTGAGGGCGAGGGGGGGATGGGGAGAGGTGATGGGTAGGGAGAATGGGAGGTAGAGGAGGAGGAGGAAGGGGGGGGGAGGAAGTGGAGTAGGGGGGGATGGGGAGGGTTGAGGTGAAGGGAGAGGGGAAGGACGAGGAGGAGAACTGAGGGAGGGGGAGGGGGATGGGGAGGGGAGGCTTGGAAGAGGAGGGATAGGGGAGGGAGAAGGGGAGTGGGAGGATGAGGAGGAGTGGGGAGAGTGGTCATGGGAGAAGGAGAATGGGAGGGGGGGAGTGGAGGGGATTGGGAGGAAAGGAGGAGGAGGGGGGGAAGAAGGAGTCAGAGGGGAGGGAGTAGGAGAAAGATGGGAGGGGGGAGGAGGAGTGGGGAGAGTGGAAGTTGGAGGAGGAGGAGGAGAATAAGGGAAGGGGAGGGGGAGGAGGAGAGAGAGAGATTGGAGGAGGAGGAGGGGTAAGAGGGCAGAGTGGAGGGGTAGGAGGGGGTAAGAGGGCAGAGTGGAGGGGCAGGAGGGGGATTGAGAAAGGGGGAGGAGGAGGAGGAGGGGGGAAGGAATTGGGATGGGAGGGGAAGGGAGTGGTGGAGGATGGTGAGAAGAGGGGAAGGGACGAATGGAGGAGCAGGAGGGGGAGGAGAAGGAGGAGAGGCGGGTTGGGAGGGCATAGGGAAAGGGGGGGTGGAGGGAGGGAGGAGGAGGAGGGGGATGAGGGAGGATGGGGAGGAGGAGTAGGGAGAGATAGAGAGGAGGAGGAGGAGTAGAGGGGGGATGGTGAGGGCGAGGGGAGGATGGGGAGAGGTGATGGGTAGGGAGAGTGGGCGGCAGAGGAGGAGGATGAGGAGGAGGGGGGAAAGTGGAGGAGGGGGGGATGGGGAGGGGTGAGGCGAAGGGAGAGGGGGAGGAGGAGGAGGAGAACTGAGTGAGGGGGAGGGGAATGGGGAGGGGAGGGAGAAGGGGAGTGGGAGGAGGAGGAAGAGTGGGGAGAGTGGCAGTGGAAGGGAGGGGAGAAGGAGGGGAACAGGAGGGGCGAGGGGGGAGGAGGAGGGGAACGGGAGGGGCAAGGGGGGAGGAGGAGGGGGAAGGAAGGAAGGGGGGGAGGAGGAAGAGTAGGGGAGGTTGGATAGGAAGAGGAGGAGGAGGGTAGGTAAGGGAAGGAAAGGGAAGTTGGGGGAGGATGGGGGGGAGGATGGGGGGGGGAGGAGGAGGGGGCAGGAATAGGGGGAGGAAGAAAGGGAGGGAGGGAGGAGGAGGAGGAGTTGTAGGGGGAGGAGGAGGTGGTGTGGGGGGAGGGGCGAGGAGTAGGAGAAGTAGACGGAGGGAGAGGGGGATGTGGAGGAGGAGGAGAGGGGGGGAAGTGGAGGGGGGGAGAGGGGGGTGAGAGGGGGAGTGAAGAGGAAGGGGGGGAGGGAGAGAAGGGGAGAGGAGAATGGAGGGGGGAGGGCAGGAGGAGGAGGGGGGGAGGGAAGGTAGGGGGAGGGGAGAGGGAAGGTTGAGGATGAGGATGAGGAGTGAGAGGGGTATGAGCAAGAGGTTGATGAGGGTGGGAGGGGAGGGGAGTGGAGTAGAGTGGGAGGAGCAGGAGCAGGATGAGGAAGTGGGGAGGGGAGATGGGGAGGAGGAAAGGGGGGGGTACAGTGAGGGTGAGAGGGGGACAGGAGGAGGAATGCTAGAGGCGAGAGAAGGGGGATGGAAATATGGAGAAGGATGAGGGGGGGTAAGGGGAGGGGGAGGAGGAGGAGGGGGGATTTTGGGGGAGTAGGGGGAGGGGAGGGAGAGGAGGGAGGGGGAGGGGGAGGGTCAAAGAGGGGAGAATGGAGTTGGGGGGGGTGGAGTATGGGGAGAATGACCATGTAACATACCCTTTTAGGTGGGAAAACATTTATGTTAGCAAATATTATTATAACTTTTATTGTAAAGTTTTATGTTGGACAGGTGTCCAAGGATGACTGTAATTTGCACAATATATTATTATTAAATAAATAAAATAGGAGACAAACACCTACGAGGACTATTGAAAGAGTGGTTACTGATCCACTAGGTGGAATGGAATCTGGGGTAGAAGGCAATGAACAAGTGGCAGCATCATGATGCAACTAAACTAGTTGTTGGTATGGGACAACTCCCCTTGAAATGTGGTCATAGTGCCCTGAAAGATGGGACTGGAGCTTGAGGCTCATTTATTCCAAACTGACCACTAAAAGACCTATGCAGTCTATATAATAAGCCATCAAATATTGAACTAGCGTTCATCACTTTTCCTGACAAGGAAATTTACCTTGGGGTTTTGCTGTGTTTGCACCCAAGAGATTTGATGAGCATATATGCTATGTTGTTGATCATGTTGTGAGTCTTCCAAACTCTTATTGAGTTCAGGAGGTTGATGCTGAGTGGAGAAGGCATTTTATTTCAGGAGGTTGATACCGAGTGGAGAAGGTATTTTTGAGTGCCTTGCCTTCTACACAGATTCCACCCACTTATTGGATCAATAATCAGGCTCGGGGGGTTCACTAGAAGTCAGTAGTTGAGCTGCTTCTTCTGAAATCTGATTTATATACCTCTACTTTAGTTTCTGATTCAAGTTTTAAAGCATGAATAGAATTATGAATGAAATAAATGATCTCTGCTTTTTTCCCCATGCAAAAAGGAATAGCATCGTTACTCTAGTACAAAGACAAATTAAGTAGAATAGATCAAGATAAGCAAATAGCCAAGTGAATGAGCAGATTAAATTATTATAAATTTCTCAAGTTTCTACTTACTATTTGATTTCTATATATACATTTAGAGTGCCTCATTGTCGTTTATTTTTAGCTAACTGTTTTCCTAATTTACAAGCAATGTTTCCTTGTTTATAAATATCTTTGTTTCAAAATAAATAGATTTATGTTCTAACAGTAAAGAATTGTTTTCTGCATACAGTAGTTAAATGTGTATGTTTATATTAGGATAAATTTATAGACTTACTTCCATTATGCAGCAGAATGATATTTCTTTTACAGACAACAAGAATTTCCAATTATCTCATGCACACATTTATACAATTTTTTTACACCATAAACTACACAGTGGAAATCAAAACATTTTATCATTTTCTGCTATTACCCTAAACAAAGTTATCAACTACTATCCTATAGTCAACATTTCCATTTTTAAACAAGTCAAACTTTATTTCCCTTAATCACACAGAAATCATTCCTACAGCTTAAACAGTTTTACAATTTTAGGTATTATTTCCAGGAATTCAAGTATCATGATATCTGTAAGATATTTCTAAACAAAATAGAAAACATCAATTTAGTGTTGAAACCATTTCGAAGAGCAACTTCAGACCATACATTGTAAACACTTGACAAATCGAGTTACTTTTTCCTTAAAGCCAAAACATAGAATATATTTTTATTTATTTCATAACTCGACAAAATTTATGACTCGACATCATAACGGTGATCGAATCAAGCCACACATTTTATAATTCAAAACCCAAAATTATAGAATAACTCTGCCGAGAACTTCTCTCAACTGACGAACCACACACAGCCAAACTCTTCTCTAAGAACAAAAAACACATCTCATACGATTTGTAGAAATCAAAGGATCATTATGATATCCAAGTCTGGGAGACACATGACACAACTATACAGTTTTCACAATTATTGTTATGCAGAAGAAACATTACCAAGAAGCTTCCATTATAATCCACAACTATAACTTTTATCCATCAACCATAAAACACAGAACCATTTTGAGATGTATCACTATATTAAGTCTGAGGATATAAATCTTTGTTACAAAACAGTTGTATTCAAAATCGACACGGCCATTGTCTTATGGGTCAAGGAATCCTCCCCATTCTTTTATAAAGATTACAAACCCTATCGAAACTCTATGAGTTAAAAACACAACACACAGAACATCACACAATCGGTCATTCTCTTCATCTACACAGAGTTTCAAGGCAACCGCCGAGGCTTACCGGTTGGTATAGCTACAGCCAACCTACAATGCCCAAATAGGAGAACACCAATGCATCATTTCCCTATAAACAACCACATCAATGTTGTGGTCAAACATTTATCTTATCAAAGAAACAAAGACTCAGTATAAACAAACAAATAACTACTGCGTTAAATACCGAATGTGAAAGCTACAGGAGGAGTTTCGAACACATTACCTTTTTAATTTGAAAGACGTAGCAGCAATAAATGCCAAGACTGGTGCAGCTGCAACCAAACCCTTACATCATCGAATGTTGGTGTAGCTGGAGCCCAACACCAAAACCATCAATTATTTCAACACCGTGAAACAGTGCCGAGAGAGGTAGCAACTTAGGCGAGGCCCCCTGGCCATTCATTTCAAAACCCAGTATTAAAATAAACAAACCCTCAACAAGTCGGGGTATCGAATCCACCCAAAGACCCAACTCTAAGACTACCAAACGATCCATTCACCACTATACAAGAACAGAGAGAGCTCGGCTCTATAAATTTCAGAGGTTACGAGTTCAACACTCAGGAGCTACACCTCCACAAGCTGAACAACCAAACTACAAACCCTCAGCCTGTCGGCCACGCAGAGCTACCACTACCAAGTAACAAAAGACACAATAACTCATCAATCGCAGCAAAGGTAGGGTTTAACCATACCCATCAATACACTTCCAAGATCAATGGTGGAGATCACTAGGAGACTTACGAAGCATCAAAAACCATCTACCACATTAAATGTGATATCATTACAAACGCCACGAAGGAGCCAGTTCATCAACTATTGAACCATTCTGTTTACACATCATCGCAAGGAGGATTAATACCACTGTATTGGCATGTGAACAAACCAGCTATACCATCCACGATGGAATCCCGCTATCCACGGTAGCTGTAAACATTCAATGCATAAGTTACGGTTACACTTGCCAACCTGTGACATCAATGATCAATGTTTAAAATCATATCACTTATTACATTGGAATTCGCATATGGTTTAGTCGTGGTATACCACCTTGTTACAATATGTTTGTATAAGGTTGGGTAGATAATGCGAAGGGTTCATATAGTAACCTATGTTGCATAGCAGCACAATCGCATAGTATTACATATTGCATATAATCTATATCCGTGCACATAATCCATATTGTTTGCACATAAATAATATAGTTTGCATATAACTCATATTGTTTCCATAAAAGTCAATAAGGTTCATAGGGTATAGTATCAAATAGGGTACCACAATGCACACAACTCACGTTATATAAATGTGATATATTTTACAATAGTGTGTAAATATTACCATAGACATTATTTTATAATGGGATTGATAGTGTTTCATAAACACCTTGTAATTTGATTATAGAATATAATCTAGGAAATGCACCAGATACACCCTATCATGTAGAAAATAAAGACATATCAACAATCAAAGTGGCCATAACCTTAGTAGGAGTATAGTTCCTAGGCATGTTATTAAAACAACTATACTTAGAATTTCTACAATTTGCCATAAGAAAAGATAGATAGTTATACTTGCAAAATTAAGTGAAGAGTATATATTCTGAGTACAAAAATTGAGGCATGAACATTATAGCCTTTCCCATGATTCACATACAAGCTTAAGATGCCTTGTGTGCATCAAGCAATCTTTTTCAGACACTTTTATCTTAAACAATTATAGTCTTGAGCCAAGATTTTTACCGGTAGAATGCCCAAGTTTTATATCTTCAAATATTGACAAGTAGATTACTGAAAAATTGTATAGTCACTTGTTGCAACCTTAATCTTACATGTAAATTGTCACAAGTATGAAATCACATGCTTTAGCACAAATGCTATGTAAGCCTTGGGGCGTCCGTAGGACCCATTCATCAATCAAACAAAAGTACATTAGTCAAACAGTTGTTTCATCATTCATAAACAACAACAGTAGAATTTGTAGCAGCACAACTAATTATGGATAACATCAAGACATAAGCTGAAATCTGTTAGTCACAAATTCTTACATAATAAACCAGCATGGCATTTAGTACAGCAAGATAACATTTAATGCATTGTTCTATTTCTGCATTCATTAAATAAGCAATAAATGTCACGTAGAAAAATTTAAATTTTTGTGATTTTTCCGAGATGTTACAGACCAAGAGTGGGGGAAGGCAAGGTAGGAGGAGGAGTAGGGGGAGGGGGACCAAGAGTGGGGGAGGTGAGGTAGGAGGCAGAGGGGGGGGAGGGGAGGGGACCGATGGGGGAATAGGAGCGGGGAGGAGGAGGAGGTGGGAGGTTTGGGGGGGATAGGGGGGAGGTGGGAGGAGGAGGAGGAGAGGGGGAAGGGGAACGAAATGGGGGGATTTGATGGTGGGAGGAGGAGGAGTGGAAGATGGAAGGGGATCATAGGAGTAGGGAGAGGGGGAGGAGGAGGAGGGGTGGGTTGGATGGGGAGGGAGGAGTAGGTAGAGGGAAGTGGCATGTAGAGGGAGGAGATGAGGAGGAGGGGGGGATGAGGTGGAGGGGGGGGAAGAGGGGATGTGGATGGGGGGGGAGAAGGATGGGAGGGAGGGGGGAAGGGGAGGAGGAAAGTGGGAGTAAGGGGAGGTGGTAGTAGCATGAGGGAGAGGGAGAGGGGGATGAGGTTGAGGAGTGGGGGAAGGGAAGGGGGAGGTGGAGGAGAGGGGAAGGGGATAGGGGGAGGAGCACAAGGTGGGGGTGGAGGGGAAATGGGGAGGAGGAAGGTGGGGGATAATGGTAGGGGGGAGAGGATACTGGGGAGGAGGGGGGATGAGGAGGATGTTGGTATGGGAATGAATGGGGTTGGGAGAGGGGAGGAGGAGGAGGAGGGAAGTGGAGTGTGGTGAACGAGAGGTGGAGGGGGAGAGGGGGGAGGACAAGGAGGTAGAGGAGGAGGAGGGCGTGATTTGGGAGGGGGGAGGGATACGAGGAGGGAGGTGAGGATGTAGAGGAGGGGGTGGAGGAGGAGGGGAGGTGGGGGAGGGGGAAGGTGCTTGGAGGAGGAGGGGGAGGAGGAGAAAGGGAAGGGGAGGGAGGAGGAATAGGGGGGAGGGGAGCAATGGGGGAAGTGGAGGGAGGGATGGGAGGGAGGGGGAGTAGGTGGGAAGTTTATGGGGATAAGTAGGGAGGAACAAGGAGGAGGAGAGGGGGGATCAGATAGGTGAGGGTTATGGAGAGTTGAAGGAGGAGGAGGAGAAGGAGGGATAGGAGGAGGAGGAGGAGAGGGGGGTGAGGGGAGGGAAAGGGGGATTTGGAGGGTGAGGAGTAGGAGTAGTGGGTGATGGGAGGGGATCAGAGGAGTAGGGAGATGGGGAGGAGGAGGAGGAGGAAGGGGGGAAGGGGAGTGGGAAGTGGGGGATGGGGAGGGAGGAGGTCAAGAGGAGGAGAGGGGATGAGGATGTAGAGGGAAAGGGAATAGGGAGGGATGAGAGGAGGTGGAGGGTGGATGAGGTAGAGGGAAGGGGGAGGAGGGGGAGGGGAGGGGATGGTGGAGGAGGAAAAGGGGGTCAAGGGTGGAGGGGTGAGGGGGAAAGGGGGGGTAAGAGGAGGAGGAGAATGGGGAGTAGGGAGAGGGAGAGGGATGGAGGGATGAGGTGGAGTAAGTGAAGGGGAGAGGGAGGAGGTGGGAGGTGGAGAGGAGGGGAGAAGAGGGGGAGGGGAAGAGGAGGAGGAGGAAGCTAGGGGATAATGGTAGGGGGATGGGATTATGGGGAGGAGGGGTAAGGAGAAGGATGGTGGGATAGGAATGAAGGAGGGAGGGAGAGGAGGGGGTAAGTGGAGGGGGAGAAGGAGAAAGGGGGGAGGAGGTGGATGGTGATGTGGTATGGGGGAGGGGTAAGAGTGGGGGTGTACGAGGAGGGAGGGGAGGAGGTGGAGGAGGTGGAATAGGTGGTGGAAGACGAGGGGAGGGGATGGAGGAGGACGGTAGGGGTAGGCGAGGGGGAAGGGTGTTGGAGAAGGAGGAAGACGAGGAGGAAGGATATTGAGAGGGGTAGGAGGTCATATTTCAATATGAAAGTTTTACCATCCCTAGATAAAAAAATAAGCTGGTGGAACCAAATCCAAACATAGAAAGACATTAACTCAAAGAAACAATATGCTTACACAAAACATATTCACATTCAACTAACCAATGCTTACCATATTCCTTCCTACTGATTTTATTGTGGGAAAGGCCACCTAGGGGCACCACACAAGGTGCTAATTACATCTTTAATACCAAGAACCTATAAATAGAGCTAATTCATATATAGAGTTTTTTACACTACAAACAACATATCATAAAACTTAATGGTTGCAAGGAATTGGGATGGGAAATTCATTAAATTATGTAAATCAATGAACATATATTCAAAATGGTAATTGAAAGTCACTAAATAGTAAACTAAAATTACAATAGTATTTTAGGTTGCAACAAAAACATATCTAGCTAAAATAAGGATACTACGAATGTTGATCACTCATTGCCCACTGAAATCGAAGCAATACTCCTAGTATATTATAGTATGTTGATACTAACCCCAACCCAAAACAAATTCACATTCAAGTAATATCTTAGTAATTGCAAGGACTTAGGATGGGAAACTCACAATTATGTAAATCAATCAACAAATATTCATAGAGGTAACTGAAAGTCACTAACGGGTAAAATCAAATTCCAATGGTGATTTGGGTTGCAACAAAAGCATATCCAGCTAAAATAAGGATCATGAGAATGTTCATTACTCATTGGAAATTTCCCATTGAAATCCATAAACAATACTCGTAGTATAATATATTATGTAGATACTACCCCCCACCCACCCCAAGAACAACTTTAATGAATGTTGCTCATGTACTTCTTTGCAAAGAAAATAACTGACAAAATATTAATAATGCAATATTAAAATAGATAATTGATGTATTAGCCATATCTTCCCGTCCCCTTTGAAACTTTATCATCAAAAATAGCCAAAAAAAAATTCCCAACCAAATTTACATAGTTGATACATACCAATATTCACAGCTTCTAATTTACTACAATAGAACTTCTTAAACATGGACCACACTTATACCTAATTAATTTGTCCATTAGTTCAAATTTCAAACAATTGTACTCTTAAAATTTAAAATCCACTTAACCTAATTACAACCAACACATTTTCTTTTGAACTAGATTCATGTATAACCTCTCTCAAAGTAACCTTGTAAGAATGAGAATGGATTAATATTAAACTCGCTTGCATTGTGAACATATTTATCTCATCTAAGCATTGGTAAGGTGGGAACTAGGTGTTAGCACTCAAATTGTGCTGAATGACATGGCAGCTTTTGGCGTGGGTGGAAAGACCTCACGAACATCAAGACTCGAGTGGATAATCGGCTCTTGGACTACCTCCCCTAAGATCGAGGAGTCAGAGTTCAACATGGTAGGGAATAGTTCAAGGGATGAAATAGTCAGGGAGGAGCCAGCGGTTTTTAGAGGTCATAAGGTAAACAAACATGCTAAACGCGTCGAAAATAAGCAAAGTAGGCAATGATGGCTAAGATTGAATACCCCAAAGATCGATGGTCTCGAGCCCACTGCATGAATAAAGATGTAGGCAATATAACATAATGAGCAGGCGGTAATCAGCGGGCAAGTGAGGAAATCAATCGACGGCGGAGAGTGACGTATGGTAAGATCTACGGCGCACAATCCCCGCACTGATCCAACAAGCGCGAAACATGTCATGTTTCAAATCACCACGGTCGAGTTATGTATCGCGCAGCTATCAACGGCATAGATTCGCCAAGGGCAAATCAAAGGCCTGAGATCACCATGCTGATTTTTCTCACCGGTAATTTAACCACATCTCAAATCGCCGTGGTAGGCAGGTATGTTCCATCCAATAGTCAGACTTGGGACTATGTGTGACAAAATGGGAAGCCACAGAAGTAGAAAAAGGGGCTACGGTCTTAATCCAATTGTCGGTTCCCACACGAGAAAGGGGCATCTCCTCCAGATATTAATGATGGCCACATGGGATAAGCCACCATAGCACCGTCAAGAGTCTTTTATGTAGGATTTGAAATGCACGGTCGTACGTGCATTATGTCAGTCCTATCCTTAGTAATCATGATAAATCATTTGGAAGGCCTAAGTCAGAGAATCATGAGAGCATAATTCGCATGGAGATGTCGTCACTATTGGTCATTATAAACCTAACTCTCTGGGCCTGTAGCTTACGTCGAATCCCAAAGGGTGGTGAGTTCATCTGTTTGGTTATTTTTGCATGCAAGATCACAGACATGGAGAGAGAGCAAGGGGCTGAGATATTAGTTGCACTAGAACATGTGTTATCCGAGATAATGGAGGACTATACTCTCCCACCTCTTATGTTTTCCAACCAAGCAGAAGACGGTTCTTCCAAAGAAATGGAAGAGCCCAAGGCACTACAGGAGTGTTGGAATTTGCTGCAACGGAAAGGAGGAAAATTCCACAAGGAAGAAGAGCCGAAAATCCCCTCTGATGAAGATATAATCCAAGACTGGATCCTCTCTACCGAAGAGATGCCCCCTGTTTCCCCACCCAAGGAAACCCGAACAAATATTCCTTCCGACGCTAATGATTTCTTCGATTGGTATGATCAAGTGAGAGCCCAGAAATAGGGTGGCAGTACTCTTACATCTTTTGCATCCCACTATCCGACAAGTTATTTCTCTTGGCTATACAAGTATACTCCTGGTTTCCATGTTTTGAAGATACTCAGATGGCTTGCAAACCCATTTTTGGAAAGACAGCATGAAATGGTGCAGGGGAAACAGAAAAGCATCCAATGTGTATGTATCTAGGAATTGAAGAGCTCATGAAAGCAATCCGGCTGGCAGCAGTTACATCTTTGTATTTTTGTACTTTTGTTTAAAATAGTTGGACTATGTAGAGAAGCGGCTATGTAATTGTACATGGCAGTTAAAATCTGTCCCGTAGATATTTGTTTATAGCGACAACAAACGATGTCTGTTTTGGCTGTTAGATAGGTGTCAATTTGTTGTAGCTAATTTTTGTTGAGAAGGAGCCAAGTCTAGAGATCAAGGCCATCTATATATACAGTTGTAATCAAAGACACAAGGGTTGAAAAATCTTATGAGAAAGTATTTTTGTTTTGATGATCAGTTTGTAATACATTTTCTTGGAGTTGTTTAATAGAATTTTGCAGAGCTTGATGCCTGCATTTTTTATAAGGATTCCTGTGTAATTGGTCTAGTAGTCTGTAGCTTTCTTTTCCCATGTGCAAATGTGTCTCTATCTTTTGTTATTCCATTCTGTGATATTTCCTTCATGCTTAGATCAGAGTAACAGTTAAGTAGAATTCATAGAGATTATGCTCTGCTTAGCTTATTCCAAGTATTTCACCAAATCTATTCTGCTAAAGTTGATGTAGGATTCATCCTTGTTAGATTCCTTACATTGATGGACTATCTCTTCTCTCTTCTATTCCACAAATTAAATCTCTTTGACTACTATTTGCTTGCTACCTTGCCCTTGTGAATGCATTTGCTAAATCTTTGTGAATAATGTTTGCAGAACCAGTTAAATATGACTCCATCGCCCCAAATGAAATTCATGTGTTTTCAACCAAGTAACTCTTAAATCGTTCTTTGTCCCACAAACAGAAATCTGATCTCCTGTGCGTTATCATAATTGAATATCTTTAATGTTGAATGCTGGTGTATGTTTTCGCTAATTGACATCTTTGAAGATTTCCAGTATTGTGTGTGTTTATAGAGAGAGGCCTCTCTGTTTATGTTTGATTAGAAGCGTAAACCAAAGATTGGTTAGTGGTTACCCGAGATTACCCTCTTTCAGCCTTGGGGGTCAGTTTTGGTGTTAACAAATTGGCGCCGTTGTCAGGGAACGTGAGTTGTTCATCAAACCCTGGAAGAACGACATACCTGTCCGAAATTTCAAAGAATAAGAGAAATCCCTATGGGCAAACAGAGATCTCCACATTTTTCAAGAAGGTTGAAGAATTTTTCCCTGGCGACTCCACCTATTGAGACTAGACAATTCAGCAAGACTCCACTGCAGAAAGATCAGTACGCCAAAATATACTACTGAAGAATTTCTAAAGTCATCCTGGCCTCAAGAAAGATCCATACAAAAGGTAATCCTTTACCTGAAATATTGATAGGAATAGATGACCCTGAAAGTCTACTTAGACAAAAAACCATGAAAGATCGGGCTAGCACCCCTAGCATTGAGACTATTTTTTTTTCAGAAAGTGCATTTGTTTTTCAAGAATTGAATCTAGAGGTCGATATAAGCAAACCTTTGTCAAGAACTAAATCTAAATCATACCTAAACCTGGGTGAAGAAACTCTAAATAATCTTGACTCATATCTTTTAGACCCTGTGTGGCTAGATTTTAAAAGCCTTGCCAAAGCTAAAAGCAGCAAACCCAGTTCCTAGATTCCCAAAGCCCATATTGCAATCCCAGTCTGTAATCCTACTCAGAATTTCCCCCCACAAGCTCAAAATCTACCTAGAACCATGGCCACTAGATATGCGCCTTTGGTCCTTCCTGCTGCCCTAAATGACCTCCCTCAAAATTACGCCCAGAGAATTGTCTCTTATAATGGAGAGGGAGACTGGTCAGCTAAACAACATGTTGATAGATTTGAAGATTTTTTAGATCTGGAGGAAGTGGACCACGATGATGCTAAAATGAGATTATTCGCCCAAAGCTTATATGGAGAACCCAAGAAATGGTTTAGGCTGCTACCTAATGCCTCTATAGCAGATTTTGCAGCTTTTAAAGTATTGTTTCTAGAAAGATGGGAAACAATGGGGGGTCCTGCTATAGTCTTATCCCAGTATAATCACTTAAAGAAAGGCGGTTTCGAATCAGTCCATGAGTTCTCTGCCAGATTCATGAAGGCCTATAATTCTATTCCTGATGATCTAAAACCTTCAGTGGGCACTGCAAAGCTCCATTATGTTGATGCTTTTGATGGAGACATTTCCTGCACGTTAAGAGAAAGGAAATATGATACCCTATCTGCTATGCTGAAAGATGTCGTAGAGGTGGAAGCTAACATGATGGCATCAGGAAAAATGAAAGGGAAAACGGAAGCAGAGAAAAAGAAGCAAGAAAATCAAGCCCTTGCCTCTTCCTCCTCTAGTGATGGTAGGTTTGACACCATGATAAAGACCATGGAAAATTTGATGGAGAGGTTAGCCGTAGAGAACAAACCTCCTGCTAGGGAACCACCTGAAAATCAAATAAGGAACCCAAATGTTAGAAGGCTACCCCCTCCAAGAAATCCAAGAAACCAAGAAGATCACCAAACGAGGCCTCCTTTCCCTAAGAATCTGGTGGATGACGAAGGAGCCGAAGAGCATGCTACAGACCAAATCCATCTCTTTGATACTCTGGAGCCTAAAATACATTTGAACCAAAGGGAGCATGACTTCTTCAACTTGACGAATACTGGTAAGGTTGCTGAATTTGATTTTGAAAAGTACCAAATGGGTTACATGAATGCAGTGGATGACATTCAAAGCAAGATGAAGTTGAGAAATAGAGAGATACCGATAACTGAAGGAAAATCTACTCATATTCAACCCCGTAATACTCTACAAAACATGGATAAGCACAAAGAAAAGCAGTCGGAGGTCGTTATACAGAAAGCTGCTGAAGATAAGGGACAACATTCCAAAGAAAGTGGACAGCTCAAGGTCATAGAAGTGGGAAAGCCAGCATCAACATTCAGCTTGAAGGCAGAATTGTCTAAGGTAAGATCTCTATCCCCTTAAAGGAGCTGCTAAGAAACAATGAATATTGGGAAGAGATAAATAGCCTAGTAAAGGGGCAGGCAGAAAGTTCGCAGGACATCTTAGAAGTGACAGATGATGCCCCTACTATAATCTTTGGGTCTAAGCTAGAAGAGCCAGACGATGAAGAAGTTCCCCCTTTCTATTTGACTTTAAATATCCATGGTAAGTTACTACACAATGCCCTCATAGATTCTGGTGCTTTACACAACTTGATTCCCAAATCAGTGGTGGACTAGTTGGGATTAGAAGTCACCCGACCTTATAAGGACCTATATTCTTTCGATTCCAGAAAAGTACCATGTTTGGGTTTAATAAAAGATGTGGTAGTAACCCTTGCCCAGATTCCAGCAAAGAGCGTAATGATGGACATAGTAGTAGCTGATTTGCCAGTTAAGTTTGGGATGCTGCTGTCTAGATCTTGGGTTAAAAAGTTGAAAGGGACCATGCAGATGGATTTGTCATACACTACTATACCCCTTTTTGGAAGTAATAGAAAGTTGTACAGGGAAAAGAAAATGGCTTATGTGGTTAGCAGTGACGAAAAACATAAAAATCACCCTATATTTTCCATAGATACAGACATAGGCTCTTCCATCCTTTTCAATGACGGCCCATATACTGATCCTGTGCCCCCATTTTTCCATGATGTCAAGGAAGACAATGAGTTTGCAGCTAGGTATGAAGCTTCGAAAAAGCTGAAAAATCAGGAAGGCCTGTGGAAGATGTATTTTGACAGGTCACTAAGCAAGAATAGGGTGGGTGCAGGGGTTTGGATCGTACCTCCTGACCAAGAATCCAGAGCTTTGTCATATAAGCTTACTTTTGAATGCACTAATAACGTGGCTGAATATGAAGCTTTGCTCCTAGGATTAAGAGCTTTGAAGGATTTAGGGGCTAAGAGAATACATGTTTTTGGAGATTCAGAGTTGGTGGTCAATCAGGTAAATGATAGTTATCAGGCAAAACATCCCAGGATGAGAGCATACAGAAATGAAGTCTGGGATATGTTTGGAAAATTTTTTACTCAACATAAGATATGGGTAATCCCTAGAGTTTAAAACCAAATAGCAGACTCCTTGGCCACTACGACGGGTGGTTTCAGAACCCCCATCTTTTCCCAAGAAAAATATGAGGTCGAAGTGATAAACAGACCTTCCATCCCAGACAATTCTAAGCATTGGCAAGTGTTTGACGATGATCTGCAAATTAAAATATTTATAGAACTATCTCATGAGTTCGCTAATGTCCAAATTGAGACGGAAAATGAAAACATAGAAGGACTAGTAGACCATGCACTATCAGAAGATGAGGAAAAGAGAAATGTGGATTGGAAGGATAGGTTGGGAGGCAAAGACATTGTCCAATTAAAAAGAAACTATATTCCTAAAGGATTAATACCTCTGGAAAATCTCTTTGATCAAAACGATGTGGCAAAGAATCCAAAATTTGAACCTCCCAAAGACACTGTAGAAGATCAGAATCTGGGTACCCAAAAGGAGCCCCGGATGGTGAAGTTGTCTAAGAAGTTGAATGCCAGGAGGAAGGTGCAGTATGTCGATTTGATGAAAAAATATGAAACTGCCTTTGCTTGGAACTACGAAGAGCTGAAAGAATATGACACCTCAATAATCCAATATTCTATCCCAATCCGGCCTGGAGAAATCCTTTTAAACAGAAGTTAAGGAGGATGAATCCAAAACTGGTACCTGTAATAGAAAAGGAGATTAGAAGGTTGTTCAATGCAAGTATCATTGTCACTTTGAGATTCTCTCAGTGGGTAGCTAACCTAGTTCCTGTGAGAAAAAAGAATGGAGAGATTAGAATCTGTATAGACTTCAGGAATTTGAACAGAGCTTCCTTAAAAGATAATTACCCTTTGCCAAAAATGGAACACATCCTGCAGAAAGTAGTGGGAGAAGAAAGGATTTCTACAATGGATGGTTTTTCTAGGTACAATCAAATCAAAGTTAGCCCAGAGGATCAGGAAAAGACTGCTTTTACCACCCTGTGGGGCACTTTCATGTATGCTAAGATTCCGTTTGGATTGATGAATGCTGGAACTACCTTTCAGAGAGCGATGGACATTGCCTTCGCTGAAGAGAAGGATAAGTTTGTGGTGGTGTACATGGATGACATAATAGTATATTCAAGGTCTGATGACAAGCATCTAAATCATCTAGAACAGGTCTTTAAGAAATGCATAAAATATGGTATCTCCCTCAACCCAAAGAAATCTCACTTCGCTTTAGAAGAAGCTAAACTTCTGGGACATATTATTTATAAAGAAGGTATTAGGATTGACCCTGAGAGGGTTAGTGCGATCCAGAAAATTGGAGAACCTAGAAGCAAAAAGGAAGTGTAGTCTTTCATTGGGCAAGTAGGTTTTCTGAGAAGGTTTATACCTAGTTTTGCTGAGATTATGAGGAATATCACTAATATGCTGAGAAAGGAAAACCAGATAAGGTGGACTGAAGAAACTAGAGAGTCTTTCAAGAGTATCAAAAATGTTATCACTGAGGCCCCTGTCTTAGCCAGTCCTAATTTCTCTAAGGATTTTTTGATTTTTTCTTATGCTTCTGAGCATACAGTAGCGAGAGTGTTGTTGCAGAAGAATGGTCAGAACGTAGAACAGCCAATTGCATTTTTCAGCAGATTATTAAGGTATGCGGAATTAAAATACGATATCATCTAGAAACAAGCTTATGCTTTAATCAAGTCATTAAAAGATTTTAGAGTCTATATTCTCCATTTGCACATCATTGCTCATGTCCCAAACAGGGTCATTGATAGGTTTATACTACTTAGAAAAATTTTAAATTTTGATGGATTTTGTAGGTGTTACATTATTCTTATGATGTTTGCTGACATCAACCTCATATATGACATAACCAATATGGTTCGGCTAATGATACCTCTACTAGTAATAAAGGGAAAGACTACTTAGTAGTTGAAGAACCTTTGCACCTATCTCGTCATAAAATGGACGTTATTCCTAAGATCTCTAATATCCCTTTGCACCATGTAGCAAATAACCCAAATGCTCGTTCTGCCCCATACGATAGCATTGTGGATGACTTGGCGCAATCACCTACCACCATGTCTATGTTATATGTTCTTTGGAATTATCATATGCATTGAAAATCATTATTATCCACCTTGGGTGAAATCAATCATTTTGATGCTTCCCTTATGACGTTTGATCTTGATCAAGCAGATCCTCGGATTCCCTTTTCAATAGATTCTTATACTCAAGACACCATCAAGAACTTGGTTATTCATCATTGCATCATTGATGAAGGTTCCTCCACTTGCATCATGTCCACTCACATTTTGCATAAGTTGTGTTCCCCTGAACTTGCCTCTTCCCTCATAACATTGCACACATATGATGGTCATGCTTCTCAACAACAAGTTGATATTCTCCAGAACATATCCATCCATTTGGATGGGAAATGGTCTTTATTGATATCAAGGTTGTTAGTGTGCAATTATATTACAATCTCGTCCTTGGGCGTAGCTACATGTATGTTATGCAAGGGATCACCTCTACGATGCTTAGAATTATGATGTTCCCCCATGAAGGGAAGATTGTAAAGCTTAATCAATTGACCTGCTATGATCCCAAGGGGCTAAATTGTCTAGATTATGTCTTACTTATGGTTTTCAGTAGTTTTGGAAGTCTTTCCATCCCCTCATTTACAAGTTTCAGTCTCGATGTCCTCCAACATGCCTCCCTTGTGGGGTATTTTTAGGCCCTACCACCCCCACCATCAAAAGTGGAGATATTAGAGTTGTGCACTATCTCCTATGGGAATTCTACCACCTAACCTATCATATCCCTAACCCATTTTCAGGGAAATTGTGGGTGGGATTTCCTATACATCAAGTTTTTCTCCTCGTCCCTCCTCTTAGGATCATAGGAACTCCCATTATGGCTATGATTAACCTCCCAGGATTGATTTTAGGACTACCTATTTGGTAATTTAATCCACCAAACCCCCAACCCACTCCTCAAGTCATTTTAATGCATGTGCAATCGATTGGCACCTCCAACCCCCACCACACATGCTTATGAAGGACACTCCCCCCTACTTGTTATTCTACCAACAAGAAATGTGGGGTCAAATCCAAGAATGTTGCACCATTGTCTACTCCAAACCTAATCGTAAGCCCTCCCCTTATAGCTACAACGTGATCAACCATGCCTTTCATTGTGTGTTATATCTTGTGTCATGCCCCCATCAATATCCACAGTTTGTTGTCTTGTGCACTCACCTCCATGTGACTAAAGAGAAGACCGATGTGAATACTCTCATGGGTTCACATCACTCTCCCTGGCACTACCAAGTAGCGCAACAAAACATTGTGCACCAACCGTCCCCGCACATTGTGTGGAATATATGGCCACTATTCGCACCATTGAACTGATCTCCATAAATTCTAGTCCCTCTTAGTTTATTTGCATCGATGTTCACTTGAGGAACAAGTCACTACCATCGAGGAAGTGTCTCCTCCTATGTCTTACTTTGAGGGGTGAATATCCATCTATTACCTCTTGTCCTGTAGCGGTACTTCCTCGACATGCTCCCATGTCATTGGCTACATCGATGAAGATGAAGATAAATTCCTTTGATCTATTTATTTGATACTTTCAAAATGATGAGGAAATCCCATGTCCATAAAATGGGAGTAGGCCTCTTAACCTTCCTACTCATCACCGTCACCCTCATCATTGTTTGAGATGATGTTACTGGTTGCCTCCCCCTTGTAGGGGGGAATCCACCTCATCATCGCATAGATGTTGTGTGTCACCATGGCTATTTGCCTCACGGTCACCCCCCCTCTATTTTTTGTTTGATTCCCTATCGATACCTCTCCTGGATTGTTAAAATATTCACCAATACTAACAGGAGGCGTGAATCAGTATTGGGCACTTTTACCAATTTTCACTTCAAACAAAAAATTGCAACAACTTTAAATTACCATCACATCATTAACCATAGTACATTACCAAACGTTATCATCAACACATAAAATCATACATAGTGCACATATGTTTTATGTGGAAACCCAAATAGGAAAAAATCACAGAATGTTGTTCTTATGTTTATGAAGAGTACATTCAATTTTATGTGCACCAACACAAAGGAATAAAAAACTACCTAATTTCTCTAGAACCAAATAGAAGGAGCACTGACCCCTTTGTGAGCACCAACTCACACTTCTTAGGAACCAACCTAAAGGAGACTACAATATCCTATCCTTTCCCCAATCTTGCTACCCTAATATGAATAAGAGTATCAACCTACCGTTTTCATTGTCATTGTCACTGTCAACCTTCAGATTTGCAACAAACTAGACCAAAAAATATCTTCAATAAAACCTTAAAATTTGCAACAAACTAGCCCAAAACATGTATGCAATATAACCTTCAAATCTATGGAAAAATATCCCAAAACATGTCTGCAATGTAACCTTCAAATCTACAACAAACTAGCCCAAAACATGTTTGCAATATACCCTTCAAATATGCAGAAAATTACCCCTTCAAATATGGAATAAAACCTTCATAAAACAATCAGCCATAGACTTCATTTGTTTGTCTCATTAATCCCTTAACATCAAACCCTAGGTCATTCCAATAAAGGAACTTTAGATCATGCCATAAGAACCCTAATTCATACACAAATATATTCAAAGATATAAACCCTATTCCATACCAAGAGCATCACCAAGAGAGAGACCATAATCCATGTGAATAACATTTCCAAGGGAAACCCTAATCCATATGCAAGATATTCACCAAAATAGAAACCCTAATACGTACATTTTCCAAGATAAAGAAATAAGAGAGAAATCCTAACTCATCCTTCAACTTCTTCACAAGATGCTCCTCTTGTACCTTCACTTCACTTTTTTATAAGAAGAGATGCACAACTATAACATAAGAAATGAAATATTCCAACCTTTATTCAAATATGATTCTAAGTCACTCTTTTAGTTCTCTTAAGTTTAGGTCATCCCTAACCAAATTCTGGCCTCATGTTAGGTCGACCCTAACCAAATTATGGCCTTATGTTAGGTTGGACCTAACCAAAGTCTGGCTCAATACAAAGAAAAATTCATTTCCCCTCAACCATGGGGAATTAAGAATCATGCCACCTATCACCAGAAATGTCTCAGTGTAGGATATATGATTAAGGAACTCATTCTTTCATTTGGGGTACCTTTATGGGGGTAAAAGTCCCCATTTGTCTTTAGTATCATTCTCATGAGACTCCCCTTGGATTTGTCTTCATGGCCTCTTGCTTTACTTCTTCAATGGGATTTGACTTGTCTTCTTTACCACTTAATGTATTCATCAAGGGGATTCTTTACACTTCACATCATCATGGTTATGTGGGAGAATCATCATCACTTCAGGGGATTCTTCACTTGCTCCATTTGTGTGCAACTCAAAGTGGGCATGTGGAAAAAGCCACATGTTATGTCGTCTTGTGAGGGCCATGATTAACAACTGCACCATAAGAGGATCACTTTGGATTTTCATACACTTATGCCAATGCTCCTTCAAGGCTCTTCAAGGATTCTTATTTTCTTATCTTCATGGCATGACCACATCAATGACAACAATCTTCTCTAACTGATTCTTTTTTTTCTCAGGGGCATCTTTACATGGAAAGGGGATTATTCATTTAGCTTCATGGCTTCAATTTAACATCAATGAAAACCATCTATCCAACAAGGATAGAATCCGCACCACATCAACACCTCTGGGAAGGGGGAAAGGACCTATCATTTCAATCTATTATCATTCATTCATTGGTTCACTTGGTCATTCATTGGACACTTATCTCCTTGAATCCTCTTACTATCTCTTGAGTGTCCACACACATGGGTCACCATTCAATAACAATACTTTCTAGCATATTACTGATCAGGTGCTCACACAACCGGTAAACCATCACATAACAATGATCCTTAACACTATCTCTCAGGTGTCCATACACATGGGAGGCCATTTAAAACAATTCTCCTTAGAACTCCTGCAAATTGTATATCATCTCATTTTATGGGAGCATCCTTAATCGCATTTATTCAGAGAATTCTACGATGAGTCACCCATGGAGTCATATTGACTCCATCCTCCTCTAGATTCAACATCAGTACCCCCCATTTCCCCTCCACGAGTCCTACCATTGAAGTCTTTCCCCGTCACCCCCATTGTGTCTCTCCCCTATTATCATCATGAATTTCACATATGCTACTAGGTCATCCATGCGTTCATGCTCTGGACAAAGAAATTTTGAGTCCCATAATAAGTTACCCTCATATCCCCCTTTGGTGTATCAATCCCTTAGTTATCTATATCCATTCTTTGGTTGTATCCCTCGTGACTCCTTCAATGAAACCTCATTTTCTCATGGGTAACGGGTTTCCCTCTTTCAACATAAGAACATATATTCTAGAGGATATATGTAGAGGCACCATGTACCTTGGACCCATAACCATGATTGATGGGTTCCCTTGGACCGACTGATGGGAGACTTCAGTTCCCTTTAGATTGGTTTTTTCTCATGTGCTTGACTTTAGCTCATCATCACACCATTGAGAATCATACAGGTTAATGGTTCCCTTATCTAGTTTGATTCAAGATGACATATATGCTAAACTCTAGCCAATGTGTGAGTCACTTAAGAATCCTTCCATTCATATGCTTCTAGTGGTATCCGGGTTGTGCTGGCGATAATGTTTGGAAGCACTCCAATCATATGCTTCCCATGGTATCCAATTCTAGTTTCTATTCCCTCGACCTATTTTATTTAGTATTTTATATATCTGAGTCACCTCTAAGGTGTTACTTTGTTATATACTCCTTCTAGTCTTGGGTCCCTCTGGTTTAATCAGTGCATCAATTACTGTCATTCTACATTCCATTGGAATGTCATTGTTTTGACATATATTCTTTCAATCAAACATGGTTGGACCATGATTATGTATCCATTGTGTATTCAATATGGGTCCCTCACTGAAAATCATTATGTATCCATATTGGGTCCTTCTTTGATCCTCATGATGTATTTTATCCAATAGTTATTCATGTATTGACTAGGCCCCTTTTGGTCTAGATATCTGTCTATATTGAGACATTGATACGAGCATGGGTATGACTTCCTTGTCCATGTATATGATATTATTTACAATTCATCCAATTTGAGTACTTTGTCTGTAGGTATGTGCCTCTATAGTCCCTCGGGAGGGGAATTCCTCTCTAGTATGATTCCAGTATTATATACAACCATCACCCCTTAGATCCTATATGTAATAAATTCATATGATGTATTTCAGCCATATGATGAGATCCTAACCTCACACATTAGGGGGGAATCTATTAATAGCCCAAATTTGTTGACCTTCGATTTCATTAGCTTCATCACCATTATACATCATCAACTATCATCATAAGCACCACTTTTCCATCTCAGTGCATCCATATGAGTTGAGGAAGTAATGAAATTCCCAAAAATCAAAAGTTAAACCCCAAAATTGACCAGTTTGAATATGGTCACACATTTTCCCTCAAAAGTTGTGACCTAAGTCATAGTCTTTCCCCCAAAATTCATGACCTAGTCCCAAAAAGTTATTTTAGATATGTCATTTGTTATTTCCCACTTTGCTAATGAATAATGGGCCAAAAGTGGACACATACCTTGACGTGGTCCAAAATTAGTTACGATTCTAGGTTTGAAAACCTTGATTTTTCCACTAAGCAATCAAGGAAATGGAGAATGTTCACATTAAATCTAGATCCTTATATTGAACACTCTTGAGCTTATAAAAAATACCTCAGTGTCACCATTCCACACATTATTTCCATATCATACTCATGTCGTTACTCTGTTAAAATTATACGTGAATTAGAAGGAGACCATTACCTACATTCTACTTCAGAATTGACTACTTTGCTACTGTTGCTATAGGTTTAGAGGCCACAAAGGAGATGCATGAAAATTCCCTTGGATAGTTGTGGAGGCCCAATTTCCTCTTCATTGTACCAATTTACATATTTATGTATTATTATTCATCATGATAATGAAAATCCATTCTTTGATTCTCTACATGTTGTCTCGGTGATCTCTGTATGTAAATTGCAATTTGAAGAATGATGACCTTTTGTTTACTGTTTAGTTTTAGTTGTTTTGTTTTTTCCTTATTGAATCTACTACTAAGGATTTCACAACCACTTGGTGGGTGCTTTTGGAACACATGGGTGAGAAATCACACCATACAAATTCCCACTACGTCTTAAGTCACCAACTCAAAAGCTCTATAGTAAAACTAGCTCTTCACATGTTGGGATGAAAGCAATGATATAGAGGTTGGTATGGATGATCTCTTATGGGATACCCATGACGTGGAGGGAATGTTTTTACATGTAATCCAACTGAATGAACTAATGGATGATGTTGATGTCGTTGATACTTTCTATGAAAGCCTAAAATTTGCTTCCACCACCCCTCTCTTTGGACATGGATCAAGTTCTACCCAATTAGGGACAACAATGTTGTTATACAATTTGAAAGTAATGTATGGTATTCCAGATGTGTCTTTTTCAACACTTTTGAGATAACTAACCATTCAATCCCCTAATTTTTTAAGGATTGTTGTCACAGAATGAACAACAAAAAATTATTGATTTTATGCATGCTTGATGATAGTGTACATTTATACCACCCACTAATTGTAGGTTACTTAAAGATAAGGTACTTCCAAGTGATAATGTCTTGCTCGACAATTGTGCAGAGGAAAAGAAAAGTTTGAAAAGCTTGGGTGTTGAATACATAGCATACCATGCATGTTTGAATTATTGTATACTATACAAAGATGAACATGACGACAAAGAGATATGTCCAGAATGTGGGCTTTACAGGTACCAAAAATTAAAAAAACATGAGTAATGGACATGATCCTCCTCATAAGACATTGAGGAACATACCTATAATTCCAAGGGTTCAAAGGATATTTTGTTGAAAACAATTAGCTGTGGTCCAGGGGTGGAATGCCTCACATAGAAGTAAGTTAGGAGTTATGTGAATATCAACAGATTAAATAGCCATGAAGCATATAGAGGATACATGGCCTCATAAACTCAAGGATGAAGTTTGGAGCCTTAAACTTAGCATAGCCATGGATGGAGTCAACCCACATTCCCTCCAAAACACCAACTATTTTGTTTCTCCAGTGGTAGTGATAAATAACAATATACCCCCATGGTTGTCCATGAAGAATGAACATCTTATGTTGGATCTTATAGTCTTGATTAGAATACAAGTGAAGAGAATGGATGTCTACTTAAAACCATTGATTGATGAATTTAAGCAATTATGGGAAGGGATACATGTATATGATGTATCAATACCCATCCCAATTGAGACGTCTTTTCCATTGTATGGCATATGTGTGTACACCACACACAATTATCCATGACTAGGATTTTTCTCTGGTAAGCATGTTCATTGACTTTTTTATATATGTAACACTATTTGGATGATACTTAATTTGGTTCAACTATCCTTTTTAACACTAGCATTCTCTATATATGATAACATTGCATGTATTGTAATAAAATGGCATCATGTATGTAAATGTTGTGTACTTTCTATAAAGGTTGGGTGGTCCAACCACCTATGAAAACTAGTGTATGACTTCTCTAGGGTATTCCTCCCAAAAGACCACCCTTATGGAAGAGTTGCATCTTCTTTCAATGGTAAACCAAAGAGAACCTAAAGACCTAAAATAATCACTCTAACATATTGGATTAGGGAATATAACATAGAGAAGGAGAAGGAAATTGCAGAATTATTCAATTCAAATGGGGAACCTATGTTCAATGATCCTGAATTTTTTGACAACAATGTTGAGAAAATGGCCATTGGGATGAAAAGGAAGTCTTTATTTTATGATCTTCCATATTGGAAGCATCTTAAGATTTCCCACTTACGAGATCCCATGCATATATTTAGAAATGTTTCATCTTCTCTACGAAGGCATACATCATAAAAAAAGACACATTAGATATTAGGAGATATCTTATTTCTTCAAATACAAAAAAGAGACATTAGCCAAGAAATAAAGCAGGGGAAAGGCCGGTACCTCTTGGTATTTTAAGGAAGGTGATGTCCCATGCATTTTAAAGAAAGATGAGATTTATGTGGAAAAGGATATTATATTGGGTATGAAGGGACCTTAATTTATAAGGGTTGACCATATGACATTGATTCACTTTAGAAGGACATTTGTCAGGGTTGAAATCACATGACCATTTGAACCTTCTAAGGGTATGAATGTCGAATACATGATTGTTTTTCTATAGTGTATATTAAAATCTACTATGCACTCATAGTTTAATCACAAGTAATTATGGGTGTGTCTATTTTTTAGTTCCATTATCCTTTTCTTATGCACAGTTGTGTGAACCATGACTTCACCTAGGACATACGACGTTCCATTTCAAAATTATATGCATTTGTATGTTGGATCACATCAAAGGAGATTCATATGGATAACATTCCATGGTGGTGTTGAGATATAATTGAGATTGTTTGTATGATTGAGAAGGAAATTCCCATGAGTTCTATGGACTTGTAGGTCCATATTCTAATTCACCTACCTGATGTGGTTGAACTAGTTGGGGAGAGAGGTACATGAAAAAATTGAAGGGGTTTTTTCGACAAAAGGAAAAACCAAAGGGATCTATGGTGAAGGATTACATAGTATACGAGGCATTCTATGATGGTAGTAAGTACATCAATAAAATTGATGACACACTTGGGGAAGTGGTTTGGGATGACCAATAATATGAGGACAAAAGATAAGGGTAGCTATTCCAAACAAATAAAAAAAGCCACATGGTAAAGAGTAAGTCAATTTGTATAAGGAAATTTTTTACATTCAAGTTGATCATATATATTTGACCTCATATGATTCATCAAATACTATTTGATCTCATATGATAATAGTATTGATCTCATATGATTTTTTTTTTAATTCTTGTACTCACACATATGCTATAAGGAACAATTTTGCTTGAGGATGATTTGTAGAAGGCATGTTAAGATGGGTATTATAGATTTTTGGAGAATAGAGTGGAGTACTAGGTCTCTCCAGAATGCAGATCAAAGGTAACAATGTTCCCATGAATTCACTACATGCAATTTTAAGCTACAACCTCCAAACAAAGGAGCATATATCCATGTGTAATTCCAGGAAGGATGTGAAGTGTCACAAGGTAATGCACAACATAGAAGTATTGATGTCATATGTTGGAATCCAACTTGGCTTCCATTTGCTGCCAAGATAGACCATCTAAAATTCTAGGAATAAAAGAGACTTGAATGCTAAAGATGGGAATAGATTTAGATTGTGGATTGTAGAGCTCAGAACAAAGAGTAATTGGAAATATTGTGCATTGTGGAAACTAGCATCAATCCCTTTCTACATTATGCACTAACAGGAAGGATTTTGAACTGTTATTAGGGACCTATACAGCTTGCAAGGGTAAGTTGTCACCAGTTTTTAATATGGATAAAAAATGAAATCTTGAAAATTGGAGTTAATTCCACAAATTGATCCCATGGTTATGTCATTTACTAAATATTACATGGATTCTGTCATTACCTGCCTAATCAGATTCCTTCATTGATTTGTAACCAACATAGATCCATTTAAACTCGGATCTATCAAGCACTGAGAGGAATCCAATTTCTTGAGGTGTATTTTTTTGTAATCTTAAAATCAATCAATTTGATCCTCTCTTGTTTGATAGGTTCGGGTTTAAGTTTTAATTTTACTTTTCATAATTTTTTATTTTATAAGAAGACATGTATTTTTTACTTGAAGAGACAACATGTATTTTTTTAAATTTTTTTTTATTTTTGGTAACGTTACGTTACATTACAACATCTCCCCCATACTCGGCTGTAGAGCACCTTGCTCCTCTCAGTGCAATTACCAGAGTAATCAAATTCCTTCATTGAAGATGCCTGCTTGACAATATTATATGTTGGAAATAATAACATGGTTGGTTCCTCTGAAAAGGTTGGGATGTGAACTATGAGAACTCTACTTGCTCTGTAACCTCTGTCACCATATAAATTTGAACTATTGAAACGTACAAAAACATAATGTGCAAAAATATAATTTGAAACATATTTACTCACCCCACATCATTTCTCACATCCTCACCATGCCAAAACTAGAAATATATTTTCTCTTAGCCACATGATACCTTGATACCAGGCTTCAGGCTTCACTGATACCTTCATTGATACCTTCACCGAGACCTTCATTGATACCTTCACTAATACCTTGATACCTTCACCAATACCTTGATACTATGATCCCTTGAGACCAAATCACTTCCAACTTATATCCTTCTGATCACATCCAACTTATATCCTTAAATATTATTTTCATAATTTAAAGAACCATAAAGATAATTTATCGAATTGCATCAAAAACCACTTCACTTTAGATGAAAGGAGGAAATACAGCATGAGTTCTTGGAAGGAAAACTAAATCAAATTTTATCTTTATATGTATCATAATATCCCAATCCCCTTTTATGCCTTATTTTCCCTCTTTATCCATCCATAATATCTATCCTTTCAACATTCAAATTAGGTGTAAAAGGTCATATTTTCACACTAGCATATTGGCATATTAAAAATCAGACATCAAGTTTATAATTTGAATCAATTCAATTTTTCCTCTTGGGAGCACCCTTCTTATTATCCTCATGTGACTTTGAAATTGATGAAAGATAGTTCTCATATTTTTCCACTTCATAAATAAGTTGGCAATTCTAATTATATACTTTCCTTTGCCTTTTATTCTATTTACTAGCACAAAAGGACATATGTAGTCCTATCCCCAACTCTAAAAAGGATAGTTATACAGTATTGGATTTAATGTGTGAAAACCACCCACATGTAACTTGTGAGTTATAGTATAACACTACCCACATTTCCTCACCAACTTGGAACAATTCTCAAGCATATCCAACCACCATAGTCCTAAACAAAAAATCATCTATGGTGTGCTTGTTATAGAGCAATGTATTCACATGAATCCATAATGTGATGATCCCATTATTGAATTCTTAGTGTATGTTGATGAGACACATCTTCTCAATATTCCATCTAGTCCAAGCTTATATACAACACCTATGACAAGCTTTAATATTTATTGTCTATTAACTAGAATTATCTTCTACACTATAGACATTACACTTGCTCCCTCATTTCATGAATGTGACAAGAATCATCCCTAAAAAATTATCACAAAACTTTGGAATATAAAAACATAAAAAATAAAATAATGAATATTTATTTATTATTGGGTCTTAATAATTCATTGATATTCCAAAAAAATTAGGAGAATAAAGTTATTATAGATAACTCATTCTTATGAATTGCTAATCTACTAATGTGAAATTCAACCCTCTTACAAAAAAGAAAATTAGACAATTTTATATATATATATATATATATATATATAATCTGATTGTGTTTATATATCATTGTAATATATACCCACATTAAAGCATAAATTCAAAACATTTTTCATGATACTCACTTCCTAATATTTTATCTCATCATAACTATGGTGATTTAGGAATGCTTCTCTTAAATCTTTTTGAGTATAGACTCATTTCCTTTTTAAAATCAAATAGACTGAAATATTAATAACATATCATCTTTATCATCTTCTTCATATATTTATAACTAGCATAGATCCATCCTAAATGCATATCTATCAAACACCTAGAGGCATCCAATTTCCTGAAGTGTTATTTTATAATGATGTTTTATTTGATTTTAATTTTTTATTTTATGAGTGGATATGGATTTTTTAATTATTTTTCATTTGGTTTTCATTTTTTATTTTATCAGCCGACATAATTGTTTGTAAATACTTTTTATTTTTAGTATGGGTTGTAAGTACCTCACTACTCTTGGTGCAATAAATTAAAAATTCTATGTTATTAATTCCTAAAAATTAAATTGATTTTTAAATTTTCATTATTTAATAAATTAAAATGATATAAAATATAATTTATTTTAATAAATTATATTTACTTTTTTATAGAATATTAAAATTGAAATCAATATGCCAAATCATATTCTATCGATTGAAGTGGGCCTTCCCCCCATTGAGAGCATAACTAAGATTAGGTACCTAATATAGATGATATATTAAAAATATTCAAAGAAAAGTTGTGGTGTGATGAAAACTTAGTGGATAAAAGAGAATTAAGATATTACAAGGAGGTGATTAAACCTAATGTTGAAGGTCAAAACTATTTTATATTTTAAAATAATAATAATTGAGTATGATTTAAGTTAATATTATTTACTTCTCAATTTTAACTACTTTTGATGCAATAAATTAAAATTTATAATTTATTAATTCTTAAAAATCAAGTTGAATTTAAAATGTTCATTATTTAATAAATTAAAATGATATAAATATAGGCCAGTTCATTAAATATAATTTATTTTAATAAATTATATTTATTAATTTTTTTACATTGAAATAACATAAATGAATTAAGTCACATTTACTTTATGAATCAATAATGATTATCCTCATTTCTAATTAAACAAATAAATTATAATAAGTTTAACCATCTTAACAAAAAATACATATACATATAAAATTTTGTTTTCAATATTAAATTAAAAACAAAGCATTCTATTATAAGATGAGTCAATTATTAATCAATTACATCACCCCAAAAGATGTGATGTTTAATTTTTTTATAATTTTATTTAATCATTAATCATAAGAGTGTGGAAGTGCTATAAAAAAGTTTAAATTTAAATAAAAGTATACATCCATGCGGTGTGCCTTTTTGGCATGTTTACAAAAAGGAAAAGGATAGAGGTTTTCACCTAATGGCTATTAAGCTTTGTTGTAATTATAAAAGTAGAATTTTCCTTTAAAAATGAGTTTGAATTTAGATTTTTGGAACAATATTAGTAACCTAAATTTGAAGTAGAGTTATATTTTTTTCATATTTTATTTGAAAATTAGAATTTGAATCTAAATTGTTTATAGAATAACAACATTATTTTAAAAAGAGTGAAAGCTAAATTTAAATTTAGCTAACTGAAAATAACGATATCCTTAATCTAAATATTGAATTTTAAGTTCTCATCTAAAGTTTTAAATGTCACATGTGAAGTAATAACAAAAATATTAATTAAAAACTAGATATTTGGGTTCAACAATTTGGAGCATTTGTTGATTAATATACTTACTCTATTAACCTGTTACAATCTCTATTTATTTATTTACTTTCTATGCACTTTACTTTTTTTGGATGTTGGCTATGGCTTTTTTATTTTGGGGGGGGTTGTTGGCTATGGATGCTTTTTTTTTTATTTCTGTAGTAATATTATGATATTATATGTATTTTATTTTCCAATAACTCTCTCCTTGATTTGATGTGCTCACACTACCATTTGATGTGCTCACACTACCAGACATATTTGAGCTCGGTGAGTCTTCTTTGAATGTGAAGAGGCCAACATGGCATCTAGACCCACACTCTTTGAATGTGAAGAGGCCAATATGGCATCTAGACCCACATAGAGAAGGACTACAATAACATATTTGAGGGCATAGAATCTTCTTTGAATGTGAAGAGGCGAGCTTGGCATCTAGGATCCAAGAAAATGCCTTGGCAATGGTAGTTTTTCCTACTACTACTGCAAATTTGATTATAAAGTTGAGCCTTGGAATTTTTTGAATCTGCAAAGATATATTAAAGTTGGGCATTAGTTTGATGTTTGGGTTGTGTGTGGTGCAGTTTGTTTCTCAAGCTTGAGATGTAAACGTTGTTGGTTCTCAAGTCTCAAGTTCTAGTTGTAAGTCTCAAGGTCTAGGACACCGAATAAATCCCATTGAATCATTACTTCTATTTAGGAAATAAAGCTCCATGACCAAGGTCAAGGTAACGGGATTGACCATATCAACATGGAACATTATTTAGTAATTTTCAGATAAAATTTTATCATTTTCCAATCTTAGGACTCTAAAATTTAAGAGAGTTGCAGAATTTTGTGGTTTATCTACAATTTAATTCAAAGTTGTCATCATGCTAGGGTCACATAGAACTCATCTTCAACTTTCTCATTGAAGTCTTCTACATTAGTGAACACATCTAGTGTTATTTTTGTGGCATTAAGATCTCATTGAAATTATGATGATTTAATTAAAATTCTTTATCACTATTATACACTCATGGTTTCTTTTTATGTAGCAATGAGTTAAGCTATTCAAATTGATTTAAGGATGTTGAGCTATGGCATATAATTGTTTGAAGGTATCGCACCTGAATTTGCATTGGGATTTCTTGTGAGGTGTTAGAGGCTACAACGCAATGGCTACCAGGGTCACATGGATACAAAATAAGTCGAAGGTGCTTGTAATCTTTAAGCAATTGTTATGTTTGCTTTTGTCCACGCAAGTTGAATCCCTATTTTTCTCAAATCTTATTACAATTTATGGGTAGTTTGCCAAGACTATTAATATTTATATGTAGAAAATGGAAGATAATATTGTTAATTAAATTTTTAGGAAAAAGATATTTATATATAAAAAATGAAGGATAATATTGTGAATTAAATTTTGGGATAGAGATAAGGATAAGTGACAAGAATTAATGATCAAATGGATAAACAAAAAACTTAGGTTGAAGTTTTCATCGACACGCTTTAGAATTGCTATGTGAGAGTGGTGGTGGTGGAGCACGCTCTAACCCTAGCAGTATTTTTATCGATAATTTGAATTTGAACATTTAAAGATAACAATATTCTTAATCTAGAAGGTTGGATGAGTTTGAATTAACTATAGGTAATTCAAATATTTAACTATATCTTTTGAGTTTGATATCGTCTGACATTCTAACGGCTAGTGAACTATCTTTATGGAGGTCGCTTTTCTCCTTTGCTTTCTCCTTTGGCATTCTAATGGCTAGTGAATTATCTTTATGGAGCGCTAGGTTTTTGTGTATCTGTGCATTTCTCCAAACTGGTGTTCATCCGTGGAGGGTTGGTGGAGATTGTCGGTGAGGCAATAAGAGAATTTGTTATTGTCATACGTGAAAACAATCTGCAAAGAAAACGAGATGTGGACCTGCCGTAATGCAAGGACACCGTCGACCCCATCGAAGCTATTGTCTTGCTTTCTGGTGCTACAACCGAAGGCCATATTTGGGATTCGGGGTCTCGGCAAGGAGCTATTGACGGAGCTTATTGTGGCTATATCGTAGGCAAAGAAGCCATGGCTGATCGACGGGTCTGAATATGAATACTGGTAAATGTAGTTCATTGGGCGACACAAGTTGCAGGAAGACGGCCCCAAGACCATCTAGCATTCTTGTGATGCGCACGAGATCGGGTGGAAAGCTCTCCTGGAGACCGTCTTTCTTTTTCGGTTGCGGTGCCTCTTTCGGCCAGGGTACTGGTAGTGGCAATTCACCCATACTAAGTCATTGCCTCTGTCATCTATGAGCAAGAAGCGCTTCGGCGGGGTTCCGATCTTCAAATCAAAGAAGTACTGCCCAAAACTTACCGAAGCACCAAAGAATATCGGTGTCCTTGTCCTCTATGGGAGAAATGATGGGAGCATTTTCTGGCCGATTGTGTAAGGACAATGACGATGATGATGAGTGGAGATTTCTTTCTACAAAGGCGGCCAAGGCTGCGATACGAAGCTTGTCATGGCGGAGAAGCGACATCACGGTTCTGAATCTGCTCTCCGACGGATTCCTGAAGGGCGATCCATGGCTGTTTCTGTGCATCAACTTGAGTCGCACTATCTCTGGATCATCGCTCACCTGTGTTTGAAGCCTCCCGTGATAACTTGGAATGTACAGAGGCATACGAATGCCTATTTAAAAATTCCCGGTGCTCTGTGTCGCTCTGTGTCGCTGATCCATCTCGGAATCCCTCCGTTCGAAATGAAATGATGGGAGGCCCTTCGAAATGAATATATAGATCCGGGAAGAGACAAATAAGGCGCTAAGTACGGCCCTCGGTAACCATCTCATATTGCCTCGTATGAGCCAAAGGGTTCTAAGCTGAATGGTAGACATGCCGAACGGAGAAACCCTCGAGCTCTGCAGTTGGCAAAAAGCAAGAAAAAAGCATGAGAGCGGCGTTTTGGATTTACCAGATGATTCATGTGCTAACGGTTCCATCTGCTGACTCATTTGGTGCGTTTTGGATTTCAATATTTACCTCCTCCTTCTTCCTTTGGTGTGTTTGTATGCTTGGGTTTCCGGGTTCGAGTGGTCGGGTGTGTGAATCTGATTGTGGTTTAATGTCTGAGTATGGGTTAGTTTGATTGTGGTTTAATGGGTGTCTGAATCTGACTGTGTTTTAATGTCTAATTGTGGTTTAATGTCTAAGGAGGATGGACAGAAATAGAGGCAAAGAATTTGGGCTACTGGATGAACTTGAATGGTGGAAAGGAGGATGATGCAACTGACATCAATGTTTTCTCTCAAAAATTGTGGGGATTCAATTCCAGGTATGTTCTATTATCATAGAAGCAATCTCATTCATTTATGTTAATCACTTGGGCATTGCAATGAGGGATGGGTTCTGTTCTTGAGCGTTGCGATGAGGGTTGGGTTTTGTTATGAGTAGAATGGTTTTTTATTATGTTATCTGAGTTTTTCTTTGCTCTCAAAATCCATACGCTACTGATTTCATTTATGTTTTTTTTTTTTCCTTAAAATATATGTTTGATTTCTGCTCCTCTCAAAATCCTAGAAAATCTCAACCATCTATAGTTTAAATTTTTTGGACTTTGTATAAGATTTGAGGCACAAACTTGTGATATAAAAGGTTTTGGTTTAAATTTTTGTAAAGTGGCTTAACCCATAAGCAAAATGGGTTCGGTTTTGTTCTGAGCTATTAAGCATAGGGTTTCATCCTAGAGGATTCAACATTTCCAATGACGTTCGTGACAATCCGTGCTATGCACGTCCCTTAGAAGCAACCTCATTCATTTATGTTAATCACTTGGGCGTTGCAATGAGGGATGGGTTCTGTTCTTGAGCGTTGCGATGAGGGTTGGGTTTTGTTATGACTAGAATGGTTTTTTATTATGTTCTTTGAGTTTTGCTTTGTTCTCAAAATCCATAGGCTAGTGATTTCATTTATGTTTATTTATTTTTTCCTTTAAATAAATGTTCGATTTATGCTCCTCTCAAAAACCCTAGAAAATCATAGGGTTTCATCCATACAATCCGTGCTATGCCATCCGTTTTTTTCCGTTTGTTCATTCAAGTGCATGGTATTGATAGGTAAAGGGGTCTAGGGCTTCGACATTCGATGGTGTTTAAGAATGTGGCATCTGCTTCCATTCGGATTCCTTGTTATGCTAATTCACGACGTGTGGGTGAAAGTGAAACTATGGCCATGGGCATTTATTTGTTGTAAGAACTGTCATTTTTTTTATGACTTATGCAAATCTCCGACTGTCAGTGTCTACATTCTATATTATCACTGCCCACCAGCACACGGTTCTTCCCAAAACTGCCACACACGACCTCCATACATTTCAACTGCTCAATTGCTCCTTTGAATTACAGCTATTTGGCAGCCTTGCAAACTTTCGATCGTCTCATAGATTTGTCATTCCCTGTGGCTCTGAGTGTTGCGGCAATCTCCTCTTAATATTTGTGTGTAGGTGAGCTAGGTTTGGCACAAGCACCTGCCTAATCGTCATCATCTAAGAGGGGCGTTCCAGGTTCTATGCCAGCCTCCTACCAAATAACAGAATCGATTAGACTAACTTGCTATATTTATATTTCGATTAAAAACTAATTTTTCATATATTGGAATTGTCTCCCTTTTCAATCATGATGGCTGAAGTAATATGTTTTAGCTCGTACTTAAAGAAGCTACCCCAACTGGCAATGGCAAAGCCAATTTAGTGGATTCCTTTTTTTGCCTGAACAGTGACATCGGATTTATTTCTCTTGGTTGTTGTTTGGGAAACCAAAGGCTCCACGTCATATAACATTGCACTCAAACTGCAGGTCTCTCCGCTCCTGCCTCCACCTCTGCATAGTGGTTTAATTTTTTTTCCAGATATAAAAGATTTTAAAGTGGCTTAACCCATAACCAAAATGGCTAGGCCCAAACCAAATCATATCACATCGCACTTCAACTGTAGGTCCGGGGCTCCCACCTCCACCTCTACCTGCTTATCAATAAACTATATCACATCGCAGTCCCATTCCACCTCTGCGTGCTTATAATATTTAGATTAACTGGCCTATGTTTTTGGGTTTTGGGTTTATTGATTACTATCTTCTCTTTATATTTAGATTTACGGCTTTTGAGTTTAAATGGTGCGATCAAATTCTGGTTGGTTTGTAGCATCTTACACATTATGAAATCTTTATTTTATATTTTATTAATTAAAAAAGACAAAGACTTTTATGAAATTCGGCATGCTATTTTTTTTTAGATTTTTAGTTTTATATTGCTTCAACATTTATAAGGAACGTTTCTATGAAAATGATTTTAGAGTTATTTCATAATTTTTATGAAAATATTTATGTGAATATTATTTAGATTTTATATTTATGGTTAGTGTTTTACAATTAGCATCTCCTTAATGAAAATTTTAAAAAACTAAATATAAATATTTATAAAAATAAAATATTTTAATTAAATTAAATTATATATATACAAAAGGATTATTGCCCTAAATCTTCAAATATTCAAATAATGGTCAAAGATCCTACTTACTATTAGAGTGCCCTTCTTCATAGTTTACAAATTTCATTTTTTTAAACCATTTTCATAGTTTATTATTTTGAAATTAATTTAATCTTCTTTGTATTCTACTATGACATATTTAGAGAACTTTCTAAAGTTGCTTGAAAATATATATATGTGGAAAAGAGAAAGAGAGGGAGAGGGAGAGGGAGAGGGAGAGGGAGAGGGAGAAGGGGAAGGGGAAGGGGAAGGGGAGGGGGGGAGAGGGAGAGGGAGAAGGGGAGGGGGGGAGCAGAGTGGAGGAGGTGGATTGGGGGGGAGTATAGGGTGAGAGGAGGAGGAGGTGGAGGGGGATGAGGAGGAGGAGGCGGGGGCGAGGACGGGATGGGGAGGAGGAGGAGGTGAGGGAGTCGGGATGGGAAGGTGATGGGAAGGAGGAGGAGAGGGCGATGGGAGGGGAGTGGGTTAGGAGGAGGGGGAAAGGGGGACGAGGAGGGAGGTACGGAGGAGGAGAAGCAGGGGAGGAGGATGTGAAGGGGAGGGGGATGGAGATAAAAGGGGGGGAGGAGGAAGATAGGAAGGACAGGGGGAGTGGGAGGAGGAGGAGGAGTGGAGGGGGGAAGGGGGAAGAGGAGAACAAAGTGTGGAGGGCATAAAGGAGGAGGAGTGGAAGATGGGAGGGGAGAAGAGGAGGAGAGAGAGAGAGGGGGAGGAGGAGGGTGGAAGAGGGGGGAAAGAGGTGTAGGATAGGAGGGTGGGGAGTAGTGAGAGGGAGAGGAGGAGAAGGAGGAGGGGGGTGAGCGAGGGGGAGGGGAGGGAGAGGGGGAGGAGGGGGAGGGGAGGGAGAGGGGAGAGTATGTGGGGGGAGGATGGGGAGGGGGAAGGGGAATGGAGAAGTGGAGCTGGAGAAGGGGAGGAGTAGTAGGAGGTGGTGGGGAGGAGGAGGAGGATGAGGGAGAGGGGGAAGTGGAGGAAGAGGAGAGAGAGGGAGTGGAGGAGGAGGAGGGGTTAAGAGGTCAGGGTGGAGGGAGAGACGGGGAGTAGGAGGAGGAAGGGGGAAAGGAATTAGGATGGGAAGGGAAGGGAGGGTTGGAGAACAGTGAGCAGAGGGGAAGGGATGAATGGAGGAGGAGGAGTGGGAGGAGAAGGAGGAGAGGGGGGTGGGGAGGGCATAGGGAAAGAGGGGGTCGAGGGAGGGAGGGAGGGAGGGGGAGGGGGGGGGGAGGGAGGGAGGGGGAGGGGGAGAGGGGGGAGGGTGAGGGCGAGGGGGGGATGGGGAGAGGTGATGAGTAGGGAGAGTGGGAGGTAGAGGAGGAGGAGGAGGGGGGGGGAAGTGGAGTAGGTTGGGATGGGGAGGGGTGAGGCAAAGGGCGAGGGGGGGATGGGGAGAGGTGATGGGTAGGGAGAGTGGGAGGCAGAGGAGGAGGAGGAGGAGGGGGGGGGAAGTGGAGTAGGGTGGGATGGGGAGGGGTGAGGCAAAGGGAGAGGGGGAGGGGAGGGTTGGAAGGGGAGGCGTAGGGGAGCGAGAAGGGGAGTGGGAGGAGGACGAGGAGTGGGGAGAGTGGTCGTGGGAGAAGGAGGAGGGGAGGGGAGAGTGGAGGGGATTGAGGGGAAAGGAGGAGGAGGGGGAGAGAAGGAGTCAGAGAGGAGGGAGTAGGAGGAGTAGGAGAAAGATGGGAGGGGGGAGGAGGAGTGGGGAGAGTGGTCGTGGGAGAAGGAGGAGGGGAGAGGGGAAGTGGAGGGGATTGGGGGGAAAGGAGGAGGAGGGGGGGAGAAGGAGTCAGAGGGGAGGGAGTAGGAGGAGTAGGAGAAAGATGGAAGGGGGGAGGAGGAGTGGGGAGAGTGGAAGTTGGAGGAGGAGGAGGAGAACGGGGGAAGGGGAGGGGGAGGAGGAGGAGGAGGAGGGGGTAAGAGGGCAGAGTGGAGGGGCGGGAGGGGGATTGACAAAGGGGGAGGAGGACGAGGAGGGGGGAGGGGGAGGAGGGAGATGGGGAGGAAGGAATTGGGATGGGAGGGGAAGGGAGGGGTGGAGGACGGTGAGAAGAGGGGAAGGGATGAATGGAGGAGGAGGAGGGGGAGGAGAAGGAGGAGAGTGGGGTGGGGAGGGCATAGGGAAAGGGGGGTGGAAGGAGGGAGGGGGAGGAGGAGGGAAGAATGGGAGGAGGAGGAGGAGAGGGGGGATGGTGAGGGAAAGGGGGGGATGGGGAGAAGTGATGGGTAGGGAGAGTGGGAGGCAGAGGAGGAGGAGGGGGGGGAATTAAAGCAGGGGGGATGGGGAGGGGTGAGGCAAAGGCAGAGGGGGAGGGGGAGGAGGAGAACTGAGCGAGGGGGAGGGAAGGGTTGGAGGAGGAGGTAGAAGGGGAGTGGGAGGAGGAGGAAGAGTGGGGAGAGTGGCCATGGGAGAAGGAAGAGGGGAGTGGGGGAGTGGTGGGGATTGGGGTCAAGGAGGAGGAGGAGGGGATTGGGGGAAACTGAAGTGGGGGGGATGGGGAGGGATGAGGTGAATGGAGAGGGGGAAGAGGAGGAGGTTAACTGAGGGAGGCGTAGGGGAGCGAGAAGGGGAGTGGGAGGAGGATGAGGAGTGGGGAGAGTGGTTGTGGGAGAAGGAGGAGGGGAGGGGAGAGTGGAGGGGATTGAGGGGAAAGGAGGAGGAGGGGGAGAGAAGGATTCAGAGAGGAGGGAGTAGGAGGAGTAGGAGAAAGATGGGAGGGGGGAGGAGGAGTGGGGAGAGTGGTCATGGGAGAAGGAGGAGGGGAGAGGGGAAGTGGAGGGGATTGGGGGGAAAGGAGGAGGAGGGGGGGAGAAGGAGTCAGAGGGGAGGGAGTAGGAGGAGTAGGAGAAAGATGGGAGGGGGGAGGAGGAGTGGGGAGAGTGGAAGTTGGAGGAGGAGGAGGAGAACGGGGGAAGGGGAGGGGGAGGAGGAGGAGGAGGAGGGGGTAAGAGGGCAGAGTGGAGGGGCAGGAGGAGGATTGACAAAGGGGGAGGAGGACGAGGAGGGGGTAAGAGGGCAGAGTGGAGGGACGGGAGGGGGATTGACAAAGGGGGAGGAGGACGAGGAGGGGGGAGGGAGATGGGGAGGAAGGAAATGGGATGGGAGGGGAAGGGAGGGGTGGAGGACGATGAGAAGAGGGGAAGGGATGAATGGAGGAGGAGGAGGGGGAGGAGAAGGAGGAGAGTGGGGTGGGGAGGGCATAGGGAAAGGGGGGTGGAAGGAGGGAGGGGGGGGAGGAGGGAAGAATGGGAGGAGGAGGAGGAGAGGGGGGATGGTGAGGGAAAGGGGGGGATGGGGAGAAGTGATGGGTAGGGAGAGTGGGAGGCAGAGGAGGAGGAGGGGGGAAAGTAGAGTAGGGGGGATGGGGAGGGGTGAGGCAAAGGTAGAGGGGGAGGAGGAGGAGGAGAACTGAGCGAGGGGGAGGGAAGGGTTGGAGGAGGAGGCAGAAGGGGAGTGGGAGGAGGAGGAAGAGTGGGGAGAGTGGCCATGGGAGAAGGAAGAGGGGAGTGGGGGAGTGGTGGGGATTGGGGTCAAGGAGGAGGAGGAGGGGATTGGGGGAAACTGGAGTGGGGGGGATGGGGAGGGATGAGGTGAAGGGAGAGGGGGAGGAGGAGGAGGTTAACTGAGGGAGGGGGAGGGGAGGGTTGGAGGAGGAGGTGTAGGGGAGGGAGAAGGGTAGTGGGAGGAGGAGGAGGAGGAATGGGGAGAGTGGCCATGGGAGAAGGAGGGGGAGGGGGGAATTAGAGGGGATTAGGGGGCAAGGAGGAGGAGGAGAGGGGGAGAAGGAGTCAAAGGGGAGGGAGTAAGAGTAGTAGGAGAAAGATGGGAGGGGGGAGGAGGAGTGGGGAGAGTGGAAGTTGGAGGAGGAGGAGGAGAATGGGGGAAGGGGAGGGGATGGGAGAAGGAGGAGGATGAGAGGGATGGCGGGGGACGAGGAGGGGGCGGGAAGGAAGAGGGGGGAGGAGGAAGAGTAGGGGAGGTTGGATAGGAAGAGGAGGAGGAGGGTAGGTAAGGGAAGGTGAGGGAAGTTAAGGTGGGAGGAGGAGGGGCAGGAATAGGAGGAGGATGAAGGGGAGGGAGGAGGAGGAGTAGGTGTGGGGGGAGGTGGAGGAGGCAGAGGAAGAAGAGGAGGAGGTGTGGGGGGAGGGAAGAGGAGGAGGTGTGGGGGGAGGGAAGAGGAGGAGGTGTGGGGGGAGGGTCGAGGAGGAGGAGAGGGGGGGAAGTGGAGGGGGGAGAGGGGGGGAGAGGGGGAGTGAAGAGGAAGGGGGGAGGGAGAGAAGGGGAGAGGAGAATGGAGGGGGAGGGGAGGAGGAGGAGGGGCAAGACTATGAAGGAGGTGAGGAGGAGGAGGGGGGAGGAGGGTAGGGGGAGGGGAGAGGGAAGGATGAGGATGAGAATGAGGAATGAGAGGGGTATGAGCAGGAGGTTGATGAGGGGGGGGAGGGGGGAGGGTAGGGGAGGGGAGTAAACCGGGAGGAGCAGGAGCAGGAGGATGAAGTGGTGAGGAGGAAAGGGGGGGTACAGTGAGGGTGAGATGGGGACAGGGAGGAGGAATGCTAGAGGGGAGGGAAGGGGGATGGAGATATGGAGAAGGATGTGGGGGTAAGGGGAGGGGGAGGAGGAGGAGGGGGGATTTTGGGGGAGTAGGGGGAGGGGAGGGAGAGGGGGAGGGGGAGGGTCAAAGAGGGGAGAATGGAGTGGGGAGGTGGAGTAGGGGGAGGGGGACCATGTAACATACCCTTTTAGCTGGAAAACATTTCTGTTAGCAAACATTATTATAACTTTTATTGTAAAGTTTTATGTTGGACAGGTGTCCAAGGATGACTGTAATTTGCACAATATATTATTATTAAATAAATAAAATAGGAGACAAACACCTAAGAGGACTATTGAAAGAGTGGTTACTGAACCACTAGGTGGAATGGAATCTGGGGTAGAAGGCAATGGACAAGTGGCAGCATCATGATGCAACTAACTAGTTGTTGGTATGGGACAACTCCCTTGAAATGTGGTCATAGTGCCTTGAAAGAAGGGACTGGAGCTTAAGGCTCATTTATTCCAAATTGACCACTAAAAGACCTAGGCAGTCTATATAATAGCCATCAAATATTGAACTGGGGTTCATCACTTTTTCTGACGAGAAAATTTACCTTGGGGTTTTGCTGTGTTTGCACCCAAGAGATTTGATGAGCAGATATGCTATGTTGTTGATCATGTTGTGAGTCTGCCAAACTCTTATTGAGTTCAGGAGGTTGATGCTAAGTGGAGAAGGAATTTTATTTCAGGAGGTTGATACCGAGTGGAGAAGGTATTTTTGAGTGCCTTGCTTCTACACAGATTCCACCCACTTATTGGATCAGTAATCAGGCTCGGGGGTTCACTAGAAGTCAGTAGTTGAGCAGCTTCTTCTGAAGCAGGTTGGGAGGAACAGGCCTCCTTAGGTGTTTGTCGGCCCTATCATCATCTACAGGTTCTAATTGTTTATCTGTTGTTAAACTAGTTAATTCTGTTTATTTACAAGTATTTAATTTACCTAGTTAATTCTGTTTATTTACAAGTATTTAATTTACAGAATGAAATCTGATTTATATACCTCTACTTTAGTTTCTGATTCAAGTTTAAAGCATGAATAGAAATTATGAATGAAATAAATGATCTCTGCCTTTTTCCCCATGCAAAAAGGAATAGCATCGTACTCTAGTACAAAGACAGATTAAGTAGAATAAATCAAGATAGGCAAATAGCCAAGTGAATGAGCAGATTAAATTATTATAAATTTCTCAAGTTTCTACTTACTGTTTGATTTATATATATACATTTACAGTGCCCTCATTGTCATTTATTTTTAGCTAACTGTTTTCCTAATTTACAAGCAATGTTTCCTTGTTTATAAATATCTTTGTTTCAAAATAAATAGATTTATGTTCTAACAGTAAAGAATTGTTTTCTGCATACAGTAGTTAAATGTATATGTTTATAGACTTACTTCCATTATGCAGCAGAATGATATTTCTTTTACAGACAACAAGAATTTCCAATTATCTCATGCACACATTTATACATTGTTTTACACCATAAACTACACAGTGGAAATCAAAACATTTATCATTTTCTGCTATTACCCTAAACAAAGTTATCAACTACTATCCTATAGTCAACATTTTCATTTTTAAACAAGTCAAACTTTATTTCCCTTAATCACACAGAAATCATTCCTACAAGTTAAACAGTTTTACATTTTAGGTATTATTTCCAGGAATTCAGGTATCATGATATCTGTACGATATTTCTAAACAAAATAGAAAACATCAATTTAGTGCCGAAACCATTTCGAAGAGCAACTTCAGACCATACATTGTAAACACTTGACGAATCGAGTTACTTTTGCCTTAAAGCCAAAACATAGAATATATTTTTATTTATTTCATAACTCGACAGAATTGATGACTCGACATCATAACGGTGATCGAATCAAGCCACACATTTTATAATTCAAACCCTAAATTATAGAATAACTCTGCCGAAAACTTCTCTCAACCGACGAACCACACACAGCCAAACTCTTCTCTAAAAACAAAAACACATCTCATACGATTTGTAGAAATCAAAGGATCATTACGATATCCAAGTCTGGGAGACACACGACACAACTATACAATTTTCACAGTTATTGTTATGCAGAAGAAACATTACCAAGAAGCTTCCATTATAATCCACAACTATAACTTTTATCCATCAACCATAAAACACAAAACCATTTTGAGATGTATCACTATATTAAGTCTGAGGATATAAATCTCTATTACAAAACAGTTGTATTCAAAATCAACATGGCCATTGTCTTATGGGTCAAGGAATCCTCCTCCCCATTCTTTTATAAATATTACAAACCCTATCGAAACTCTCTGAGTTAAAAACACAACACACAGAACATCACACAGTCAGCCATTCTCTTCATCTACACAGAGTTTCAAGGCAACCGCCGAGGTTTACCGATTGGTATAGCTGCAGCCAACCTACGACGCCCAAACAAGAGAACACCAACACATCGTTGCCCTGTAAACAACCACATCAATGTTGTGGTCAAACATTTATCTTATCAAAGAAACAAGACTTAGTATAAACAAACAAATAACTACTGCATTAAATACCGAATGTGAAAGCTACAGGAGGAGTTTCGAACACATTACTTTTTCATTTTAAAGACGTAGTAGCAATAAATGCCAAGACTGGTGCAGCTGCAACCAAACCCTTACATCGTCGAATGCTGGTGTAGCTGGAGCCAACACCAAAACCATCAACTATTTCAACACCATGAAACAGTGCCGAGAGAGGTAGCAACTTAGGCGAGGCCCCCTGGCCATTCATTTCAAACCCAGCATTCAAATAAACAAACCCTTAACAAGTCGGGTATCGAATCCACCCAAAGACCAACTCTAAGACTACCAAACGATCATTTCACCACTGTACAAGAACAGGAGAGAGCTCGGCTCTATAAATTTCAGAGGTTACGATTTCAACACTCAGGAGCTACACCTCCACAGGCTGAACAACCAAACTACAAACCCTTAGCCTGTTGGCCACGTAGAGCTACCACTACCAAGTAACAAGAGACACAATAACTCATCAATCGCAGCAAAGCTAGGGTTTAACCATACCCATCAATACACTTCCAAGATCAATGGTGGAGATCACCGGGAGACTAACGAAGCATCAAAAACCATCTACCACATTAAATGTGATATCATTTCAAATGTCATGAAGGAACCAGATCATCAACTATTGAACCATTCTGTTTACACATCATCGCAAGGAGGATTAATACCACCGTATTGGAACATGAACAAACCAGCTATACCATCCACGATGGAATCCCGCTATCCACGGTAGCTATAAACATTCAATGCATAAGTTATGGTTACACTTGCCAACCTGTGACATCAACGTTTAAAATCATATCACTTATTACATTGGAATTCGCATATGGTTTAGTTGTGGTATACCACCTTGTTACAATATGTTTGTATAAGGTTGGGTAGATAATGCGAAGGGTTCATATAGTAACCTATGTTGCATAGTAGCACAATCGCATAGTATTACATATTGCATATAATCTATATGTGTGCACATAATCCATATTGTTTGCATATAGATAATATAGTTTGCATATAACTCATATCGTTTGCATAAAATTCAATAAGGTTCATAGGGTATAGTATCAAATAGGGTATCACAATGCACACAACTCACGTTATATAAATGTGATATATTTTACAATAGTGTGTAAATATTACCATAGACATTATTTTATAATGGGATTGATAGTGTTTCATAAACACCTTGTAATTTGATTATAGAATATAATATAGGAAATGCACCACATACACCCTATCATGTAGCAAATAAAGACATATCAACAATCAAAGTGACCATAACCATAGTAGGAGTATAGTTCCTAGGCATGTTATTAAAACAACTATACTTAGAATTTCTACAATTTGCCATAAGAAAAGATAGACAGTTATACTTGCAAAATTAAGTGAAGAGTATATATTCTGAGTACAAAAATTGAGACACGAACATTATAGCCTTTCCCATGATTCACATACAAGCTTAAGATGCCCTGTGTGCATCAAGTCTTTTTCAGACACTTTTATCTTAAACAATTATAGTCTTGAGCCAAGATTTTACCGGTAGAATGCCCAAGTTTTATATCTTCAAATATTGACAAGTAGATTACTGAAAAACTATATAGTCACTTGTTGCAACCTTAATCCTTACCTATAAATTTTCACAAGTACGAAATCACATGCTTTAGCACCAATGCTAAGTAAGCCTCGGGGCGTCCGTAGGACCCCTTCATCAATCAAACAAAAGTACATTAGTCAAACAGTTGTTTCATCATTCATAAACAACAACAGTAGAAATTTGTAGCAGCACAACTAATTATGGATAACATCAAGACATAAGCTAAAATCTGTTAGTCGCAAATTCTTACATAATAAACCAGCATGGCATTTAGTACAGTAAGATAACATTTCATGCATCGTTCTATTTCCGCATTCATTAAATAAGCAATAAATGTCACGTAGAAAAATTTTAAATTTTTGTGATTTTCCGAGATGTTATAGACCAAGAGTGGGGGAAGGCAAGGTAGGTGGAGGGGGACCAAGAGTGGGGGAAGGAAAGGTAGGAGGCAGAGGGGGGGAGGGGAGGGGACCGGTGGGGGAAGAGGAGGGGCGGAGGAGGAGGAGGTGGGAGGTTTGGGGTGAATAGCGGGGAGGTGGGAGGAGGAGGAGAGGGAGGATGGGGAGAGGCAAGGGTGGTGGAAAGGTGAACAAGGAGGAGGAGAAGGAAGGAGAATGGGAGGAGGAGGAGAGGAGTAAGGGGAGGGAAAGGGGGGGATATGGATGGTGGGGAGGAGGAGGAGTGGAAGATGGAAGGGGATCAGAGGAGTAGGGAGAGGGGGAGGAGGAGGAGGGGTGGGTTGGATGGGGAGGGAGGAGGAGGTAGAGGAAAGGGGCATGCAAAGGGAGGAGATGAGGAAGAGGGGGGGATGAGGTCGAGGGGGAGGAAGAGGGTAGTGGATGGGGGGGAGAAGGATGGGAGGGAGGGGGGAAGGGGAGGAGGAAAGTGGGAGTAAGGGGAGGGGTAGTAGCATGAGGGAGATGGAGAGGGGGATGAGGTGGAGGAGTGGGGGAAGGGAAGGTGGAGGTGGTAGGAGGTGGAGGAGAGGGGAAGGAGGAAAAGGTAGGGGTGAAGGGGAAATGGGGAGGAGGAAGGTGGGGGATAATGGTAGGGGGAGAGGATACTGGGAAGGAGGGGAGATGAGGAGGATGTTGGTATGGAAATGAAGGGGGTTGGGAGAGGGGGAGGAGGAGGAGGATGGAAGTGGAGTGGGGGAACAAGAGGTGGAGGGACAGAGGGGGAGGATGAGGAGGGAGAGGAGGAGGAGGGGGTGATTTGGGAGGGGGTAGGGGTACAAGGAGGGAGGTGAGGATGAAGAGGAGGGGGTGGAGGAGGAGGGGAGGTGGGGGAGGGGGAAGGATCTTGGAGGAGGAGGGGGAGGAGGAGCAAGGGAAGGGGAGGGGGGGGGAAGAGGGGGGAGGGGAGCAGTGTTAAATTTTCATAATTTACTTCAATCTGATTTAGGATCTTAACTGAGAGAACAACATGTACAGCATATCTACAGCATATCAATCATGGAGACAATAGTGCAAGCACACAAGAGACACAAAGATTTACTTGGGGAAAACCATAAAGGTGAAAAACCCCAATAAATTCCTCAGAGATAGATAGAGCAATGATACAACCCAAACATAAGAGATAGACATATCCTAGAAGCAGATCCTCCTCCTCCATAAGTGTGCCACTCCTCCTTGAGTGCATGAGTGAGAAGTGAGTGATAAAATAGAGTGCCTCCTACACTCTATTTATACTTGACTTGACTTGCCTTTTACATAAATCATGTAGGCTCGAACTTAACCACATAACATAATGCTAACTGGGCCGACCCCCAATAGGGTGGTCTAATAACCCTTCGACCCACATGCCCGACCCCCAATAGGGTGGTCTAATAACCCTTTGATCCACATGACTTATATAGGGCCGACCCCAACAAGGTGGTCTAATAACCCATCAAGTATAAGTTATGACATTTACAATATAAATGACGACACTTCCGTATAGAGGAATAAAACCATCTCTATAGGAGTACATACAACATACATATATGAAATACATTCCGAAGTTACATATACATCAACACTCCCTCTTAACTAGGAAGGTATTTCTCAGCACAGGTCTTCTAGCACAAGTCTTCTTCTCTGGATCATCGTCACTGGATAATCGTCATCGAGTCATCACCATCGTCACTACTGTTGCTATCTCAATCAATCTCTGAATCTACTTGTCATAGGAAGTTCTACAGAGCCAATCCTTTTTCATACTGGATGTAGGCCCACCACCTGCAAGTCTTGATCATCACTGGCCATACTATGGAATCCTCAGGACTTATTACGTGCATCACAAAACCTTGAAAGAGAATCCCAGGCTGTTACGAGCACACGGCTCTACCTATAGGATCTCCCAGGGCCATATTATATGTGACCTCACCATAATACCTCGCAAGAGCATCCCAGGCTGTTACGAGCACGCAGCTCTACCTATAGGATCTCCCAGGGACAGATTATATGTGGTCACCACAAAACCTCGCAAGAGCATCCTAGGATGTTACGAGCATGCAGCTCTACCTATAGGATCTCCCAGGGACAGATTATATGTGGTCATGGAAAAACCTCGCAAGAACATCCCAGGACTTATTACGGGCACACAACCCAACCTATCAGATCTCCCAGGGACATATTACATGCCATAGGACAAAACCTTGAAAGAGCATCTTCCAGATATCCCAGGGCATGAATTACATCCCATAGGAAAAACCTTGAAAGACTATCTGCAAATCTCCCAAGGCCAAATTATATGTCCTCCCAGAGCAAAACCTCGAAAGAGCATTTGCTAGATATCCCAGGGCACGAATTACATGCCATAGGAAAAACCTCGAAAGACTATATACAAATCTCCCAGGGCCAAATTATATGTCCTCCCAGAGCAAAACCTCGAAAGAGCATTTGCCAGATATCCCAGGGCATGAATTACATGCCATAAGCAAAACCTTGAAAGACTATCTGCAAATCTCCCAGGGCCAAGTTATATGCTCATCTGCACAACTTGATCCACGGCCATAGAGTATCAACCTGATACTCACCATACATTATCCTGATGTACACATGATCATCCTGATCATCATCACTGCAACATCCTGCTGCATGTCATTTGGAGCAACATTTTGAAGCTCGTCATCCACGATCATCCTGATCATATAATGCATCTACCTGATACATATCATCATACATGATCCACCTGATCATACAATGTGTCCACCTGATACAAATACAAATACATGATACACATCACCATACATGATCCACCTGATCATACAATGTATCCACCTGATACATATGCAGATACATGGTCCAAGCATCCAACATGATGCATACAAAATACATACAAATGATCCTACTGATCATATCCAGCATCCAACATGATGCGTACATACATATACATATAAATGATCCAACTGATCATATCCAGCATCCAACATGATGCATACATATAAAAATGATCCAACTGATCATACAAAGCAGAAACCAGAACATCATCCTGATGTTTATCATCCAACGCTTACATCCACAGTCATGTGAAGGATCCTCCTTCCAACATGCTTGGAATGGCTTCAGCAAATTTGTCCATCACTTCTTCCTTGAAGTGTCATCGATCTGAAGAACACCAAGCCTCTCCCTGAAGTACTTGAACTTCACCCTGGCTAGTGGCTTCGTCAGCACATCCGCAATCTGCTTATCCGTCGCAACATACAGGAGCTTCACAGCTCCTCTTTGCACCATATCCCTGATATAGTGATATTTGATCTCTATGTGTTTAGACCTGTCATGAAACACTGGGTTCTCGGACAGCTTCACACAACTCTGGTTATCACAAAACATACCAGTAGCATCCAATGGGAGATCAAATAACTCAAACAGTAGCTTCTGTAGCCATACTGCCTCACAACTAGCTGAACAGGTTGCAACATACTCTGCCTCAACTATACTTAGTGCTACACAGGACTGCTTATTACTGAACCAAGAAATCACACCTGATCCCATACTAAGGCAGAACCCAGATGTGCTCTTCCTATCTGCAGCACTTCCTTCCCAATCTGAATCAACATAACCCTGCAGGTTAAACTTTTGATTCGCTTCATACTTGAGCCCAAAATCCACTGTACCCTTCAGGTACCTCAGAACATGCTTTACAGCATCCAGGTGAACACTCCTTGGATCCATTAGGAACTGGCTCAATGTGTTCATAGCAAAGCAAATATTTAGTCTCGTGTTCGTCAGGTACATAGAGGACCCAATCATCTGACGATACATCGTGACATCAACCAGATCAGATGAATCATCACATAGAAGCTTCAGGTTCGATGTCATAGGTGTGGCCATATCCTTGCAGTCCATCATCCCGAACCTCTTCAGGATCTCTACTGCATACTTCCCTTGTCCAAGGAAGATTCCATCTGCACTCTGCCACACCTCCATACCAAAAACAAATAGTGCATGATCCCCAAGTTCTTCAACTCGAACTCGGTAGCAAGCTTCTGCTGCGTGTTGGAAATCAATCTATCATTTCTTGTTACAAACAGGTCATCCACATACAATAAGAGTATCCCTGGATTACCTACCTCAACCTTGTAGTAAAGGTTGGAACCCGCTTTACTCTTGGTAAAGACCAAAGTGGATAGAAAGCTGCCTATCCTACCATACCAAGTTTTGTACATATATGATTTCCTGTCATGTGTCTCAGAACCAAGTGGATTCTCCACATACACTTCTTCTTCAACTACACCATTCAAGAAAGCTATCTTGAAATCCATATGGTGTATCTTCTATTTCATCACTTTTATATGCTGCCATCTGCAACATGCTTGATCTAATAGTTCCATTTGTAAGTCACAACAAACTTCCCTTCAGCTCTTGGGACCGCATCCCAAACACCATTCTTCATGATCGACGGATCATGGCATTCTTCCCGTATCCTGGAAACTTCAATATCTTCAATAGATAATTTTGTTGCTTAACAAATGTTGTAGTTCTTCTTTTGTAGGTGATGGCATACGATCTTTCCTACACAACAAGTTAAATTGCATGATTAGAAAACATCTCATAGTTTTCAGAACAAATTCTTACACATAAAGAAGTATGTCATACAGTCATGCAATTATCTTATCCAATGCTTCAATACAACATTTATCCATATCCTGTAACTTTCTAGATGCCTTCCAATCTCTACCAGAACATTGTTAAGAGTGTGCACAACTCCCAACATGTCAGCAAAGAGGTTTCATTCTAGATAAGTAGCAATGGAATGTTGTACAGTGCCATAGGCCACTTACCCATGCATATTAGTAGTATACTGTTCATCAATGCAACTATTCTAATATGCATAATACACAACCTAATTCTAGGAACATCAGTATATACATTATTGAATAGTATTATTTAAACATTAAAATATGTAAGTAATGACAATTCAAATACTTATCTTTGTTTGTTTGTTGGGTTGACTTCCTCTCAGTCTTTGCTTCTTTTCTGCAACTCCATTCTTTTGTGAGAAGTGGTCAACTCCCTCTGAATATCTGCATCCTTGCAGAAACTACTGAAGTGTGCTCCTTTGCTTTCTTGCAGGAACAACTGGAGTGTACTCCCTCTTGATCTTTGCTTCCTGGATTACCTGTCCTTGAACTTACATCCATCCTTAATCACTATACATGCTTATTAGTATCATCATTGTGTTATCCTTGAGGTCTCATACATAATCACACATTTATTAGTATAATCTTAATACTTATCAAAACACAATAATCTTAAACATGTATATTTATGATCATTCACAGATAATAAACATTATTATTCAAGGTTTCAGGGAAGTCTTCTTTTACTCATACATATTCTTATTTGATCATAGGACTCTTCTGATTAGTTGAATCATCAATCAAGATAAGAGATATAATATGCATAAAACCCATGATTATTCAAACCTATACCTTCATGATTCTTCTAGTTAGTCATATCATCAATTATGGTAAGAAACATAATATGCATACAACCATGATTATTCAAACCTATACCTTCATGATTCTTCTGGCTAGTCATATCATCAATTATGGTAAGCAACATAATATGCATACAACCATGATTATTCAAACCTATGACTTCATGAATAATCATTATCAACAACACAACAGTATAAGATCCTAACCCAAGGTAGGATTCTAGCTTGATATAGGAAAAACATACCTGGATTAGCATGCTAGCTAGTTATGTCTAACATACCCGTATAATGTCTTCTGGTTCTCTTCAGTGACTTGTGCTAGTAACCTGCATGTCTCATAAGTTAACCATTGTAGAACCAAGTTATACATACCTCAAAAGTAGATCTTCTATGTGATCCATGACAATGGATGAATCTTTGTCTTCATGTCACCATGAGCATATGTTCCTGAAGTAGAACATGATTTGACTTTCTTGGTGTACCTTTTGTGTTAGCAAACAACATAAACCTCATACAACATCACAATGCATTAGTACAATCATAAGTGGAAAACCCTTAATCAATGAATATCTTCTATTAAGGTGATACAACAAGTCCAGTAATTAATCAAGATTGTACTGTAATGATATGAAGACAAACATATGATAAACTTAACCATGAAACATACCTATAAGCCATACCTGTCAAGATTGCTTGTAATCTTCTTATGGAAGGCCTTAGCCTCATCTCCCTCTGAGATAGGAACTTCTTCACTTATGAAGGTGACCAATCCATCTTCTTCTAGGATTAACCCAATCCACTGGACCTGAAGCTTAATGAGCTGATCAAGCTGGTATATTCAGAATTTGAAAACTGCAAAGTTTCACTCCTCAATTTTGCCTTTGAAACTTTCGGATTCACTAGACGTGACCTTGAACTAGTGTTTGATGAATCCCACTCTTCTTCCCAGTCAAAAGATTTGATCCAAGGCTCTAAGATTCTATTTTTATGAGGAGCTTCCAGCCGTGGTCACAGATTTCAAAAATTCTCATTTTTGCAGAAGCCCTAATTTTCCACTTTTCTGATCATAGTCCCGAACTAGGGTCTGATCAAGCCCGGCCTTCTTCCCAACCAAAAATTATGATCTAGGTCTCTAAATTTTTATTTTGATGAGTAGCATTCAGCCATGGTCTTCGATTACAAAAATTCCAACTTTCTCCGAAGCCCTAAATTCTGGAAGCCATGAATGAAGGTGCTCAAAAATAATTCTGATTTGACAGAAATATGTACCTGATTGTTTCTAGTGTAACTATGAACTTTTCAATCCATAGGGTCTGAAAAATAAATTTGAGATAGCCTGACCTATTATCTTTCCATCCCGATAGGTCTGACCTCAATTGGATTCTCTGAGAGAGAGTTATGTCAAGTGTCGCAACGTGACCTGTTCATGGGATAATACAGGAGAGCTAACTTGTACGGTGTGCCACGTGTCACTGGTTCAACTTCGGCCTTTGAAAAATTTTCTTGAGATATCCTGACCTGTTATCTTTCCATCTCGATAGGTCTGACCTCAATTGGATTTTTTGAGAGAGAGTTATTCCAAGTGTCGCAACATGACCTGTTTATGGGATAATACAAGAGAGCTAACTTGTATGGCATGCCACGTGTCACTGGTTCAACTTCGGCCTTTAAAAAATTTTCTTGAGATAGTACAGTCTGTGTACTACCTGTAACATTTTACGAAATTTCATTTGGAGCTTCCTATCCCAAGTTATGACCTTTTTCCCAAGGTCACCTGATTTTGACTCAGATCTGGAAGAGGCAGAAACCCTATATTGTATAGATCATAAATCAAAAAGTACAACGAATTAGAGGTTTTTCTTTTGACACAAGTTACATGGAGATCTGATATTAGGCTTGTAAAGGTTTTAGATCCGAAACCTTTGCCAAAACGGATTTATAGAGAAATTTCTACAACGACTGGTTTTTTCTATATCAAGCCCTAGCATCGTAAGTGCAACAAGTGTCATACATGCCATATCATGCCTTCTTTCAACCTAGCTCTGATACCATGTTAAATTTTAAGAATTTGCTTCAATATGATCTAGGATCTTAACTGAGAGAACAACATGTACAGCATATCTACAGCATATCAATCATGGAGACAACAATGCAAGCACATAAGAGAAACAAAGATTTACTTAGGGAAAACCATAAAGGTGAAAAACCCCAATAACTTCCTCAGAGATAGATAGAGCAATGATACAACCCAAACATAAAAGATAGACATATCCTAGCAGCAAATCCTCCTCCTCCATAAGTGCGCCACTCCTCCTTGAGTGCATGAGTGAGAAGTGAGTGATAAAATAGAGTGCCTCCCGCACTCTATTTATACTTGACTTGACTTGCCTTTTACATAAATCATGTAGGCTCAAACTTAACCACATAACATAATGCTAACTGGGCCAACCCCCAATAGGGTGGTCTAATAACCCTTCGACCCACATGCCTGACCCCCAATAGGGTGGTCTAATAACCCTTTGACCCACATGACTTATACAGGGCCGACCCCAACAAGGTGGTCTAATAACCCATCAAGTATAAGTTACGACATTTACAATATAAATGACGACACTTCCGTATAGAGGAATAATACCATCTCTATAGGAGTACATACAACATACATATATGAAATACATTCCGAAGTTACATATACATTAACAATCAGTGGGGGAAGGGGAGGGAGGGAGGGGAGTAGGTGGGAAGTTTATGAGGATAAGTATGGAGGAACGAGGAGGAGGAGAGGGAGGATCAGGATAGGTGAGGGTTATCGAGAATTGAAGGAGGAGGAGAAGAAGGAGGGAGAGGAGGAGGGGGAGAGGGGGGTGAGGGGATGGAAAGGGGGGGCTTTGGAGGGTGAGGAGGAGGAGTAGTGGGCGATGGGAGGGGATCAGAGGAGCAGGGAGATGGGGAGGAGGAGGAGGAGCAGGGGGAGGGGAGTGGGATGGGGGGGAATGGGGAGGGTGGATGTTAGTTGGAGGAGAGGGGATGAGGATGCAGAGGGAAAGGGAATAGGGAGGGATGAGAGGAGGTGAAGGGGTGGATGAGGCAAAGGGAAGGGAGGGGAGGGGATGTGGGAGGAGGAAAGGGGGTAGAGGGTGGAGGGGGAGGGGGAAAAGGGGGGTAAGAGGAGGAGGAGAATGGGCAGTAGGGAGAGGGAGAGGGATGGGGAGATGAGGTGGAGGAGTAAGTCAAGTGGAGAGGGAGGAGGTGGGAGGTGGAGAGGAGAGGAGGGGAGGGTAGGGGGAGGCGAAGAGGAGGAGGAGGAAGATAGGGGATAATGGTAGGGGGATGGGATTATGGGGAGGAGGGGTAAGAAGGATGGTGGGATAGGAATGAAGGGGGGAGGGATAGGGGGAGGAGGAGGAGAATCAAGGGTGGAAGGAATACGGGGAGGAGGAGGGGGTAAGTGGAGGGGGAGAAGGAAAGGGGGGGTGGAGGTGGAGGGTGATGTGGTATGGGGGAGGGGTAAGAGTGGGGGTGTACGAGGAGGGAGGGGAGGAGGTGGAGGAGGTGGTGGAAGACGAGGGGAGGGGATGGAGGAGGATGGGAGGGGTAGGCGAGGGGGAAGGGTGTTGGAGAAGGAGGAAGAGGAGGCAAAAGGATATCGAGAGGGGTAGGAGTTCATATTTCAATATGAAAGTTTCACCATCCCTAGATAAAAAAAAATGAGCTGGTGGAACCAAATCCAAACATAGAAAAACATTAACTCAAAGAAACAATATGCTTACACAAAACATATTCACATTCAACTAACCAATGCTTACCATATTCCTTCCTACTGATCTTATTGTGGGAAAGGCCAACTAGGGGCACCACGCAAGGTGCTAATTACATCTTTAATACCAAGAACCTATAAATAGAGCTAATTCATATATAGAGTTTTTTACACTACAAACAACATATCATAAAACTTAATGGTTGCAAGGAATTGGGATGGAAAATTCATTAAATTATGTAAATCAATCAACATATATTCAAAATGGTAATTGAAAGTCACTAAATAGTAAACTAAAATTACAATAGTATTTTAGGTTGCAACAAAAACATATCTAGCTAAAATAAGGATACTACGAATGTTGATCACTCATTGCCCACTAAAATCAAAGCAATACTCCTAGTATATTATAGTATGTTGATACTAACCCCAACCCAAAACAAATTCACATTCAAGTAATATCTTAATAATTGCAAGGACTTAGGATGGGAAACTCACAATTATGTAAATCAATCAACAAATATTCATAGAGGTAACTGAAAGTCACTAACGGGTAAAATCAAATTCCAATGGTGATTTGGGTTGCAACAAAAGCATATCCAGCTAAAATAAGGATCATGAGAATGTTCATTACTCATTGGAAATTTCCCATTGAAATCCACAAACAATACTCGTAGTATAATATATTATGTAGCTACTACCCCCCACCCACCCCAAGAACAACCTTAATGAATGTTGCTCATGTACTTCTTTGCGAAGAAAATAACTGATAAAATATTAATAATGCAATATTAAAATAGATAATTGATGTATTAGCCATATCTTCCCATCCCCTTTGACACTTTATCATCAAAAATAGCCAAAAAAAAATTCCCAACCAAATTTACATATTTGATACATACCAATATTCACAGCTTCTAATTTACTACAACAGAACTTCTTAAAGATGGACCACACTTATACCTAACTAATTTGTCCATTAGTTCAAATTTCAAACAATTGTACTCTTAAAATTTAAAATCCACTTAACCTAATTACAACCAACACATTTTCTTTCGAGCTAGATTCATGTATAACCTCTCTCAAAGTAACCTTTCAATAATGAGAATGGATCAGTATTAAACTCGCTTGCATTGTGAACATATTTATCTCATCTAAGCATTGGTAAGGTGGGAACTAGGTGTTAGCACTCAAATTGTGCTGAATGACATGGCAGCTTTTGGCATGGGTGGAAAGACCTCATGAACATCAAGACCCGAGTGGATAATCGGCTCTTGGACTACCTCCCCTGAGACCGAGGAGTCAGAGTTCAACATGGTAGGGAACAGTTCAAGGGATGAAATAGTCAGGGAGGAGCCAACGGTTTTTAGAGGTAATAAGGTAAACAAACATGCTAAACACATCGGAAATAAGCAAAGTGGGCAATGACAGCTAAGATTGAATACCCCAAAGATCGACGATCCCGAGCCCACTGCGCGAATAAAGATGAAGGCAATATAACATAATGAGCGGGTGGTAATCGGCGGGCAAGTGAGGAAATCAATCGACGGCGGAGAGCGACGTATGGTAAGATCTACGGCGCACAATCCCCGCACTGATCCAACAAGCGCGAAACATGTCATGTTTCAAATCGCTGCGGTCGAGTTATGTATCACACAGCTATCAACGGCATAGATTCGCCAAGGGCAAATCAAAGGCCCGAGATCATCGCACTGATTTTTCTCACTGGTAATTTAACCGCATCTCAAATCGCCACGGTAGGCAGGTATGTTCCATCCAATATTCAGACTTGGGACTATGTGTGACAAAATGGGAAGCCACGGAAGTAGAAAAAGGGGCTGTGGTCTTAATCCAATCGTCGGTTCCCACATGAGAAAGGGGCATCTCCTCCAGATATTAATGATGGCCACATGGGATAAGCCACCACAACACCGTCAAGGGTCTTTTATGTATGATCTGAAATGCATGGTCGTCCGTGCATTACGTCAGTCCTATCCTCAGTAATCATGATAAATCATTTGGAAGGTCTAAGTCATAGAATCATGAGAGCATAATTCACATGGAGACGCCGTCACTATTGGTCGTTATAAGCCTAACTCTCTAGGCCTGTAGCTTACGTCGAATCCCAAAGGGTGGTGAGTTCATCTGTTTGGTTATTTTTGCATCCAAGATCACAAACATGGAGAGAGAGCAAGGGGCCGAGATATTAGTTGCACTAGAACATGTGTTGTTCGAGATAATGGAGAACTATACTCTCCCACCTCTTATGTTTTCCAACCAAGCAGAAGACAGTTTTGCCAGAGAACTGGAAGAGCCCGAGGCACTACAACAGTGTTGGAATTTGCTGCAACAGAAAGGAGGAAAATCCCACAAGGAAGAAGAGCCGAAAATCCCCTCTGATGAATATATAATCCAAGACTAGATCCTCTCTACCGAAGAGATGCCCCCTGTTTCCCCACCCAAGGAAACCCGAACAAATATTCCTTCCGACGCTGATGATTTCCTCGATTGGTATGATCAAGTGAGAGCCCAGAAATAGGGTGGCGGTACTCTTACATATTTTGCATCCCACTATCCGACAAGTTAGTTCTCTTGGCTATACAAGTATACTCCTAGTTTCCAAGTTTTGAAGATACTCAGATGGCTTGCAAACCCATTTTTGGAAAGACAGCGTGAAATGGTGTAGGGGAAACAGAAAAGCATCCAGTGTGTATGTATCCAGGAATTGAAGAGCTCATGAAAGCAATCCGGCTGGCACCAGTTACATCTTTGTATTTTTTTACTTTTGTTTAAAATAGTTGGACTGTGTAGAGAAGTGGCTATGTAATTGTACATGGCAGTTAAAATCTGTCTCATAGATATTTGTTTATAGCGACAACAAACGATGTATGTTTTGGCTTTTAGATAAGTGTCAATTGGTTGTAACTAATTTTTGTTGAGAAGGAGCCAAGTCTAGAGATCAAGGACATCTATATATACAGTTGTAATCAGAGACACAAGGGTTGAAAAATCTTATGAGAAAGTATTTGTGTTTTGATGATCAGTTTGTAATACATTTTCTTGGAGCTGTTTAATAGAATTTTGCAGAGCTTGATGCCTGCATTTTTTATAAGGATTCCTGTGTAATCGGTCTGATATTTTGTACCTTTATTTTCCCATGTGCAAATGTGTCTCTATCTTTTGCTATTCCATTCTGTGATATTTCCTTCATGCTTAGATCAGAGTAACAGTTAAGCAGAATTCATAGAAATTATGCTCTGCTTAGCTTATTCCAAGTATTTCACCAAATCTATTTTGCTAAAGTTGTTGTAGGATTCATCCTTGTTATATGCCTTACATTGATGGACTATCTCTTCTCTCTTCTGTTCCACAAATTAAAGCTCTTTGACTACTAGATGCTTGCTACCTTGCCCTTGTGAATGCGTTTGCTAAATCTTTGTGAATAATGTTTGCAGAACCAATTAAATATGACTCCATCGCCCCAAATGAAATTCATGTGTTTTCAACCAAGTAACTCTTAAATCGTTCTTTGTCCCACAAACAGAAATCTGATCTTCTATGCATTATCATAATTGAATATCTTTAATGTTGAATGCTGGTGTATGTTTTCGCTGATTGACACCTTTGAAGGTTTCCAGTATTGTGTGTGTTATAGAGAGAGCCCTCTCTGTTTATGTTTGATCAGAATCGTAAACCAAAGATTGGTTAGTGGTTACCCGAGATTACCCTCTTTCAGCCTTGGGGGTCAGTTTTGGTGTTAACAAATTGGCGCCGTTGTCGGGGAACGTGAGTTGTTCATCAAGCCCTGGAAGAACGACATACCTGTCCAAAATTTCAAAGAATAAGAGAAATCCCTATGGGCAAACGGAGATCTCCACATTTTTCTAGAAGGTTGAAGAATTTTTCCCTGGTGACTCCGCCTATTGAGACTAGACAATTCAGCAAGACTCCACTGCAGAAAGATCAGTACGCCAAAATATACTACTGAAGAATTTCTAAAGTCATCCTGGCCTCAAGAAAGATCCATACGAAAGGTAATCCTTTACCTGAAATCTTGATAGGAATAGATGACCCTGAAAGTCTACTTAGACAAAAAAACATGAAAGATCGGGCTAGCACCCCTAGCATTGAGACTATTTTTTTTCAGAAAGTGCATCTATTTTTCAAGAATTGAATCTAGAGGTCGATATAAGCAAACCTTTGTCAAGAACTAAATCTGAATCATACCTGAACCTGGGTGAAGAAACTCTAAATAATCTTGACTCATCTCTTTTAGACCGTGTGTGGCTAGATTTTAAAAGCCTTGCCAAAGCTAAAAGCAGCAAACCCAGTTCCTAGATTCCCAAAGCCCATATTGCAATCCCAGTCTGTAATCCTACTCAGAATTTCCCCCCACAAGCTCAGAATCTACCTAGACCCATGGCCACTGGATATGCGCCTTTGGTCCTGCCTACTACCCTGAATGACCTCCCTCAGAATTACGCCCAGAAAATTGTCTCTTATAATGGAGAGGGAGACTGGTCAGCTAAACAACATGTTGATAGATTTGAATATTTTTTAGATCTGGAGGAAGTGGAACACGATGATGCTAAAATGAAATTATTCGCCCAAAGCTTATATGGAGAACCCAAGAAATGGTTTAGGCTGCTACCTAATGCCTCTATAGCAGATTTTGCAGCTTTTAAAGTATTGTTTCTAGAAAGATGGGAAACAATGGGGAGTCCTGCTATAGTCTTATCCCAGTATAATCACTTAAAGAAAGGCAGTTTCAAATCAGTCCATGAGTTCTCTGCCAGATTCATGAAGGCCTATAATTCTATTCCTGATGATCTAAAACCTTCAGTGGGCACTGCAAAGCTCCACTATGCCGATGCTTTTGATGGAGACTTTTCCTATACGTTAAGAGAAAGGAAATATGCTACCCTGTCTGCTATGCTAAAAGATTTAGTAGAGGTGGAAGCTAACATGATGGCCTCGGGAAAAATGAAAGGGAAAACAGAAGCAGAGAAAAAGAAGCAAGAAAATCAAGCCCTTGCCTCTTCCTCCTCTAGTGATGCCAGGTTTGACACCATGATGAAGACCATGGAAAATCTGATGGAGAGGTTAGCCATAGAGAACAAACCTCCTGCTAGGGAACCACCTGAAAATCAAATAAGGAACCCAAATGTTAGAAGGCTACCCCCTCCAAGAAATCCAAGAAACCAAGAAGATCACCAAATGAGGCCTCCTTTCCCTGAGAAGCTGGTGGATGACAAAGGAGCTGAAGAGCCTGCTACAGACCAAATCCATCTCTTTGATACTCTGGAGCCTTAAATACATTTGACCCAAAGGGAGCATGACTTCTTCAACATGACGAATACTGGTAAGGTTGCTGAATTTGATTCTGAACAGTACCAAATGGGTTACATGAATGCATTGGATGACATTCAAAGCAAGATGAAGTTGAGAAACAGAGAGATACCGATAACTGAAGGAAAATCTGCTCATATTCAACTCCGTAATACTCCACAGAACATGGATAAGCACAAAGAAAAGCAGTCGGAGGTCGTTATACAGAAAGTTGCGGAAGATAAGGGACAACATTCCAAAGAAAGTGGACAACTCGAGGTCATAGAAGTGGGAAAGCCAGCTTCAACATTCAGCTTGAAGGCAGAATTGTCTAAGGTAAAGATCTCTATCCCCTTAAAGGAGCTGCTAAGAAACAATGAATATAGGGAAGAGATAAATATCCTAGTAAAGGGGCAGGCAGAAAGTTCACAGGACATCTTAGAAGTGACAGATGATGCCCCTACTATAATCTTTGGGTCTAAGCTAGAAGAGCCAGACGATGAAGAAGTTCCCCCTTTCTATTTGACTTTAAATATCCATGGTAAGTTACTACACAATGCCCTCATAGATTCTGGTGCTTTGCACAACTTGATTCCCAAATCAGTGGTGGACTAGTTGGTATTAGAAGTCACCCGACCTTAGAAGGACCTATATTCTTTCGATTCCAGAAAAGTACCATGTTTGGGTCTAATAAAAGATGTGGTAGTAACCCTTTCCCAAATTCCAGCAAAGAGCGTCATGATGGACATAGTAGTAGTTAATTTGCCAGTTAAGTTTGGGATGCTGCTGTCTAGATCTTGGGTTAAAAATTTGAAAGGGACCATGCAGATGGATTTGTCATACGCTATTATACCCCTTTTTGGAAGTAATAGAAAGCTGTACAGGGAAAAGAAAATGGCTTATGTGGTTAGCAGTGACGAAAAACTTGAAAATCACCCTATATTTGCCATAGATACAGACATACGCTCTTCCATCCTTTTCAATGACGGCCCATATACTGATCCTGTGCCCCCATTTTTCCATGAATTCAAGGAAGACAACGAGTTCACAGCTAGGTATGAAGCTTCGAAAAAGTTGAAAAATCAGGAAGGCCTGTGGAAGAGGTATTTTGACGGGTCACTAAGCAAGAATAGGGCAGGTGCAGGGGTTTGGATCGTACCTCCTAACCAAGAATCCAGAGCTTTGTCATATAAGCTTAATTTTGAATGCACTAATAACGTGGCTGAATATGAAGCTTTACTCCTAGGATTAAGAGCTTTGAAGGATTTAGGGGCTAAGAGAATACATGTTTTTGGAGATTCAGAGTTGGTGGTCAATCAGGTAAATGATAGTTATTAGGCAAAACATCCCAGGATGAGAGCATACAGAAATGAAGTCTGGGATATGTTTGGAAACTTTTTTACTGAACATAAGATATGGGTAATCCCTAGAGTTTAAAACCAAATAGCAGACTCCTTGGCCACTACAGCGGGTGGTTTCAGAACCCCCATCTTTTCCCAAGAAAAATATGAGGTCGAAGTGATAAACAGACCTTCCATCCCAGAAAATTCTAAGTATTGGCAAGTGTTTGACGATGATCTGCAAATTAAAATATTTCTAGAACTATCTCATGAGTTCGCTAATGCCCAAATTGATACAGAAAATGAAAACATAGAAGGACTGGTACACCATGCACTATCAGAAGATGAGGAAAAGAGAAATGTGGATTGGAAGGATAGGTTGGGAGGCAAAGACATTGTCCAATTAAAAAGAAACTATATTCCTAAAGGATTAATACCTCTGGAAAAGCTCTTTGATCAAAACGATGTGGCAAAGAATCCAAAATTTGAACCTCCCAAAGACATTGTAGAAGATCAGAATCTAGGTACCCAAAAGGAACCCCGGATGGTGAAGTTGTCTAAGAAGTTGAACGCCAGGAGGAAGGTGCAGTATGTCGATTTGATGAAAAAATATGTAGCTTCCTTTGCTTGGAACTACGAAGAGCTGAAAGAATATGACACCTCAATAATCCAACATTCTATCCCAATCCGGCCTGGGGAAAGCCTTTTAAACAAAAGTTAAGGAGGATGAATCCAAAACTGGTACCTGTAATAGAAAAGGAGATTAGAAGGTTGTTCAATGCAAATATCATTGTCACTTTGAGATTCTCTCAGTGGGTAGCTAACCTAGTTCCTATGAGAAAAAAGAATGGAGAGATTAGAATCTGTATAGACTTCAGGAATTTGAACAGAGCTTCCTTAAAAGATAATTACCATTTGCCAAAAATGGAACACATCCTGCAGAAAGTAGTGGGACCAGAAAGGATTTCTACAATGGATGGTTTTTCTGGGTACAATCAAATCAAAGTTAGCACAGAGGATCAGGAAAAGACTGCTTTTACTACCCTGTGGGGCACTTTCATGTATGCTAAGATGCCGTTTGGATTGATGAATGCTGGAACTACCTTTCAGAGAGCGATGGACATTTCCTTCGCTGAAGAGAAGGATAAGTTTGTGGTGGTGTACATGGATGACATAATAGTATATTCAAGGTCTGATGAAAAGCATCTAAAGCATCTAGAACAGGTCTTTAAGAAATGCATAAAATATGGCCTCAACCCAAAGAAATCTCACTTCACTTTAGAAGAAGCTAAACTTCTGGGACATATTATTTATAAAGAAGGTATTAGGATTGACCCTGAGAGGGTTAGTGCGATCCAGAAAGTTGGAGAACCCAGAAGCAAAAAGGAAGTGTAGTCTTTCATTGGGAAAGTAGGTTTTCTGAGAAGGTTTATACCTAGTTTTGCTGAGATTATGATGAATATCACTAATATGCTGAGAAAGGAAAACCAGATAAAGTGGACTGAAGAAACTAGAGAGTCTTTCAAGAGTATCAAAAATTTTATCACTGAGGCCCCTGTCTTAGCCAGTCCTAATTTCTCTAAGGATTTTTTGATTTTTTCTTATGCTTCTGAGCATACAATAGCGAGAGTGTTGTTGCAAAAGAATGGTCAAAACACAGAACAACCAATTGCATTTTTCAGCAGATTATTAAGGTATGCGGAATTAAAATACGATATCATGGAGAAACAAGATTATGCTTTAATCAAGTCATTAAAAGATTTTAGAGTCTATATTCTCCATTCACACATCATTGCTCATGTCCCAGACAGGGTCATTGATAGGTTTATACTACTTAGAAAAATTTTAAATTTTGATGGATTTTGTAGGTGTTACATTATTCTTATGATGTTTGCTGACATCAACCTCATATATGACATAACCAATATGTTTCGGCTAATGATACCTCTACCAATAATAAAGGGAAAGACTACTTAGTAGTTGAAGAACCTTTGCACCTATCTCGTCATAAAATGGACGTTATTCCTAAGATATCTAATATCCCTTTGCACCATGTAGCAAATAACCCAAATGCTCGTTCTGCCCCATACGATAGCATTGTGGATGACTTGGCGCAATCATCTACCACCATGTCTATGTTATATGTTCTTTGGAATTATCATATGCATTGAAAATCATTATTATCCACCTTGGGTGAAATCAATCATTTTGATGCTTCCCTTATGACATTTGATCTTGATCAAGCAGATCCTCGGATTCCCTTTTCAATAGATTCTTATACTCAAGACACCATCAAGAACTTGTTTATTCATCATTGCATCATTGATGAAGGTTCCTCCACTTGCATCATGTCCACTCACATTTTGCATAAGTTGTGTTCCCTTGAACTTGCCTCTTCCCTCATAACATTGCGCACGTATGATGGTCGTGCTTCGCAACCACAAGTTGATATTCTCCAAAACATATCCATCCATTTGGCTGGGAAATGGTCTTTATTGATATCAAGGTTGTTAGTGTGAAATTATATTACAACCTCCTCCTTCGGCGTAGCTACATGTATGTTATGCAAGGGATCACCTCTACGATGCTTAGAATTATGATGTTCCCCCAAGAAGGGAAGATTGTAAAGATTAATCAATTGACCTACTATGATCCCAAGGGGCTAAATTGTGTAGATTATGTCTTACTTACGGTTTTCAGTAGTTTTGGAAGTCTTTCCATCCCCTCATTTACAAGTTTCAGTCTCGATGTCTTCCAACATGCCTCCCTTGTGGGGTATTTTTAGGCCCTACCACCCCCACCATCAAAAGTGGAGATATTAGAGTTGTGCACTATCTCCTATGGGAATTCTACCACCTAACCTATCATATCCCTAACCCATTTTCAGGGAAACCATGGGTGGGATTTCCTATACATCAATTTTTTCTCCTCTTCCCTCCTCTTAGGATCGTAGGAACTCCCATTATGGCTATGCTTAACCTCCCAGGATTGATTTTAGGACTACCTATTTGGTAATTTAATCCACCAAACCCCCAACCCACTCCTCAAGTCATTTTAATGCATGTGCAATCGATTGGCACCTCCAACCCCCACCACACATGCTTATGAAGGACACTCCCCCCTACTTAGTATTCTACCAAAAAGAAATGTGGGGTCAAATCCAAGAATGTTGCACCATTGTCTACTCCAAACCTAATCGTAAGCCCTCCCCTTATAGCTACAATGTGATCACCCATGCCTTTCATTGCGTGTTATATCTTGTGTCATGCCCCCATCAATATCCACAGTTTCTTGTCTTGCGCACTCACTTCCATGTGACTAAAGAGAAGACTGATGTGAATACTCTCATGGGTTCACATCACTCTCCCTAGCACTACCAAGTAGTGCAATAAAACATTGTGCACCAACCGTCCCCGCACATTGTGTGGAATATATGGCCACTATTCGCACCATTGTACTGATCTCCTTAAATTCTAGTCCCTCTTAGTTGATTTGCATCGATGTTCACTTGAGGAACAAGTCACTACCATCGAGGAAGTGTCTCCTCCTATGTCTTAATTTGAGGGGAGAATATCCATCTATTACATCTTGTCCTGTAGCGGTACTTCCTCGACATGCTCCCATGTCATTGGCTACATAGATGAAGATAAATTCCTTTGATATATTTATTTGATCCTTCCAAAATGATGAGGAAATCCCATGTCCATAAAATGGGAGTAGGCCTCTTAACCTTCCTACTCATCACCGTCACCCTCATCATTGTTTGAGATGATATTACTGGTGGCCTCCCCCTTGTAGGGGGGAATCCACCTCATCATCGCATAGATGTTGTGTGTCACCATGGCTATTTGCCTCACGGTCACCCCCCCTCTATTTTTTGTTTGATTCCCTATCGATACCTCTCCTAGATTGTTAAAATATTCACCAATACTAAGAGGGGGCGTGAATCAGTATTGGGCACTTTTACCAATTTTCACTTCAAACAAAAAATTGCAGCAACTTTAAATTACCATCACATCATTAACCATAGTACATTACCAAACGTTATCATCAACACATAAAATCATACATAGTGCACATATGTTTTATGTGGAAAGCCAAATAGGAAAAAATCACAGAATGTTGTTCTTATGTTTATGAAGAGTACATTCAATTTTATGTGCACCAACACAAAGGAATAAAAAACTACCTAATTTCTCTAGAACCAAATAGGAGGAGCACTGACCCCTTTGTGAGCACCAACTCACACTTCTTAGGAACCAACCTAAAGGAGACTACAATATCCTATCCTTTCCCCAATCCTGCTACCCTAATATGAATAAGAGTATCAACCTACCGTTTTCATTGTCATTGTCACTGTCAACCTTCAGATTTGCAACAAACTAGACCAAAAAATATCTTCAATAAAACCTTAAAATTTGCAACAAACTAGCCCAAAACATGTATACAATATAACCTTCAAATCTATGGAAAAATATCCCAAAACATGTCTGCAATATAACCTTCAAATCTACAACAAACTAGCCCAAAACATGTTTGCAATATACCCTTCAAATATGCAGAAAATTACCCCTTCAAATATGGAATAAAACCTTGATAAAACAATCCCTTAACATCAAACCCTAGGTCATTCCAATAAAGGAACTTTAGATCATGCCATAAGAACCCTAATTCATACACAAATATATTCAAATATATAAACCCTATTCCATACCAAGAGCATCACCAAGAGAGAGACCATAATCCATGTGAATAACATTTCCAAGGGAAACCCTAATCCATATGCAAGATATTCACCAAAAGAGAAACCCTAATACGTACATTTTCCAAGATAATGAAATAAGAGAGAAATCCTAACTCATCCTTCAACTTCTTCACAAGATGCTCCTCTTGTACCTTCACTTCACTTTTTTATAAGAAGAGATGCACAACTATAACATCAGAAATGAAATATTCCAACCTTTATTCAAATATGATTCTAAGTCACTCTTTTAGTTCTCTTAAGGTTAGGTCATCCCTAACCAAATTCTGGCCTCATGTTAGGTCGACCCTAACCAAATTATGGCCTTATGTTAGGTTGGACCTAACCAAAGTCTGGCTCAATACAAAGAAAAATTCATTTCCCCTCAACCATGGGGAATTAAGAATCATGCCACCTATCACCAGAAATGTCTCAGTGTAGGATATATGATTAAGGAACTCATTCTTTCATTTGGGGTACCTTTATGGGGGTAAAAGTCCCCATTTGTCTTTAGTATCATTCTCATGAGACTCCCCTTGGATTTGTCTTCATGGCCTCTTGCTTTGCTTCTTCAATGGGATTTGACTTGTCTTCTTGACCACTTAATGTATTCATCAAGGGGATTCTTTACACTTCACATCATCATGGTTATGTGGGAAAATCATCATCACTTCAGGGGATTCTTCACTTGCTCCATTTGTGTGCAACTCAAAGTGGGCATGTGGAAAAAGCCACATGTTATGTTGTCTCGTGAGGGCCATGATTAACAACTGCACCATAAGAGGATCACTTTGGATTTACATACACTTATGCCAATGCTCCTTCAAGGCTCTTCAAGGATTCTTATTTTCTTATCTTCATGGCATGACCACATCAATGACAACAATCTTCTCTAACTGATTCTTTTTTTTCTCAGGGGCATCTTTACATGGAAAGGGGCTTCTTCATTTAGCTTCATGGCTTCAATTTGACATCAATGAAAACCATCTATCCAACAAGGATAGAATCCGCACCACATCAACACCTCTAGGAAGGGGGGAAGGACCTATCATTTCAATCTATTATCATTCATTCATTGGTTCACTTGGTCATTCATTGGACACTTATCTCCTTGAATCCTCTTACTATCTCTTGAGTGTCCACACACATGGGTCACTATTCAATAACAATACTTTCTAGCATATTACTGATCTGGTGCTCACACAACCGGTAAACCATCACATAACAATGATCCTTAACACTATCTCTTAGGTGTCCATACACATGGGAGGCCATTTAAAACAATTCTCCTTAGAACTCCTGCAAATTGTATATCATCTCATTTTATGGAAGCATCCTTAGTCGCATTTATTCAGAGAATTCTAAGATGAGTCACCCATGGAGTCATATTGACTCCATCCTCCTCTAGATTCAACATCAATACCCCCCATTTCCCCTCCACGAGTCCTACCATTGAAGTCTTTCCCCGTCACCCCCATTGTGTCTCTCCCCTATTATCATCATGAATTTCACATATGCTACTAGGTCATCCATGCTTTCATGCTTTGAACAAAGAAATTTTGAGTCCCATAATAAGTTACCCTCATATCCCCCTTTGGTGTATCAATCCCTTAGTTATCTATATCCATTCTTTGGTTGTATCCCTTGTGACTCCTTCAATGAAGCCTCATTTTCTCATGGGTAACGGGTTTCCCTCTTTCAACATAAGAACATATATTCTAGAGGATAGATGTAGAGGCACCATGTCCCTTGGACCCATAACCATGATTGATGGGTTCCCTTGGACCGACTGACGGGAGACTTCAGTTCCCTTTAGATTGGTTTTTTCTCATGTGCTTGACTTTAGCTCATCATCACACCATTGAGAATCATACAGGTTGATGGTTCCCTTATCTAGTTTGATTCAAGACGACATATATGCTAAACTCTAGCCAATTTGTGAGTCACTTCAGAATCCCTCCATTCATATGCTTCTAGTGGTATCTGGGTTGTGCTGGCGATAATGTTTGGAAGCACTCCAATCATATGCTTCCCATGGTATCCAATTCTAGTTTATATTCCCTCGACCTATTTTATTTAGTATTTTATATATCTGAGTCACCTCTAAGGTGTTACTTTGTTATATACTCCTTCTAGTCTTGGGTCCCTCTGGTTTAATCAGTGCATCAATTACTGTCATTCTACATTCCATTGGAATGTCATTGTTTTGACATATGTGCTTTCAATCAAACATGGTTGGACCATGATTATGTATCCATTGTGTATTCAATATGGGTCCCTCACTGAAAATCATTATGTATCCATATTAGGTCCCTCTTTGACCCTAATGATGTATTTTATCCAATAGTTATTCATGTATTGACTAGGCCCATTTTGGTCTAGATATCCGTCTATATTGAGACATTGATACGAGCATGGGTATGACTTCCTTGTCCATGTATATGATATTATTTACAATTCATCCATGTTGAGTACTTTGTCTGTAGGTATGTGCCTCTATAGTCCCTCGGGAGGGGAATTCCTCTCTAGTATGATTCCAGTATTATATACAACCATCACCCCTCATATCCTATATGTAATAAATTCATATGATGTATTTCAGCCATATGATGAGATCCTAACCTCACACATTAGGGGGAAATCTATTAATAGCCAAAATTTGTTGACCTTCGATTTCATCGGCTTCATCACCATTATACATCATCAACTATCATCATAAGCACCACTTTTCCATCTCAGTCCATCCATATGAGTTGAGGAAGCAATGAAATTCCCAAAACTCAAAAGTTAAACCCCAAAATTGACCAGTTTGAATATGGTCACACATTTTCCCTCAAAAGTTGTGACCTAAGTTATAGCCTTTCCCCCAAAATTCATGACCTAGTCCCAAAAAGTTATTTTAGATATGTCATTTGTTATTTCCCACTTCACTAATGAATAATCGGCCAAAAGTGGACACATACCTTGACGTGGTCCAAAATTAGTTACGATTCTAGGTTTGAAAACCCTGATTTTTCCACTAAGCAATCAAGGAAATGGAGAATGTTCACATTAAATCTAGATCCTTATATTGAACACTCTTGAGCCTATAAAAAATACCTCAGTGTCACCATTCCACACATTATTTCCATATCATACTCATGTCGTTACTTTGTTAAAATTATACGTGAATTAGAAGGAGACCATTACCTACATTCTACTTCAGAATTGACTACTTTGCTACTGTTGCTATAGGTTTAGAGGCCACAAAGGAGATGCATGAATATTCCCTTGGATAGTTGTGGAGGCCCAATTTCCTCTTCATTGTACCAATTTACATATTTATGTATTATTATTCATCATGATAATGAAAATCCATTCTTTGATTCTCTACATGTTGTCTCGGTGATCTATGTATGTAAATTGCAATTTGAAGAATGATGACCTTTTGTTTACTGTTTAGTTTTAGTTGTTTTGTTTTTTCCTTATTGAATCTACTACTAAGGATTGCACAACCACTTGGTGGGTGCTTTTGGAACACATGGGTGAGAAATCACACCATACAAATTCCCACTACGTCTTGAGTCACCAACTCAAAAGCTCTATAGTAAAACTAGCTCTTCACATGTTGGGATGAAAGCAATGATATAGAGGTTGGTATGGATGATCTCTTATGGGATACCCATGCCGTGGAGGGAATGTTTTTACATGTAATCCAACTAAATGAACTAATGGATGATGTTGATATCGTTGATACTTTCTATGAAAGCCTAAAATTTGCTTCCACCACCCCTGTAGTGCTCTAGTTTTTACAACAGAGCACTAAGTAAAATTTCTGAGTTAATTCTCTACGTATCACACTTATCCGAATATATGTGAGTAAGTTTCTAAAGAAGATTCTATGCTTTTAAATGACATTTAGTATATTGTTTTGTCTTTAAAAATCCTACATTCGTATTAAAAAAAAACTAACATATCAATATTTTCCTTCAACAATTTGTTTTCAACATAAGAATATGTTTCACAGTAATAAATTAGCAAGGTATATGTATGTTCAGAGTATGTTTTAGCATAATAATCAAATAACATAAATAACAAGGAAATTACCTGATGCTGATGCTAGTAGACCGTAGGTTGTAGCAGGTTATGTTTTTATTCTCTTAGTCAGCCAAGATGATGTGTCCACCCTACCGACCAGCTATTATCTTGCTGGTCCTTGGAAATCAAAGGATTTCCAAGCCCCCGAGCTCACAAACTGATAATCCCGAGAGAAGTCTTTACCAAGTTCTCAAACCTTTCTCCATTCACAAACCTTCTCTCCACTTAGGGCTATCCCCTCGTTACCTTCCACTTTCTCCCAATATCATCTCTTCCACAAAAATCCTCCTCTTTCTCCTCCCTTCACTCTTCCCTATATACCTTTCCTTCCTCGAGAAGACCTTGAGCTTACTCCACCGCCCCAAACTCCCCCTCTCGAGCTCCTCAAACATTTACTCCTTTTACTTAGTTCATTCATACACGTTATATTATAAAAATGTATTTTTCACACTCAATGTACCGAATAATCAATTACACTCATGGTAAATTTATTTGATTTTGATTGATGGTTGTAAGTATTTATTATGGTAGGAATCATTACCCCAAAGGTTATCTATTCGAGACAAGGTTTATTAATTACTAGTCTTTTCACCACCTTTATATTTAATGTTATTAGTGTAATTAATAAAATATTATATAAATAGTTGACCTTTTCAACTTGGACATGGTGTGTCTTAATGGTCTACCTCATCCGTCAAGATAACTTATCTTGAGATTTAATTTCTAAGATTCGTATTGAATAATTAAATAGTAATAAATCATTTTCCATCACATCACATTCATTCCAAAATTGTTATCCTATTATGTCTAACTTAGTAATGGAAATAATCACACTTTAATCATTTATTAATAAATATTTAAATTTTACCTATATTGCAATTGTTATGACATGGATAGTAATATTATTAAAATAACATTTAATTAAGTAATAATATTAATTAAATCACCACAAAGTAATAGTAAATGGTGAATTTAATAAAAATGTCTTTTAAATCATTTTTTTTATCACATGAGTCCCCTAACATCTACATAGTATCGTCGTTCTTCTAAACAAGGAACCCTTAAGGGCTTAAACAATCTTACTAATTAATTAGACAGTACCATTACCTTATTTACAGCAATTCTCAGATGACAATGTGAACTGACGACACTTGTCTCAATTGTTTATCACGATGTTTACCAACAAGTAATACATAGCTTAATTGATTTGTTTTACACATCTTAAATAACTTATATTCATTATCTGAGTTCGATCAATGCATGATTAACATAATTACTTATGACGACTTATACATTTATTCAATATGTTAAGTGTTTGTATATCGATACTAGTGTACATGTGCAAGGTGTGCATGCATGGCCAGTGTATGCACAGATCATAAATGTACTATAAACAAACCCCGTCCCGCCTATGCATTCCTGCTAACTAATAGTAGTATTTACCCCCATGTAGAAGAACAAGCATAATATATATAGTACAATTACTTTAACATCCTCAGTCATTTAACAGTTATTTCTTTACGATTCACATCATTATCTTTATCTTTACATTAATTTAATCAATCATGTACAAGGAAGGGTACCTACTACCACTAACTCATTATCAAGGAATACCCAACCCCCAACAGTACTAACTAACACATCCTCCCATCATAACCTACGTCCTGCATCCTCCCTATCCTTCCTCTGCTAGTACAAAAGTGGATGTCGGACTCACCGACCTGACCACATAGAACTTGAGAGCGATAGCGTCGGCTGAACAGCGGACCTATCCTACCCTAGCAGGCATCCGACCATCGTCATCACAACTACATGGGGAGCGTGTCTCAGCACAACCCTCCCACGACCTCGGGTCTCATAGAAACATAGGGTGGGAAACACATCCATCCCTCTCAACATACTGGGCCTACGCCCTTATCAACTCATACTTTGCTGCTATCGAGATTATCAGTTTGTGTTATCGTATCATCATTTTTGGCTGCTAAGGTTTATTGTATGAACAAGTTTTTTTTTGTGTCCCATATCAGATCAAGTAACTGGCTACTTCATAGCCCTTGTGTCCTGTAGGGTAGTATTTCGCAAAATACAAATTTATAGAAAGCATTTCCCATTGATCGCCAATTGATCCATGTTATCAAAAATCATTTTATTTCATGTAACCTTTTTAGTTCATCATAGATGCGTATGACATATAACACTTCAATAATTCATATAAGAAGATGGTATCCACGTACCGAATCATATATTTCACATTATATTATTGAGAACATATAAACATATACTGTAATCGTAAAATAAAGAAATCATATGATAATCATGACATCGTAACCGCATAACATAGTAACATCATAATCATAGTGAAATCATAAAACAAAGTAACATCATATAATGAGGTCCATCATATCGTAATATAGTTTACTCGGTTGAGCTAAGTTCAACAAAATATAAGAAAATAAATTATAGCGTGTCTAACTGATAAATATGCCTAATCAAAATATGGGGCGTTACAACCCCTCTCTTTGGACATGGATCAAGTTCTACCCAATTAGGGACAACAATGTTGTTATACAATTTGAAAGTAATGTATGGTATTCCAGATGTGTCTTTGTCAACACTTTTGAGATAACTAACCATTCAATCCCCTAATTTTTTAAGGATTGTTGTCACAGAATGAACAACAAAAAATTATTGATTGTATGCATGCTTGATGATAGTGTACATTTATACCACCCACTAATTGTAGGTTACTTAAAGATAAGGTACTTCCAAGTGATAATGTCTTCCTCGACAGTTGTGCAGAGGAAAAGAAAAGTTTGAAAAGCTTGGGTGTTGAATACATAGCATACCATGCATGTTTGAATTATTGTATACTATATAGAGATGAACATGACGACAAAGAGATATGTCCAAAATGTGGGCTTTACAGGTACCAAAAATTAAAAAAACATGAGTAAGGGACATGATCCTCCTCATAAGACATTGAGGAACATACCTATAATTCCAAGGTTCAAAGGATCTTTTGTTGAAAACAATTAGCTGTGGTCCAGGGGTGGAATGCCTCACATAGAAGTAAGTTAAGAGTCATGTGAATATCAACATATTAAATAGCCATGAAGCATATAGAGGATGCATGGCCTCATAAACTCAAGGATGAAGTTTGGAGCCTTAAATTTAGCATAGCCATGGATGGAGTCAACCCACATTCCCTCCAAAACACCAACTATTTTGTTTCTCCAGTGGTAGTGATAAATAACAATATACCCCCATGGTTGTCCATGAAGAATGAAAATCTTATGTTGGATCTTATAGTCTTGATTAGAATACAAGTGAAGAGAATGGATGTCTACTTAAAACCATTGATTGATGAATTTAAGCAATTATGGGAAGGGATACATGTATATGATGTATCAAGACCCATCCCAATTGAGAGGTCCATTGTATGGCATATGTGTGTACGCCACACACGATTATCCATGACTAGGATTTTTCTCTGGTAAGCATGTTCATTGACTTTTTTATATATGTAACACTATTTGGATAATACTTAATTTGGTTCAATTATCCTTTTTAACACTAGCATGCTCTATATACGATAACATTGCATGTATTGTAATAAAATGGCATCATGTATGTAAATGTTGTGTACTTTCTATAAAGGTTGGGTGGTCCAACCACCTATGAAAACTAGTGTATGACTTCTCTAGGGTATTCTGCCCAGAAGACCGCCCTTATGGAAGAGTTGCATCTTCTTTCAATGGTAAACCAAAGAGAACCTAAAGACCTAAAATAATCACTCTGACATATTGGATTAGGGAATATAACATAGAGAAGGGAGAAGGAAATTGCAGAATTATTCAATTAAAATGGGGAACCTATGTTCAATGATCCTGAAGTTTTTGACAACAATGTTGAGAAAATGGCCATTGGGATGAAAAGGAAGTCTTTATTTTATGATCTTCCATATTGGAAGCATCTTAAGATTTCCCACTTACTAGATCCCATGCATATATTTAGAAATGTTTCATCTTCTCTACGGAGGCATACATCATAAAAAAAGACACATTAGATATCAGGAGATATCTTATTTCTTCAAATACAAAAAAGAGACATTAGCCAAGAAATAAAGCAGGGGAAAGGCCGGTACCTCTTGGTATTTTAAGGAAGGTGATGTCCCATGCATTTTAAAGAAAGATGAGATTTATGTGGAAAAGGATATTATATTGGGTATGAAGGGACCTTAATTTATAAGGTTTGACCATATGACATTGCTTCACTTTAGAAGGACATTTGTCAGGGTTCAAATCACATGACCATTTGAACCTTCTAAGGGTATGAATGTCGAATACATGATTGTTTTTCTATAGTGTATATTAAAATATACTATGCACTCATAGTTTAATCACAAGTAATTATGGGTGTGTCTATTTTGTAGTTCCATTATCCTTTTCTTATGCAGGGTTGTGTGAACCATGACTTCACCTAGGACATATGACGTTCCATTTCAAAATTATATGCATTTGTATGTTGAATCACATCAAAGGAGATTCATATGGATAACATTCCACGGTGGTGTTGAGATATAATTGAGATTGTTTGTATGATTGAGAAGGAAATTCCCATGAGTTCTATGGACTTGTAGGTCCATATTCTAATTCACCTACCTGATGTGGTTGAACTAGTTGGGGAGAGAGGTACATGAAAAAATTGAAGGGGTTTTTTCGACAAAAGGAAAAACCGAAGGGATCTATGGTGAAGGATTACATAGTATACGAGGCATTCTATTATGGTAGTAAGTACATCAATAAAATTGATGACACACTTGGGGAAGTGGTTTGGGATGACCAATAATATGAGGACAAAAGATAAGGGTAGCTATTCCAAACAAATAAAAAAAGGCACATGGTAAAGAGTAAGTCAATTTGTATAAGGAAATTTTTTACATTGAAGTTGATCATATATATTTGACCTCATATGATTCATCAAATACTATTTGATCTCATATGATAATAGTATTGATCTCATATGATTTTTTTTGAATTCTTGTACTCACACATATGCTATAAGGAACAAGTTTGCTTGAGGATGATTTGTAGAAGGCATGTTAAGATGGGTATTATAGATTTTTGGAGAATAGAGTGGAGTACTAGGTCTCTCCAGAATGCAAATCAAAGGTAACAATGTTCCCATGAATTCACTACATGCAATTTTAAGCTACAACCTCCAAACAAAGGAGCATATATCCATGTGTAATTCCATGAAGGATGCGAAGTGTCAAGGGGTAATGCACAACATAGAAGTATTGATGTCATATGTTGGAATCCAACTTGGCTTCCATTTGCTGCCAAGATAGACCATCTAAAATTCTAGGAATAAAAGAGACTTGAATGCTAAAGATGGGAATAGATTTAGATTGTGGATTGTAGAGCTCAGAACAAAGAATAATTGGAAATATTGTGCATTGTGGAAACTAGCATCAATCCCTTTCTACATTATGCACTAACAGGAAGGATTTTGAACTGTTATTAGGGACCTATACATCTTGCAAGGGTAAGTTGTCACTAGTTTTTAATATGGATAAAAAATGAAATCTAGAAAATTGGAGTAAATTCCACAAATTGATCCCATGGTTATGTCATTTACTAAATATTACATGGATTCTTTCATTACCTGCCTAATCAGATTCCTTCATTGATTTGTAACCAACATAGATCCATTTAAACTCAGATCTATCAAGCACTGAGAGGAATCCAATTTCTTGAGGTGTATTTTTTTGTAATCTTAAAATCAATCAATTTGATCCTCTCTTGTTTGATAGGTTCGGGTTTAAGTTTTAATTTTACATTTCATAATTTTTTATTTTATAAGAAGACATGTATTTTTTACTTGAAGAGACAACATGTATTTTTTTTAATATTTTTTTATTTTTGGTAACGTTACGTTACATTACAACATCTCCCCCATACTGGGCTGTAGAGCACCTTGCTCCTCTCAGTGCAATTACCAGAGTAATCAAATTCCTTCATCGAAGATGCCTGCTTGACAATATTATATGTTGGAAATAATAACATGGATGGTTCCTCTGAAAAGGTTGGGATGTGAACTATGAGAACTCTACTTGCTCTATAACCTCTGTCACCATACAAATTTGAACTATTGAAACGTACAAAAACATAATGTGCAAAAATATAATTTGAAACATATTTCCTCACCCCACATCATTTCTCACCTCCTCACCATGCCAAAACTAGAAATATATTTTCTCTTAGCCACATGATACCTTGATACCAGTCTTCAGGCTTCACTGAGACCTTCATTGATACCTTCACCGAGACCTTCATTGATACCTTCACTAATACCTTGATACCTTCACCAATACCTTGATACTATGATCCCTTGAGACCAAATCACTTCCAACTTATATCCTTCTGATCACATCCAATTTGCATCCTTCAATATTATTTTCATAATTTAGAGAACCATAAAGATAATTTATCGAATCGCATCAAAAACCACTTCACTTTAGATGAAAGGAGGAAATACAACATGAGTTCTTGGAAGGAAAACTAGATCAAATTTTATCTTTATATGTATCGTAATATCCCTATCCCCTTTTATGCCTTATTTTCCCTCTTTATCCATCCATAATATCTATCCTTTCAACATTCAAATTAGGCATAAAAGGTCATATTTGCGCACTAGCATATTGGCATATTAAAAATCATACATCAAGTTTATAATTTGAATCAATTCAATTTTTCCTATTGGGAGCACCCTTCTTATTATCCTCATGTGACTTTGAAATTGATGAAAGATAGTTCTCAAATTTTTCCACTTCATAAATAAGTTGGCAATTCTAATTATATACTTTCCTTTGCCTTTTATTCTATTTACTAGCACAAAAGGACAAATGTAGTCCTATCCCCAATTCTAAAAAGGATAGTTATACATTATTGGATTCAATGTGTGAAACCACCCACATGTAACTTGTGAGTTATAGTATAACACTACCCACATTTCCTCACCAACTTGGAACAATTCTCAAGCATATCCAACCACCATAGTCCTAAACAAAAAATCATCTATGGTGTGCTTGTTATAGAGCAATGTATTCACATGAATCCATAATGTGATGATCCCATTATTGAATTCTTAGTGTATGTTGGTGAGACACATCTTCTCAATATTCCATCTAGTCCAAGCTTATATACAACACCTATGACAAGCTTTAATATTTATTGTCTATTAACTAGAATTATCTTCTACACTATAGACATTACACTTGCTCCCTCATTTCATGAATGTGACAAGAATCATCCCTAAAAAATTATCACAAAAATTTGGAAAATAAAAACATAAAAAATAAAATAATGAATATTTATTTATTATTGGGTCTTAATAATTCATTGATATTCCAAAAAATTTAGGAGAATAAAGTTATTATAGATAACTCATTCTTATGAATTTCTAATCTACTAATGTGAAATTCAACCCTCTTACAAGAAAGAAAATTAGACAATTAAATATCCATATATATATATATATATATATATATATATATATATATATATATATATATATATATATATATATATATATATATATATATAATCTGATTGTGTTTATATATCATTGTAATATATACCCACATTAAAGCATAAATTCAAAACATTTTTCATGATACTCACTTCCTAATATTTTATCTCATCATAACTATGGTGATTTAGGAATGCTTCTCTTAAATCTTTTTGAGTATAGACTCATTTCCTTTTTAAAATCAAATAGACTGAAATATTAATAACATATCATCTTTATCATCTTCTTCATATATTTATAACTACAATAGATCCATCCTAAATGCATATCTATCAAACACCTAGAGGCATCCAATTTCCTGAGGTGTTATTTTATAATGACTTTTTATTTGATTTTAATTTTTTATTTTATGAGTGGATATGGATTTTTTAATTATTTTTTATTTGGTTTTCATTTTTTATTTTATTAGCCGACATAATTGTTTGTAAATACTTTTTATTTTTAGTACGGGTTGTAAGTACCTCGCTACTCTTGGTGCAATAAATTAAAAATTCTATGTTATTAATTCCTAAAAATTAAATTGATTTTTAAATTTTCATTATTTAATAAATTAAAATGATATAAAATATAATTTATTTTAATAAATTATATTTACTTTTTTATAGAATATTAAAATTGAAATCAATATGCCAAATCATATTCTATCGATTGAAGTGGGCCTTCCCCCCATTGAGAGCATAACTAAGATTAGGTACCTAATATAAATGATATATTAAAAATATTCAAAGAAAAGTTGTGATGTGATGAAAACTTAGTGGATAAAAGAGAATTAAAATATTACAAGGAAGTGATTAAACCTAATGTTGAAGGTCAAAACTATTTTATATTTTAAAATAATAATAATTGAGTATGATTTAAGTTAATATTATTTAGTTCTAAATTTTAACTACTTTTAGTGCAATAAATTAAAATTTATAATTTATTAATTCTTAAAAATAAAATTGAGTTTAAAATGTTCATTATTTAATAAATTAAAATGATATAAATATAGGTCAGTTCATTAAATATAATTTATTTTAATAAATAATATTTATTAATTTTTTACATTGAAATAACATAAATGAATTAAGTCACATTTACTTTATGAATCAATAATGATTATCCTCATTTCTAATTAAACAAATAAATTATAATAAGTTTAACCATATTAACAAAAAATACATATACATATAAAATTTTGTTTTCAATATTAAATTAAAAACAAAGCATTCTATTATAAGATGAGTAATTATTAATCAATTACATCACCCCAAAAGATGTGATGTTTAATTTTTTTATAATTTTAGTTAATCATTAATCATAAGAGTATGTGGAAGTGCTATAAAAAAGTTTAAATTTAAATAAAAGTATATATCCATGTGGTGTGCCTTTTTGGCATGTTTACAAAAAGGAAAAGGATAGAGGTTTTCACCTAATGGCTATTAAGCTTTGTTGTAATTATAAAAGTAGAATTTTCCTTTAAAAAAGAGTTTGAATTTAGATTTTTGGAACAATATTAGTAACCTAAATTTGAAGTAGAGTTATATTTTTTTCATATTTTATTTGAAAATTAGAATTTGAATCTAAATTGTTTATAGAATAACAACATTCTTTTAAAAAGATTGAAAGCTAAATTTAAATTTAGCTAACTGAAAATAACGATATCCTTAATCTAAATATTGAATTTTAAGTTCTCATCTAAAGTTTTAAATGTCACATGTGAAGTAATAACAAAAATATTAATTAAAAACTTTGTTAATAACAAAAATATTAATTAAAAACTAGATATTTGGGTTCAACAATTTAGAGTATTTGTTGATTAATATACTTACTCTATTAACGTGTTACAATTTCTATTTATTTATTTACTTTCTACGCACTTTCCTTTTTTTGGATGTTGGCTATGGCTTTTTTATTTTGGGGGGGTTGTTGGCTATGGATGCTTTTTTTTATTTCCTTAGTAATATTATGATATTATATGTATTTTATTTTCCAATAACTCTCTCCTTGATTTGATGTGCTCACACTACCAGACATATTTGAGCTCGACGAGTCTTCTTTGAATGTGAAGAGGCCAACATGGCATCTAGACCCACACTCTTTGAATGTGAAGAGGCCAACATGGCATCTAGACCCACACAGAGAAGGAGTACAATAACATATTTGAGGGCATAGAGTCTTCTTTGAATGTGAAGAGGCGAGCGTGGCATCTAGGATCCAAGAAAATGCCTTGGCAATGGTAGGTTTTTCCTACTACTACTGCAAATTTGATTATAAAGTTGAGCCTTGGAATTTTTTGAATCTGCAAAGATATATTAAAGTTGGGCATTAGTTTGATGTTTGGGTTGTGTGTGGTGCAGTTTGTTTCTCAAGCTTGAGATGTAAACGTTGTTGGTTCTCAAGTCTCAAGGTCTAAGACACCGAATAAATCCCATTGAATCATTACTTCTATTTAGGAAATAAAGCTCCATGACCAAGGTCAAGGTAACCGGATTGACCATATCAACATGGAACATTATTTAGTAATTTTCAGATAAAATTTTATCATTATCCAATCTTAGGACTCTAAAATTTAAGAGAGTTGCAGAATTTTGTGGTTTATCTACAATTTAATTCAAAGTTGTCATCATGCTAGGGTCACATAGAAATCATCTTCAACTTTCTCTTTGAAGTCTTCTACATCAGTGAACACATCTAGTGTTATTTTTGTGGCATTAAGATCTCATTGAAATTATGATGATTTAATTAAAATTCTTTATCACTATTATATACTCATGGTTTCTTTTTATGTAGCAATGATTCAAGCTATTCAAATTTATTTAAGGATGTTGAGCTATGGCATATAACTGAATTTGCATTGGGATTTTTTGTGAGGTGTTAGAGGCCACAACGCAATGGCTACCAGGATCACATGGATACAAAATAAATCGAAGATGCCTCTAATCTGTAAGCAATTGTTATGTTTGCTTTTGTCCACTCAAGTTGAACCCCTATTTTTCTCAAAGCTTATTACAATTTATGGGTAGTTGCCAAGACTATTGATATTTATATGTAGAAAATGGAAGATAATATTATTAATTAAATTTTTAGGAAAAAGATATTTATATATAAAAAATGAAGGATAATATTGTGAATTAAATTTTGGGGATAGAGATAGGAATAAGTGACAAGAACTAATGATCAAATGGATAAACAAAAAACTTAGGTTGAAGTTTTCATCGACACGCTGTAGAATTGCTATGTGAGAGTGGTGGTGGTGGAGCACGCTCTAACCCTAGCAGTATTTTTATCGATAATTTGAATTTGAACATTTGAAGATAACAATATTCTTAATCTAGACCGTTGGATGAGTTTGAATTAACTATAGGTAATTCAAATATTTAACTATATCTTTTGAGTTTGATATCGTCTGACATTCTAACGGCTAGTGAACTATCTTTATGGAGGTCGCTTTTCTGCTTTGCTTTCTCCTTTGGCATTCTAACGGCTAGTGAATTATCTTTATGGAGCGCTAGGTTTTTGTGTATCTGTGCATTTCTCCAAACTGGTGTTCATCCGTGGAGGGTTGGTGGAGATGGTCGGTGAGGCATAAGAGAATATGTTATTGTCATACGTGAAAACGATCTGCAAAGAAAGCGAGATCTGGACCTGCCGTAATGCAAGGACACCGTCGACCCCATCGAAGCTATTGTCTTGCTTTCTGGTGCTACAGCCGAAGGCCATATTTGGGATTCGGGGTCTCGGCAAGGAGCTATTGACGGAGCTTACTGTGGCTATATCGTAGGCAAAGAAGCCATGGCTGATCGACAAGTCTGAATATGAATACTGGTAAATGTAGTTCATTGGGCGACACAAGTTGCAGGAAGACGGCCCCAAGACCATCTAGCATTCTTGTGATGCGCACGAGATCGGGTGGAAAGCTCTCCTGGAGACCGTCTTTCTTTTTCGGTTGCGGTGCCTCTTTCGGCCAGGGTACTGGTAGTGGCAATTCACCCATACTAAGTCATTGCCTCTGTCATCTATGAGCAAGAAGCGCTTCGGCGGGGTTCCGATCTTCAAATCAAAGAAGTACTGCCCAAAACTTACCGAAGCACCAGAGAATATCGGTGTCCCAATCGCGGCCCCTGCAAGGCTACGTCCTTGTCCTCTATGGGAGAAATGATGGGAGCATTTTCTGGCCGATTGTGTAAGGACAATGATGATGATGATGAGTGGAGATTTCTTTCTACAAAGGCGGCCAAGGCTGCGATACGAAGCTTGTCATGGCGGAGAAGCGACATCACGGTTCTGAATCTGCTCTCCGACGGATTCCTGAAGGGCGATCCATGGCTGTTTCTGTGCATCAACTTGAGTCGCACTATCTCTGGATCATCGCTCGCCTGTGTTTGAAGCCCCCTGTGATAACTTGGAATGTACAGAGGCATACGAATGCCCATTTAAAAATTCCCGGTGCTCTGTGTCGCTCTGTGTCGCTGATTCATCTCGGAATCCCTCCGTTCGAAATGAAATGATGGGAGGCCCTTCGAAATGAATATATAGATCCGGGAAGAGACAAATAAGGCGCTAAGCACGGCCCTCGGTAACCATCTCATTTTGCCTCATATGAGCCAAAGGGTTCTTAGCTGAATGGTAGACATGCCGAACGGAGAAACCCTCAAGCTCTGCAGTTGGCAAAAAGCAAGAAAAAAGCATGAACCACAATTGAAGAAAATCATGAATCACAATTGAAGAAAAGCATGAGAGCGGCGTTTTGGATTTACCAGATGATTCATGTGCTAACGGTTCCATCTGCTGACTCATCTGGTGCGTTTTGGATTTCAATATTTACCTCCTCCTTCTTCCTTTGGTGTGTTTTTATGCTTGGGTTTCTGGGTTCGAGTGGTCGGGTGTGTGAATCTGATTGTGGTTTAATGTCTGAGTATGGGTTAGTTTGATTGTGGTTTAATGGGTGTCTGAATCTGACTGTGGTTTAATGTCTAATTGTGGTTTAATGTCTGAGGAGGATGGATAGAAATAGAGGCAAAGAATTTGGGCTACTGGATGAACTTGAATGGTGGAAAGGAGGATGATGCAACTGACATCAATGTTTTCTCTCAAAAATTGTGGGGATTCAATTTCAGGTATGTTCTATTATCATAGAAGCAATCTCATTCATTTATGTTAATCACTTGGGCATTGCAATGAGCGATGGGTTCTGTTCTTGAGCGTTGCGATGAGGGTTGGGTTTTGTTATGAGTAGAATGGTTTTTTATTATGTTATCTGAGTTTTTCTTTGCTCTCAAAATCCATATGCTAGTGAATTCATTTATGGTTTTTTTTTTTTCCTTTGATTTCTGCTCCTCTCAAAATCCTAGAAAATCTCAACCATCTATAGTTTAAATTTTTTGGACTTTGTATAAGATTTGAGGCACAAACTTGTGATATAAAAGGTTTTGGTTTAAATTTTTGTAAAGTGGCTTAACCCATAAGCAAAATGGGTTCGGTTTTGTTCTGAGCTATTAAGCATAGGGTTTCATCCTAGAGGATTCAACTTTTCCAATGACGTTCGTGACAATCCGTGCCATGCACGTCCCTTAGAAGCAACCTCATTCATTTATGTTAATCATTTGGGCGTTGCAATGAGGGATGGGTTTGTTCTTGAGAGTTGCGATGAGGGTTGGGTTTTGTTATGACTAGATTGGTTTTTTATTATGTTCTCTGAGTTTTGCTTTGTTCTCAAAAGCCATAGGCTAGTGATTTCATTTATGTTTATTTATTTTTTCCTTTAAATAAATGTTCGATTTATGCTCCTCTCAAAAACCCTAGAAAATCATAGGGTTTCATCCTTACAATCCATGCTATGCCATCCGTTTTTTTCCGTTTGTTCATTCAAGTGCATGGTATTGATAGGTAAAGGGGTCTAGGGATTCGACATTCGATGGTGTTTGAGAATGTGGCATCTGCTTCCATTCGGATTCCTTGTTATGCTAATTCACTACGTGTGGGTGAAAGTGAAACTATGGCCATGGGCAGTTATTTGTTGTAAGAACTGTCATTTTTTTATGACTTATGCAAATCTCCGACTGTCAGTGTCTACATTCTATATTATCACTGCCCACCAGCACGCGGTTCTGCCCAAAACTGCCACACATGACCTCCATACATTTCAACTGCTCAATTGTTCCTTTGAATTATAGCTATTTGGCAGCCTTGCAAACTTTCGATCGTCTCATAGATTTGTCATGCCCTGTGGCTCTGAGTGTTGCGGAAATCTCCTCTTAATATTTGTGTGTAGGTGAGCTAGGTTTGGCACAAGCACCTACCTGCCTAATCGTCATCATCTAAGAGGGGCGTTCCAGGTTCTATGCCAGCCTCCTACCAAATAACAGAATCGATTAAACTAACTTGCTATATTTATATTTCGATTAAAAACTAATTTTTCATATATTGGAATTGTCTCCCTTTTCAATCATGATGGCTGAAGTAATATGTCTTAGCTCATACTTAAAGAAGCTACCCCAACTGGCAATGGCAAAGCCAATTTAGTGGATTCCTTTTTTTGCCTGAACAGTGACATCGGATTTATTTCTCTTGGTTGTTGTTTGGGAAACCAAAGGCTCCACGTCATATAACATTGCACTCAAACTGCAGGTCTCTCCGCTCCTGCCTCCACCTCTGCATAGTGGTTTAATTTTTTTTCCAGATATAAAAGATTTTAAAGTGGCTTAACCCATAACCAAAATGGCTAGGCCCAAACCAAATCATATCACATCGCACTTCAACTGTAGGTCCGAGGCTCCCACCTCCACCTCTACCTGCTTATCAATAAACTATATCACATCGCAGTCCCATTCCACCTCTGCATGCTTATAATATTTAGATTAACTGGCCTATGTTTTTGGGTTTTGGATTGATAGATTACTATCTTCTCTTTATATTTAGATTTACGGCTTTTGAGTTTAATTGGTGCGATCAAATTCTGGTTGGTTTGTAGCATCTTACACATTATGAAATCTTTATTTTATATTTTATTAATTAAAAAAGACAAAGACTTTTATGAAATTCGGCATGCTATTTTTTTTAGATTTTTAGTTTTATATTGCTTCAACATTTATAAGGAACGTTTCTATGAAAATGATTTTAGAGTTATTTCATACTTTTTATGAAAATATTTATGTGAATATTATTTAGATTTTATGTTTATGGTTGGTGTTTTACAATTAGCATCTTCTTAATGAAAATTTTAAAAAACTAAATATAAATATTTATAAAAAATATAATATTTTAATTAAATTTAATTATATATATACAAAAGGATTATTGCCCTAAATCTTAAAATTTTCAAAGAATGATCAAAGATCCGACTTAGTATTAGAGTGCCCTTCTTCGTAGTTTACAAATTTCATTTTTTAAACCATTTTCATAGTTTATTATTTTGAAATTAATTTAATATTCTTTGTATTCTACTATGACATATTTAGAGAACTTTCTAAAGTTGCTTGAAAAGATATATATGTGGAAAAGAGAGGGAGAGGGAGAGGGAGAAGGAGAAGGGGAAGGGGGAGAGAGAGAGGGAGAGGGAGAAGGGGAGGGGGGGGAGCGGAGTGGAGTGGAGCAGAGTGGAGGAGGTGGATTGGGGGGGAGTATAGGGTGAGAGGAGGGGAGGAGGAGGGGGGAGGTGCGGAGGAGGAGGCGGAGGGGGATGAGGAGGAGGAGGTGGGGGCAAGGGCGGGATGGGGAGGAGGAGGGAGAGGGAGAGGGGGAGTGGGAGGAGGAGGAGGTGAGGGAGTCGGGACAGGAAGGGGATGGGAAGGAGGAGGAGAGGGCGATGGGATGGGAGTGGATGAGGAGGAGGGGGGAAGGGGGGACGAGGAGGGAGGGAGGCTGGAGGAGAAGAAGGGGAGGAGGAGAAGAAGGGGAGGGGGGATGGCGATAAAAGGGGGGAAGTAGGCAGATAGGAGGGACAGGGGGAGTGGGAGGATGAGGAGGAGTGGGGGGGGGGGGGGGGGGGAGCAGAGGAGAACGGAGCGTGGAGGGCACAAAGGAGGAGGAGTGGGAGATGGGAGGGGAGAAGAGGAGCAGGGATAGAGGGGGAGGAGGAGGGTGGAAGAGGGGGGAAAGAGGTGTAGGAGGGGAGGGTGGGGAGTAGTGAGAGGGAGAGGAGGAGAAGGAGGAGGGGGGCGAGCGAGGGGGAGGGGAGGGGGAAGAGGGGGAGGAGGGGGAGGGGGAGGGGGAGGAGGGAGTGGGAAGAGTATGTGGGGGGAGGATGGGGAGGGGGGAGGGGAATGGAGAAGTGGAGGAGGAGAAGGGGAGGAGTAGTAGGAGATGGGGGGGAGGAGGACGAGGATGAGGGAGAGGGGGAATTAGAGGAGGAGGAGAGAGAGGGAGTGGAGGAGGAGGAGGTGGTAAGAGGGCAGGGTGGAGGGGCAGTAGGGGGAGGGGGAAGAAGGAGGAGGAAGGGGGAAAGGAATTGGGATGGGAATGGATGGGAGGGGTGGAGGACGGTGAGCAGAGGGGAAGGGATGAATGGAGGAGGGAGAGGAGAAGGAGGAGAGGGGGGGTGGGGAGGGCATAGGGAAAAGTGGGGTGAAGGGAGGGAGGAGGAGGAGCAGGGGGGAGGGGGAGGGGGAGGGGGGAGAGAGAGGAGGAGGAGGAGGAGGAGGAGAGTGGGGATGGTGAGGGTGAGGGGGGGATGGTGAGGGTGAGGGGGGGATGGGGAGAGGTGATGGGTAGGGAGAGTGGGAGGCAGAGGAGGAGGAGGAGGGGGGGGGGGGAAGTGGAGTAGGGGGGGATGGGGAGGGGTGAGGCGAAGGGAGAGAGGGAGGAGTAGGAGGAGAACTGAGGGAGGGGGGGGGGGATGGTGAGGGGAGGGTTGGAAGAGGAGGTGTAGGGGAGGGAGAAGGGGAGTGGGAGGAGTAGGAGGAGTTGGGAGAGTGGTCATGGGAGAAGGAGGAGGGGAGGGGAGGAGTGGAGGGGATTGGGGGGCAAGGAGGATGAGTGGGGGAGAAGGAGGAGGAGGGGATGGAGTAGGAGGAGTAGGAGAAAGATGGGAGGGGGGAGGAGGAGTGGGGAGAGTGGAATTTGGAGGAGGAGGAGGAGAACGGGGGAAGGGGAGGGGGAGGAGGAGGAGGAGGAGAGACAGGGAGTGGAGGAGGAGGAGGGGGTAAGAGGGCAGGGTGGAGGGGCAGGAGGGGGGATTGAGAAAGGGGGAGGAGGAGGGAGAGTGAGAGAGGAGGAGGAGGAGGAGAGGGGGGATGGTGAGGGCGAGTGGGGGATGGGGAGAGGTGATGGTTAGCGAGAGTGGGAAGCAAAGGAGGAGGAGGAGGAGGAGGATGGGGGGAAGTGGAGTAGGGGGGATGGGGAGGGGTGAGGCGAAGGGAGAGGGGGAGGAGGAGGAGGAAAACTGAGGGAGGGGGAGGGGGATGGGGAGGGGAGGGTTGGAGGAGGAGGCATAGGGGAGGGAGAAGGGGAGTGGGAGGAGGAGGAAGAGTGGGGAGAGTGGCCATGGGAGAAGGAGGAGGGGAGTGGGGGAGTGGAGGGGATTGGGGGAAACTGGAGCAGGGGGGGATGTAGAGGGGTGAGGAAAAGGAAGAGGGGGAGGAGGAGGAGGAGAACTAAGGGAGGGGGAGGGGCAGGGTTGGAGGAGGAGGCGTAGGGGAGGGAGAAGGGGAGTGGGAGGAGGAGGAGGAGGAGGAGTGGGGAGAGGGGGAAGTGGAGGGGATTGGGGGGAAAGGAGGAGGAAGGGGGGGGAGAAGGAGTCAAAGGGGAGGGAGTAGGAGGAGTAGGAGAAAGAAGGGAGGGGGGAGGAGGAGTGGGGAGAGTGGAAGTTGGAGGAGGAGGAGGAGAATGGGGGAAGGGGAGGGGATGGGTGGGAAGGAGGGGGAGGGGATGGGAGAAGGAGGGGGATGGGAGGGGTGAGGGGGGAGGATGAGGGGGTAGGAAGGAAGGGGGGGAGGAGGAAGAGTAGGGGAGGTTGGATAGGAAGAGGAGGAGGAGGGTAGGTAAGGGAGGGTGAGGGAAGTTGCGGGGAGGATGGGGGGAGGAGGAGTGGTAGGAATAGGAGGAGGAAGAAGGGGAGGGAGGGAGGAGGAGGAGGAGGTGTGGGGGGAGGAGGAGGAGGTGTGGGGGGAGGGGCAAGGAGTAAGAGAAGTAGAAGGAGGGAGAGGGGGATGTGGAGGAGGAGGAGAGGGGGTGAAGTGGAGGGGGGGAGAGAGGGGGAGAGGGGGAGTGAAGAGGAAGGGGGGAGGGAGAGAGGGGGAGAGGAGAATGGAGGGGAGGGGAGGAGGAGGAGGGGCGAGACTATGAAGGAGGTGAGTAGGAGGAGGGGGGGTGAGGAGGAGGAGGAGGAGGAGGTGAGGAGGAGGAGTGAGAGGGGTATGAGCAGGAGCTTGATGAGGGGGGGAGGGGAGGGGAGGGGAGTAGAGTGGGAGGAGCAGGAGCAAGTGGAGGAAGTGGGGAGGGGAGATGGGGAGGAGGAAAGGGGGGGTACGGTGAGGGTGACAGGGGGAAAGGGAGGAGGAATGCTAGAGGGGAGGGAAGGGGGATGGAGATATGGAGAAGGATGAGGGGGAGGGGGAGGGGGAAGGGGAGGGGGAGGAGGAGGAGGAGTAAGAGAAGTAGAAGGAGGGAGAGGGGGATGTGGAGGAGGAGGAGAGGGGGTGAAGTGGAGGGGGGGAGAGAGGGGGAGAGGGGGAGTGAAGAGGAAGGGGGGAGGGAGAGAGGGGGAGAGGAGAATGGAGGGGAGGGGAGGAGGAGGAGGAGGAGGAGGTGAGGAGGAGGAGTGAGAGGGGTATGAGCAGGAGCTTGATGAGGGGGGGAGGGGAGGGGAGGGGAGTAGAGTGGGAGGAGCAGGAGCAAGTGGAGGAAGTGGGGAGGGGAGATGGGGAGGAGGAAAGGGGGGGTACGGTGAGGGTGACAGGGGGAAAGGGAGGAGGAATGCTAGAGGGGAGGGAAGGGGGATGGAGATATGGAGAAGGATGAGGGGGAGGGGGAGGGGGAGGGGGAGGAGGAGGGTGGATTTTGGGGGAGTAGAGGGAGGGGAGGGAGAGGAGGAGGGGGAGGGGAGGGAGAGGAGGAGGGTAGAGTGGAGTGGAGAGGTAGAGTAGGGGGAGGGGGGACCATGTAACATACCCTTTTAGCTAGAAAACATTTCTATTAGCAAACATTATTATAACTTTTATTGTAAAGTTTTATGTTGGACAGGTGTCCAAGGATGACTGTAATTTGCACAATATATTATTATTGAGTGCCTTGCTTCGACACAGATTCCACCCACTTATTGGATCAGTAATCAGGCTCAGGGGTTCACTAGAAGTCAGCAGTTGAGCTGCTTCTTCTAAAGCAGGTTGGGAGGAACAGGCCTCCTTGGGTGTTTGTCGGCCCTATCGTCATCTACAGGTTCTAATTGTTTATCTGCTGTTAAACTAGTTAATTCTATTTATTTACAAGTATTTAATTTACCTAGTTAATTCTATTTATTTACAAGTATTTAATTTATAGAATGAAATCTAATTTATATACCTCTACTTTAGTTTCTGATTCAAGTTTAAAGCATGAATAGAAATTATGAATGAAATAAATGATCTCTGCATTTTTCCCCATGCAAAAAGGAATGGCATCGTACTCTAGTACAGAGCCAGATTAAGTAGAATATATCAAGATAGGCAAATAGCCCAGTGAATGAGCAAATTAAATTATTATAAATTTCTCAAGTTTCTACTTACTGTTTGATTTCTATATATACATTTACAGTGCCCTCATTGTCGTTTATTTTTAGCTAACTGTTTTCCTAATTTACAAGCAATGTTTCCTTGTTTATAAATATCTTTGTTTCAAAATAAATAGATTTATGTTCTAACAGTAAAGAATTGTTTTCTACATACAGTAGTTAAATGTATATGTGTATATTAGGATAAATTTATAGACTTACTTCCATTATGCAACAGAATGATGTTTCTTTTACAGACAACAAGAATTTCCAATTATCTCATGCACACATTTATACATTGTTTTACACCATAAACTACACAGTGGAAATCAAAACATTTATCATTTTCTGCTATTACCCTAAACAAAGTTATCAACTACTATCCTATAGTCAACATTTCCATTTTTAAACAAGTCAAACATTATTTCCTTTAATCACACAGAAATCATTCCTACAGGTTAAACAGTTTTACATTTTAGGTATTATTTCTAGGAATTCAAGTATCATGATATCTGTAAGATATTTCTAAATAAAATAGAAAACATCAGTTTAGTGTCGAAACCATTTCGAAGAGCAACTTCAGACCATACATTGTAAACACTTGACAAATTGAGTTACTTTTGCCTTAAATCCAAAACATAGAATATCTTTTTATTTATTTCATAACTCGACAGAATTGATGACTCGACATCATAACGGTGATCGAATCAAGCCACACATTTTATAATTCAAACACTAACTTATAGAATAACTCTGCCGAGAAATTCTCTCAACCGACGAACCACGCACAGCCAAACTCCTCTCTAAAAACAAAAACACATCTCATACAATTTGTATAAATCAATGGATCATTACGATATCCAAGTCTGGAGAGACACATGACACAACTATACAGTTTTCACAGTTATTGTTATGCAGAAGAAACATTACCAAGAAGCTTCCATTATAATCCACAACTATAACTTTTATCCATCAACCATAAAACACAGAACCATTTTGAGATGCATCACTATATTAAGTCTGAGGATATAAATCTCTGTTACAAAACAGTTGTATTCAAAATCGACAGGGACATTGTCTTATGGGTCGAGGAATCCTCCTCCCCATTCTTTTATAAATATTACAAACCCTATCGAAACTCTCTGAGTTAAAAACACAACACACAGAACATCACACAGTCGGCCATTCTCTTCATCTACACAAAGTTTCAAGGCAACCGCCGAGGCTTACTGGTTGGTATAGCTGCAACCAACCTACAATGCCCAAACAGGAGAACACCAACGCATCTTTGCCCTGTAAACAACTACATCAATGTTGTGGTCAAACATTTATCTTATCAAAGAAACAAGACTCAGTATAAACAAACAAATAACTACTGCATTAAATACCGAATGTGAAAGCTACAGGAGGAGTTTCGAACACATTACCATTTTAATTTGAAAGAAATAGCAGCAATAAATGCCAAGACTGGTGCAGCTGCAACCAAACCCTTACATCATCGAATGCTGGTGTAGCTGGAACCAACAGCAAAACCATCAACTATTTCAACACTGTGAAACAGTGCCGAGAGAGGTAGCAACTTAGGTGAGGCCCCCTAGCCATTCATTTCAAACCCAACATTAAAATAAACAAACCCTCAACAATTCAGAGTATCGAATCCACCCAAAGACCAACTCTAAGACTACCAAATGATCCATTCACCACTGTACAAGAACAGGAGAGAGCTCAGCTCTATAAATTTCAGAGGTTACGAGTTCAAGACTCAGAAGATATGCCTCCACAGGCTGAACAACCAAACTACAAACCCTCAGCATGTCGTCCACGCAGAGCTACCACTACTAAGTAACAAAAAACACAATAAATCATCAATCACAGCAAAGGTAGGGTTTAACCATACCCATCAATACACTGCCAAGATCAATGGTGGAGATCACCGGGAGACTTACGAAGCATCAAAAACCATCTACCACATTAAATGTGATATCATTACAAACGCCACGAAGGAGCCAATTCATCAACTATTAAACCATTTTGTTTACACATCATCGCAAGGAGGATTAATACCACTATATTGGCATGTGAACAAACCAGCTATACCATCCACGATGGAATCCCACTATCCACGGTAGCTGTAAACATTCAATGCATAAGTTACGGTTACACTTGCCAACCTGTGACATCAACGTTTAAAATCATATCACTTATTACATTGGAATTCGCATATGGTTTAGTCGTGGTATACCACCTTGTTACAATATGTTTGTACAAGGTTGGGTAGATAATGTGAAGGGTTCATATAGTAACCTATGTTGCATAGCAGCACAATCTCATAGTATTACATATTGCATATAATCTATATGTGTGCACATAATCCATATTGTTTGCACATAGATAATATAGTTTGCATATAACTCATATCGTTTGCATAAAATTCAATAAGGTTCATAGGGTATAGTATCAAATAGGGTATCTGTCATGTCCCAAATTTGGAATTGGGTCACAATGGCCTAATCACATTAGCCATATTCATTAGAGTTTGCAAAGTTGATGTTAAGGGTCAAATAATTGCCAAGGAGGAAAATTACTAGTTTCCTAGGTTTGGGGTGGAAGCTTTGGGATTTGGAATAATGGGGATAATAAATGATGTTTGAACATTAGAATGGCATAAATATTTAATAAAGGAGCTAAATAAATATATACAAGTGAAAATCAAAGTGGCATTTCATCATGAAGACACATGGAGGAAGTGGGACCCACATATGGCTAGATTTCCCCACTACATTTGGCATCATTCTCTCACCAATTCGAATTCAAGGTGAATGGTAACATACTTGGGGAAGTCCAAAAGGTATTATTCATGGAATAACTAATCCAAGGTCGAAATATAGAGGAAGAGTAACTCCCATGGAAGAGGAAGAGGCAATTTGGAGCTAGTGAGACACTTGGGCTAGATTCCCTAGCTCTATGACAACAATGATGAAGATGCTATGACACCTATGACACAAATCAGACCTGAAGGCTGACATATGACATATATGACATGTCAGGGCTAAAAATAGACTCCAAGAGGGCGCTCAAGGGTGTTAGGGCAGCTAAGATGCTTCCACATGTGATTTGGTGGAAGTGGGAGACTAGGAATTGTTGTACAAGTGGCGTTCTTTGGAATCTCTTCCCAACTTGAGTTGGCATGAGTCTCCTGGAAGGAATTCGACCCATGGAGGCCATTATAACTTTATAAATGTCAATAACAAAGAATGAAACCAGCTTTTGATCATTTGTAGAATTTGTAATTGCATTTGTGAAGAGGGAGAGCTAGTGGATGACTAGTTTCTTGCCTTAGCCAATTTCGAGGGTGAAAGATTCCCATCCAAGTTGGTAATTGGAAAGGCCATTCAGACCTTTCATTTGGAGCTTTAATGGAGTCTTTATTTGCAGGTGTAAGCTACAGGGCAGCTCATGGTTTCTTCTATTGCAGCTCACTCCTTCAACCATTTCCGGTTTTGATGGCATATTCTTGATCCTTGAGGGAGGGCGTTTTTGGTGAGCTATTGTACTCTTTGGGGAAGCTTTTAATGCCCCATTTATTTTGTAATATGAAGTAAATACTCTGTTCTTCATCTCCAAAAAGTTTCAGGTCGAAATTCCAAGTAGAAATGTATAAATCTCATTTTTAATGGAAGAACAATGCCATTTCCCCACTACCTTGTTGTGAGCCAATGTATTGATGATGATTTCGAATGGATGGATGATTCTCTGATATATTTGTGGTCAATATAATTCCATGGATGTCTTATACAAGTTTCATGTACTGTACTTGAGCATTTGAAGTATTTTTACTTAGTTTAATTGCACTGGGAGAAGAAATAATGCCATTTCCCCAAGGGTCGAATTGGTGATTTTTGCAGTTGAATGGGAGAGGGTTGGAACAGATATAATAATCAATTAATGGTGCACATGAGACCTTAATAACATCCTTAATACATTCCCTACCTCTTTACAGAAATTTGAGTGGCTTTGGAGGCATTTGGGAAGCCATTTTCAATACTTACCCTAGGGGGATTTGAACCCCAAATTACTAGTAAAATTGCATACTTGGTCCAGAATCTTAAGAGAGTTTTCAGAGGTATTTTGGTGGCCATATATCATCCCTGAACATCATATTCAAGTCTTAATATCATTCATACACCTTCCTTGAATATTTGAAGGCATTTGGAGTCAATTCGAGACATAGAGACCAATACTAGTCAAAGGCAAATTACTAGTAAAGTTCCCTACATTGGCCAGAATTGAAAGAGTATTTACAGAAGTATTTTAAAGGTCCAAAGGCATCCTTAAAACACATATTTATGTTCTAATCTCATTCATATACCTTCTCAGAAGATTTGAAATCATTTGGGGCAAATTTGGGACCTAGAGATCAAACTAGTCAAAGGTCGAACTAGGGAAAAAAAGTGGAAAATTGCCATTTTAATAAAATTCCTAACAAGGGACATTACAGTGGTATCAGAGCATGATCTTGGCACCTGATGTGGTATAATATTCATGAGGACAATAATTCAGGTTCCACCATTAGATATTGAAACCAAAAGTGCTTTTGTTGAAGAAGAAAAAAAGTAGGAGAAGAAGAGCAACTTTTTTGGGGAAACTATGACTAGGGATGAAAAGGGAGCCTCATATGATGGTGAGGAGCATATAAAAATTATGAAAACAATATTTGAAGATATGACCAAGCAACTTAAGGAAGGATTCGAATTGTTTTCTATCGAACTTGTGGAAAAAATTATTGATTTTAAGGAAACCAAGGGGCAAAATGCATCAGCTTGCTTGAAGGATAAAAATGAAGAGACATCACAAGAGCATGAAGAAGATTCTATTGAAAATATGGAAGATCATTTCGAGACACCTTCTAGCTTAGACATGAACCAAAGAGCATCTACTGATGGATGCTTAAACTATGAAGGAGTACCTACTGATGGGTGCTCACACCTCTATGTTGGTGACATAGAGATCACTTTTGAAAGTGTTGCTGCAAGCCCAAGTTCCATTAAGCATGATAATGAAGACCTTGTAGCAGTTGAAGAAGAACCAAGATCAACTTCCCCATCACCACTTGAGCTTCATGAAGTTGGTCCAAGCAAAAATGAAGAAGATGAGGAGGTTCATTTGCAAGAGCCTCATTTTCTTGAAGGTTCCTTAAAGATGAATGAAAAGAAGATCCAAGAGTCCCTCAACATTCTCCATGACACTCAAGAATTGGTGTCAAATTCTTGTTGGAGAGCTACTTCATTGGAGGAAACATCCTTCATTGAAGACATGGAGAAGATTCAAAGAGCAATGTGCAACATCAAAGGTAATTTCATGTCTTTGCTTTTTGATAGAAACCATTTGTTTGAGCTTAATGAGTTGTTACATGATGCATACTTGAAGAATAATGAGGATATTCATAAGCTCACAATTCAAAATGAGCAACTTCTTGAAAAGTTGCAAGATACTTGTTTTTCCTCCTATGTTTCAGATTGTCAAATGGTAGATTATTTGGAGGATTCTCATGACATGGTGGATCATGAGAAATGTGGGAATTTGAATGTTCTTAATGTGTTTGAAGATGAACTTGAAGAGATCCAAACACTTGATGTGGTGGAAGAGGAACTTGAATTGTCTTTTGATGAAGGTTATGCAATTTTTAAAGAAGAGCATGATTCCTCTAGATTGGAACCAATCTATGACAAAGGTTTCCCACTTTTGAAGGAGCTGCATGATACTACCCACATGGCTACTTTCCATGATGAAAATTCTGCATTTTTTTATCATTTGGGTGAGTTAGTTCATTCTCCTACATCCTACAATTCCATGTTTTGCAGTATTAGTCTCAATGAAGTATGGGTGAAAGGGTTCTTTTTGATGGTGCCACATGAGGAGTATGGAACTCCTAGATTTACCTTTTATGATGACATGGTTGGAGCACATTCTTCTTCACATTTGAAGAAACATTATTTGTCACTTTATGATGATGCAAATCTACATGGATGCACCTATGATATGCATTTGAGTCACTTGAAGACTCATGGTTTTTCTTACTCAACACTTGATTCATTCGATGTTAGAGGAACTTCATCCAACACTTGGGTGAATAGATTTATGATGGGAGAACATTTTTATTGGCAGCCACATACTTTGTTACATCTTTATGATTCTCACATTCATGGATGTATGGGTGAGACTTCTTTGATTCATTTGAAGTCTCCTTGTTTTTTCTGCTCATTATTTGGTTCAGATTCTAGTGGAGATTCTTCATTCACTTCTTGGATGAAAGAATACATGGCTGAATATTTTGATGCATATCACATCCTTTTGGAGCAGCATTATAGGACATGGGATCCTCACCTATGTCATTGGAGCAGATTTGATTGGTCACTTGAAGCTTGTATGCACTTGGAAAATGGTGGTCTACTTGCTTGGAGGTATAAGCACTTTCATGACTCTTTGATGAAGCATATCCTTGATGTACATTTTCATTATGTAGTTATGTACTTTGATGATATATATTTTGTACTCATGATGTTTGGAAGAATGCATACAAGAAAATGGGATCCAGGAATCATCTTATCTGATGGTATGGGTTGGAGAGCACTCTTCATTGTTGGGGTGCAATACAAGCAATGGGACCCTGGAATAATTTTTATCTCATTGGTTTCAAATTTTTTGGGGAAACAAGCAATATGGGAGATGGATTTCCCCACTTATTAAAGTGATTTTTATCAGAGTAGTGCAGCAGCAAGCATGTTGGTTCCTCTCTAAAATATTCATGGAAACTCAAAGACTCAAGGTTTGGCAATTCAATGGCAACTTCAAAGAATTATACAGAAAGCAGGTTCTTCAACACCCATGTTTGAAATTGCTTGAGGACAAGCAATATTGGGAAGGGAGGATTTGTCATGTCCCAAATTTGGAATTGGGTCACAATGGCCTAATCACATTAGCCATATTCATTAGAGTTTGCAAAGTTGATGTTAAGGGTCAAATAATTGCCAAGGAGGAAAATTACTAGTTTCCTAGGTTTGGGGTGGAAGCTTTGGGATTTGGAATAATGGGGATAATAAATGATGTTTGAACATTAGAATGGCATAAATATTTAATAAAGGAGCTAAATAAATATATACAAGTGAAAATCAAAGTGGCATTTCATCATGAAGACACATGGAGGAAGTGGGACCCACATATGGCTAGATTTCCCCACTACATTTGGCATCATTCTCTCACCAATTCGAATTCAAGGTGAATGGTAACATACTTGGGGAAGTCCAAAAGGTATTATTCATGGAATAACTAATCCAAGGTCGAAATATAGAGGAAGAGTAACTCCCATGGAAGAGGAAGAGGCAATTTGGAGCTAGTGAGACACTTGGGCTAGATTCCCTAGCTCTATGACAACAATGATGAAGATGCTATGACACCTATGACACAAATCAGACCTGAAGGCTGACATATGACATATATGACATGTCAGGGCTAAAAATAGACTCCAAGAGGGCGCTCAAGGGTGTTAGGGCAGCTAAGATGCTTCCACATGTGATTTGGTGGAAGTGGGAGACTAGGAATTGTTGTACAAGTGGCGTTCTTTGGAATCTCTTCCCAACTTGAGTTGGCATGAGTCTCTTGGAAGGAATTCGACCCATGGAGGCCATTATAACTTTATAAATGTCAATAAAAAAGAATGAAACCAGCTTTTGATCATTTGTAGAATTTGTAATTGCATTTGTGAAGAGGGAGAGCTAGTGGATGACTAGTTTCTTGCCTTAGCCAATTTCGAGGGTGAAAGATTCCCATCCAAGTTGGTAATTGGAAAGGCCATTCAGACCTTTCATTTGGAGCTTTAATGGAGTCTTTATTTGCAGGTGTAAGCTACAGGGCAGCTCATGGTTTCTTCTATTGCAGCTCACTCCTTCAACCATTTCCGGTTTTGATGGCATATTCTTGATCCTTGAGGGAGGGCGTTTTTGGTGAGCTATTGTACTCTTTGGGGAAGCTTTTAATGCCCCATTTATTTTGTAATATGAAGTAAATACTCTGTTCTTCATCTCCAAAAAGTTTCAGGTCGAAATTCCAAGTAGAAATGTATAAATCTCATTTTTAATGGAAGAACAATGCCATTTCCCCACTACCTTGTTGTGAGCCAATGTATTGATGATGATTTCGAATGGATGGATGATTCTCTGATATATTTGTAGTCAATATAATTCCATGGATGTCTTATACAAGTTTCATGTACTGTACTTGAGCATTTGAAGTATTTTTACTTAGTTTAATTGCACTGGGAGAAGAAATAATGCCATTTCCCCAAGGGTCGAATTGGTGATTTTTGCAGTTGAATGGGAGAGGGTTGGAACAGATATAATAATCAATTAATGGTGCACATGAGACCTTAATAACATCCTTAATACATTCCCTACCTCTTTACAGAAATTTGAGTGGCTTTGGAGGCATTTGGGAAGCCATTTTCAATACTTACCCTAGGGGGATTTGAACCCCAAATTACTAGTAAAATTGCATACTTGGTCCAGAATCTTAAGAGAGTTTTCAGAGGTATTTTGGTGGCCATATATCATCCCTGAACATCATATTCAAGTCTTAATATCATTCATACACCTTCCTTGAATATTTGAAGGCATTTGGAGTCAATTCGAGACATAGAGACCAATACTAGTCAAAGGCAAATTACTAGTAAAGTTCCCTACATTGGCCAGAATTGAAAGAGTATTTACAGAAGTATTTTAAAGGTCCAAAGGCATCCTTAAAACACATATTTATGTTCTAATCTCATTCATATACCTTCTCAGAAGATTTGAAATCATTTGGGGCAAATTTGGGACCTAGAGATCAAACTAGTCAAAGGTCGAACTAGGGAAAAAAAGTGGAAAATTGCCATTTTAATAAAATTCCTAACAAGGGACATTACTTAGGTGAGGCCCCCTGGCCATTCATTTCAAACCCAACATTAAAATAAACAAACCCTCAACAATTCAGAGTATCGAATCCACCCAAAGACCAACTCTAAGACTACCAAATGATCCATTCACCACTGTACAAGAACAGGAGAGAGCTCAGCTCTATAAATTTCAGAGGTTACGAGTTCAAGACTCAGAAGATATGCCTCCACAGGCTGAACAACCAAACTACAAACCCTCAGCATGTCATCCACGCAGAGCTACCACTACTAAGTAACAAAAAACACAATAAATCATCAATCACAGCAAAGGTAGGGTTTAACCATACCCATCAATACACTGCCAAGATCAATGGTGGAGATCACCGGGAGACTTACGAAGCATCAAAAACCATCTACCACATTAAATGTGATATCATTACAAACGCCACGAAGGAGCCAATTCATCAACTATTAAACCATTTTGTTTACACATCATCGCAAGGAGGATTAATACCACTATATTGGCATGTGAACAAACCAGCTATACCATCCACGATGGAATCCCACTATCCACGGTAGCTGTAAACATTCAATGCATAAGTTACGGTTACACTTGCCAACCTGTGACATCAACGTTTAAAATCATATCACTTATTACATTGGAATTCGCATATGGTTTAGTCGTGGTATACCACCTTGTTACAATATGTTTGTACAAGGTTGGGTAGATAATGTGAAGGGTTCATATAGTAACCTATGTTGCATAGCAGCACAATCTCATAGTATTACATATTGCATATAATCTATATGTGTGCACATAATCCATATTGTTTGCACATAGATAATATAGTTTGCATATAACTCATATCGTTTGCATAAAATTCAATAAGGTTCATAGGGTATAGTATCAAATAGGGTATCACAATGCACACAACTCACGTTATATAAATGTGATATATTTTACAATAGTGTGTAAATATTACCATAGACATTATTTTATAATGGGATTGATAGTGTTTCATAAACACCTTGTAATTTGATTATAGAATATAATCTAGGAAATGCACCACATACACCCTATCATGTAGCAAATAAAGACATATCAACAATCAAAGTGACCATAACCTTAGTAGGAGTATAGTTCCTAGGCATGTTATTAAGGCAACTATACTTAGAGTTTCTACAATTTGCCATAAGAAAAGATAGACACTTATACTTGCAAAATTAAGTGAAGAGTATATATTTTGATTACAAAAATTGAGACACGAACATTACAGCCTTTCCCATGATTCACATACAAGTTTAAGATTCCCTGTGTGCATCAAGCAGTCTTTTTCAGACACTTTTATCTTAAACAATTATAGTCTTGAGCCAATATTTTACCGGTAGAATGCCCAAGTTTTATATCTTCAAATATTGACAAGTAGATTATTGAAAAACTATATAGTCACTTGTTGCAACCTTAATCCTTACCTGTAAATTGTCACAAGTACGAAATCACATGCTTTAGCACAAATGCTAAGTAAGCCTCAGGGCGTCCGTAGGACCCCTTCATCAATCAAACAAAAGTACATTAGTCAAACAGTTGTTTCATCATTCATAAACAACAACAGTAGAAATTTGTAGCAGCACAACTAATTATGGATAACATCAAGACATAAGCTGAAATCTGTTCGTCGCAAATTCTTACATAATAAACCAGCATGGCATTTAGTACAGCAAGATAACATTTCATGCATCGTTCTATTTCTGCATTCATTAAATAAGCAATAAATGTCACGTAGAAAAATTTTAATTTTTTGTGATTTTTCTGGGATGTTACAGACCAAGAGTGGGGGAAGGCAAGGTAGGAGGCGGAGTAGGGGGGGGGGGGACCAAGAGTGGGGGAAGGCGAGGTATGAGGCAGAGGGGGGGGAGGGGAGGGGACCAGTGGGGGAAGAGGAGGGGGGGAGGAGGAGGAGGTGGGAGGTTTGGGGGGATAGGGGGGAGGTGGGAGGAGGAGGAGAGGGAGGATGGGGAGAGGAAAGGGTGTTGGAAAGGTGAAAAAGGAGGAGGAGAAGGAAGGAGAATGGGAGGAGGAGGAGGAGGAGGAGGAGGAAATGGGGAAGGGGAGGGAAAGGGGGGGATTTGGACGATGGGGAGGAGGAGGAGTGGAATATGGAAGGGGATCAGAGGAGTAGGGAGAGGGGGAGGAGGAGGAGGGGTGGGTTGGATGGAGAGGGAGGGGGAGGTAGAGGGAAGGGGCATGCATAGGGAGGAGATGAGGAGGAGGGGGGGATGAGGTGGAGGGGGAGGAAGAGGGGAGTGGATGGGGGGGGAGAAGGATGGGAGGGAGAGGGGAAGGGGAGGAGGAAATTGGGAGTAAGGGGAGGGGTAGTAGCATGAGGGAGAGGGAGAGGGGGATGAGGTGGAAGAGTGGGGGAAGGGAAGGGGGAGGTGGTGGGAGGTGGAGGAGAGGGGGAGGGGAGAGGGGGAGGAGGACAAGGCGGGGGTGGAGGGGAAATGGGGAGGAGGAAGGTGGGGGATAATGGTAGGGGGAGAGGATACTGGGGAGGAGGGGGGATGAGGAGGATGTTGGTATGGGAATGAAGGGGGTTGGGAGAGGGGGAGGAGGAGGAGGAGGGAAGTGGAGTGGGGGAACGAGAGGTGGAGGGGGAGGGGATAAGGGGAGGGGGAGAGGGGGGAGGGGGAGAGGGGGAGGATGAGAAGGGAGAGGAGGAGGAGGGGGTGATTTGGGAGGGGGGAGGGGTACGAGGAGGGAGGTGAGGATGCGAAGGAGGGGGTGGAGGAGGAGGGGAGGTGGGGGAGGGGGAAGGTGCTTGTAGGAGGAGGGGGAGGAGGAGAAAGGGAAGGGGAGGGAGGAGGAAGAGGGGGGAGGGGAGCAGTGGGGGAAGGGGAGAGAGGGAGGGGGAGTAGGTGGGAAGTTTATGGGGATAAGTAGGGAGGAACGAGGAGGAGGAGAGGGAGGATTAAGATAGGTGAGGGTTATGGAGAGTTGAAGGAGGAAGAGAAGAAGGAGGGAGAGGAGGAGGAGGAGAGGGGGGTGAGGGGAGGGAAAGGGGGGGCTTTCGAGGGTGAGGAGGAGGAGGAGTCGGCGATGGGAGGGATCAGAGGAGTAGGGAGATGGGGAGGAGGAGGAGAAGGGGGAGTAGGGGAGTGGGAAAGGGGGGGATGGGGAGGGAAGAGGTTAGGAGGAGGAGAGGGGATGAGGATGCAGAGGGAAAGGGCATAGGGAGGGATGAGAGGAGGTGGAGGGGCGGATGAGGCAGAGGGAAGGGGGAGGAGGAGAGGGGGTCGAGGGTGGAGGGGGAGGGGGAAAGGGGGGGTAAGAGGAGGAGGAGAATGGGGAGTAGGGAGAGGGAGAGGGATGGGGGGATGAGGTGGAGGAGTAAGTGAAGGGGAGAGGGAGGAGGTGGGAGGTGGAGAGGAGGGGAGGGGAGGGGGAGGGGAAGAGGAGGAGGAGTAAGCTAGGGGATAATGGTAGGGTGATAGGATTATGGGGAGGAGGGGGAAGGAGAAGGATGGTGGGATAGGAATGAAGGGGGGAGGGAGAGGGGGAGGAGGAGGAGAATCAAGGGTGGGAGGAATACGGGGAGGAGGAGGGGGGTAAGTGGAGGGGGGAGGAGGTGGAGGGTGATGTGGTATGGGGGAGGGGTAAGAGTGGGGGTGTACAAGGAGGGAGGGGAGGAGGTGGAGGAGGTGGAGGAGGTGGTGGAAGACGAGGGGAGGGGATGGAGGAGGATGGGAGGGGTAGGCAAGGGGGAAGGGTGTTGGAGAAGGAGGAAGAGGAGGAGGAAGGATATCGAGAGGGGTAGGAGGTCATATTTCAATATTAAAGTTTCACCATCCCTAGATAAAAAAATAAGCTAGTGGAACCAAATCCAAACATAGAAAAACATTAACTCAAAGAAACAATATGCTTACACAAAACATATTCACATTCAACTAACCAATGCTTACCATATTCCTTCCTACTGATTTTATTGTGGGAAAGGCCACCTAGGGGCACCACACAAGGTGCTAATTACATCTTTAATACCAAGAATGTATAAATAGAGCTAATTCATATATAGAGTTTTTTACACTACAAACAACATATCATAAAACTTAATGGTTGCAAGGAATTGGGATGGCAAATTCATTAAATTATGTAAATCAATCAACATATGTTCAAAATGGTAACTGAAAGTCACTAAATAGTAAACTAAAATTACAATAGTATTTTAGGTTGCAACAAAAACATATCTATCTAAAATAAGGATACTACGAATGTTGATCACTCATTGCCCACTGAAATCGAAACAATACTCCTAGTATATTATAGTATGTTGATACTAACCCCAACCCAAAACAAATTCACATTCAAGTGATATCTTAATAATTCCAAGGACTTAGGATGGGAAACTCACAATTATGTAAATCAATCAACAAATATTCATAGAGGTAACTGAAAGTCACTAATGGGTAAAATCAAATTCCAATGGTGATTTGGGTTGCAACAAAAGCATATCCAGCTAAAATAAGGATCATGAGAATGTTCATTACTCATTGGAAATTTCCCATTGAAATACACAAACAATACTCGTAGTATAATATATTATGTAGATACTACCCCCCACCCACCGCAAGAACAACCTTAATGAATGTTGCTCATGTACTTCTTTGCAAAGAAAATAACTGACAAAATATTAATAATGCAATATTAAAATAGATAATTGATGTATTAGCCATATCTTCCCATCCCCTTTGAAACTTTATCATCAAAAATAGCCAAAAAAAAATTCCCAACCAAATTTACATAGTTGATACATACCAATATTCACAGCTTCTAATTTACTACAACAGAACTTCTTAAACATGGACCACACTTATACCTAATTAATTTGTCCATTAGTTCAAATTTCAAACAATTGTACTCTTAAAATTTAAAATCCACTTAACCTAATTACAACCAACACATTTTCTTTCGAACTAGATTCATGTATAACCTCTCTCAAAGTAACCTTGTAAGAATGAGAATGGATTAGTATTAAACTCGCTTGCATTGTGAACATATTTATCTCATCTAAGCATTGGTAAGGTGGGAACTAGGTGTTAGCACTCAAATTGTGTTGAATGATATGGCAGCTTTTGGCATGGGTGGAAAGACCTCATGAACATCAAGACCCGAGTGGATAATCGGCTCTCGGACTACCTCCCCTGAGACTGAGGAGTCGGAGTTCAGCATGGTAGGGAACAGTTCAAGGGATGAAACAGTCAGGGAGGAGCCGGCGGTTTTTAGAGGTCATAAGGTAAACAAACATGCTAAACGCGCTAGAAATAAGCAAAGTAGGCAATGACGGCTGAGATTGAATACCCTGAAGATCGACAGTCCCGAGCCCACTGCGCGAATAAAGATGCAAGCAATATAACATAATGAGCGGGTGGTAATCGACGGGCAAGTGAGGAAATAAATTGACGGCAGAGAGCGGCATATGGTAAGATATACGGCACACAATCCCCGCGCTGATACAACAAGCGCGAAACATGTCATGTTTCAAATCGTCGCGGTCGAGTTATGTATCGCGCAGCTATCAACGGCATAGATTTTCCAAGGGAAAATCAAAGGCCCGAGATCACCGCGCTGATTTTTCTCGCCGGTAATTTAGCTGCATCTCAAATCGCCGCGGTAGGCAGGTACGTTCCATCCAATAGTCAGACTTGGGACTATGTGTGACAAAATAGGAAGCCACAAAAGTAGAAAAAGGGGTTGCGGTCTTAATCCAATAGTCGGTTCCCACACAAGAAAGGGGAATCTCCTCCAGAGATTAATGATGGCCACATGGGATAAGCCACCTTAGCGCCGTCAAGGGTCTTTTATGTATGATCTAATAGCACAGTTGTATGTGCATTACGTCAATCCTATCCTCAGTAATTATGATAAATCATTTGGAAGGTCTAAGTCAAAGAATCATGAGAGCATAATTCGCATGGAGATGCCATCACTATTGGTCGTTATAAGCCTGACTCTTCGAGCATGTAGCTTATGTCGAATCCCAAAGGGTGGTGAGTTCATCTGTTTGGTTATTTTTGCATGCAAGAACACAGACATGGAAAGAGAGCAAAGTGTCGAGATAATAGTTGCACCAGAACATGTGCTATCTGAGATAATGGAGGACTATACTCTCCCACCTCTTATGTTTTATGACCAAGCAGAAGACGGTTCTGCCAGAGAACCGGAAGAGACTGAGGCACTATAGGAGTGTTGGAATTTGCTGCAACAGAAAGGAGGAAAATCCCACAAGGAAGAAGAGCCAAAAATCCCCTCTGATGAATATATAATCCAAGACTGGATCCTCTCTACCAAAGATATGCCCCCTATTTCCCACCCAAGGAAACCTGAACGAATATTCCTTCCGACGCCGATGATTTCCTCGATTGGTATGATCAAGTGAGAGCCCAGAAATAGCGTGGCGGTACTCTTACGTCTTTTGCATCCCACTATCCAGCAAGTTAGTTCTCTTAGATATACAAGTATACTCCTAGTTTCCAAGTTTTGAAGATACTCAGATGGCTTGCAAACCCATTTTTGGAAAGACAGTGTGAAATGGTGCAGGGGAAACAGAAAAGCATCCAGTGTGTATGTATCCAGGAATTGAAGAGCTCATGAAAGCAATCCGGCTGGCAGCAGTTACATCTTTGTATTTTTGTACTTTTGTTTAAAATAGTTGGACTGTGTAGAGAAGCGGCTATGTAATTGTAAATGGCAGTTAAAATTTGTCCCGTAGATATTTGTTTAAGGATAGAGACAACAAACAATGTATGTTTTGGTTGTTAGATAGGTGTCAATTGGTTGTAACTAATTTCTGTTGAGAAGGAGCCAAGTCTAGAGCTCAAGGCCATCTATATATACAGTTGTAATCAAAGACACAAGGGTTGAAAAATCTTATGAGAAAGTATTTGTGTTTTGATGATCAGTTTGTAATACATTTTCTTGGAGTTGTTTAATAGAATTTTGCAGAGCTTGATGCCTGCATTTTTTATAATGATTCCTGTGTAATCGGTCTGGTAGTCTGTACCTTTCTTTTCCCATGTGAAAATGTGTCTCTATCTTTTGTTATTCCATTCTGTGATATTTCCTTCATGCTTGGATCAGAGTAACAGTTAAGTAGAATTCATAGAGATTATGCTCTGCTTAGCTTATTCCAAGTATTTCACCAAATCTATTATGCTAAAGTTGATGTATGATTCATCCTTGTTAGATGCCTTACATTGATGGACTATCTCTTCTCTCTTCTGTTCCACAAATTAAAGCTCTTTGACTACTAGCTGCTTGCTACCTTGCCCTTGTGATTGCGTTTGCTAAATATTTGTGAATAATGTTTGCAAAACCAGTTAAATATGACTCCATCACCCCAAATGAAATTCATGTGTTTTCAACCAAGTAACTCTTAAATCGTTCTTTGTCCCACAAACAGAAATCTGATCTTCTATACATTATCATAATTGAATATCTTTAATGTTGAATGCTGGTGTATGTTTTCGCTAATTGACACCTTTGAAGATTTCCAGTATTCTGTGTGTTTATAGAGAGATCCCTCTTTGTTTATGTTTGATCAGAAGCGTAAAACAAATATTGGTTAATGGTTACCCGATATTACCCTCTTTCAGCCTTGGGGGTCAGTTTTGGTGTTAACAAATTGACGCTGTTGCCGAGGAACATGATTTGTTCATCAAGCCCTAGAAGAACGACATACCTGTCCAAAATTTCAAAGAATAAGAGAAATTCCTGTGGGCAAACAGAGATCTCCGCATTTTTCAAGAAGGTTGAAGAATTTTTCCCTGGCGACTCCACCTGTTGAGACCAGACAATTCAGCAAGACTCCATTGCAGAAATATCAGTACGCCGAAATATACTACTAAAGAAATTCTAAAGTCATCCTGGCCTCAAGAAAGATCCATACGAGAGGTAATCCTTTACCTAAAATATTGATAGGAATAGATGACCCTGAAAGTCTACTTAGACGAAAACCCGTGAAAGATCAGGCTAGCGCCCCTAGCATTAAGACTATTTTTTTTTCAGAAAGTGCATCTGTTTTTCAAGAATTGAATCTAGAGGTCGATATAAGAAAATCTTTGTCAAGAACTAAATCTGAATCATACCTGAAACTGGGCGAAGAAACTCTGAATAATCTTGACTCATATATTTTAGACCCTGTGTGGCTAGATTTTAAAATCCTTGCCAAAGCTAAAAGCAGCAAACCCAGTTCCCAGATTCCCGAATCCCATATTGCAATCCCAGTCAGTAATCCTACTCAGAATTCGCCCCCACAAGATCAGAATCTACCTAGACCCATGGCCTCTAGATATGTGCCTTTGGTCCTGCCTGCTGCACTAAATGACCTCCCTCGGAATTACGCCCAGAGAATTGTCTCTTATAATGGAGAGGGAGACTGGTCAGCTAAACAGCATGTTGATAGATTTGAATATTTTTTAGATCTGGAGGAAGTGGACCATGATGATGATAAAATGAGATTATTCGCCCAAATCTTATATGGAGAACCCAAGAAATGGTTTAGGCTGCTACTTAATGCCTCTATAGCATATTTTGCAACTTTTAAAGTATTGTTTCTAGAAAGATGGGAAACAATGGGGAGTCCTGCTATAGTCTTATCCCAGTATAATCATTTAAAGAAAGGCGGTTTCGAATCAGTCCATGAGTTCTCTGCCAGATTCATGAAGGCCTATAATTCTATTCCTGATGATCTAAAACCTTCAATGGGCACTGCAAAGCTCCACTATGCCGATGCTTTCGATGGAAACTTTTCCTACATGTTAAGAGAAATGAAATATGCTACCCTAACTGCTATGCTAAAAGATGTCGTAGAGGTGGAAGCTAACATGATGGCCTCGGGAAAAATGAAAGGGAAAACGGAAGCAAAGAAAAAGAAGCAAGAAAATCAAGCCCTTGCCTCTTCCTCCTCTAGTGATGCTAGGTTTGACACCATGATGAAGACCATGGAAAAGCTGATGGAGAGGCTAGCCGTAGAGAACAAACCTCTTGCTAGGGAACCACCTGAAAATCAGATAAGGAACCCAAATTTTAGAAGGCTACCCCCTCCAAGAAATCCAAGAAACCAAGAAGATCACCAAATGAGGCCTCCTTTCCCTGAGAATCTGGTGGATGATGAAGGAGATGGAGAGCCTGCTACAGACCAAATCCATCTCTTTGATACTCTGGAGCCTGAAATACATTTGACCCAAAGGGAGCATGATTTCTTCAACATGATGAATACTGGTAAGGTTGATGAATTTGATTCTGAACAGTACCAAATGGGTTACATGAACGTTGTGGATGACATTCAAAGGAAGATGAAGTTGAGAAACAGAGAGATACTGATAACTGAAGGAAAATCTGCTCAGATTCAACCCCGTAATACTCCACAGAACATGGATAAGCACAAAGAAAAGCAGTCGGAGGTCGTTATACAGAAAGCTACGGAAGATAAGGGACAGCATTCCAAAGAAAGTGGACAACCCGAGGTCATAGAAGTGGGAAAGCCATCTTCAACGTTCAACTTGAAGGCAGAACTGTCTAAGGTAAATATCTCTATCCCCTTAAAGGAGCTGCTAAGAAACAATGAATATAGGGAAGAGATAAATAGCCTAGTAAAGGGGCAGGCAGAAAGTTCACAGGACATCTTGGAAGTGACAGATGATGCCGCTACTATAATCTTTGGGTCTAAGCTGGAAGAGCCAGACGATGAAGAAGTTCCCCCTTTCTATTTGACTTTAAATATCCATGGTAAGTTACTACACAATGCCCTCATAGATTCTGGTGCTTCGCACAACTTGATGCCCAAATCAGTGGTGGACCAGTTGAGATTAGAAGTCACCCAACCTTATAAGGACCTATATTCTTTTGATTCCAAAAAAGTACCATGTTTGGGTCTAATAAAGGATGTGGTAGTAACCCTTGCCCAGATTCCAGCAAAGAGCATCATGATGGACATAGTAGTAGCTAATTTGCCAATTAAGTTTGGGATGCTGCTGTCTAGATCTTGGGTTAAAAATTTGAAAGGGACCATGTAGATGGATTTGTCATACGCTACTATACCCCTTTTTGGAAGTAATAGAAAGCTGTACAGGGAAAAGAAAATGGCTTATGTGGTTAGCAGTGACGAAAAACCTAAAAATCACCCTATAATTTCCATAGATATAGACATAGGCTCTTCCATCCTTTTCAATGATGGCCCACATACTGATCCTGTGCCCCCATTTTTCCATGAATTCAAGGAAGACAACGAGTTCGCAGCTAGGTATGAAGCTTCGAAAAAGCTGAAAAATCAAGAAGGCCTATGGAAGATGTATTTTGATGGGTCACTAAGCAAGAATAGGGTGGGTGCAGGGGTTTGGATCATACCTCCTGACCAAGAATCTAGAGCTTTGTCATATAAGCTTACTTTTGAATGCACTAATAACGTGGCTGAATATGAAGCTTTGCTCCTAGGATTAAGAGCTTTGAAGGATTTAGGGGCTAAGAGAATACATGTTTTTGGAGATTCAGAGTTGGTGGTCAATTAGTAAATGATAGTTATCAGGAAAAACATCCCAGGATGAGAGCATACAGAAATGAAGTCTGGGATATGTTTGGAAACTTTTTTACTGAACATAAGATATGGGTAATCCCTAGAGTTGAAAACCAAATAGCAGACTCCTTGGCCACTACGGCGGGTGGTTTCAGAACCCCCATCTTTTCCCAAGAAAAATATGAGGTCGAAGTGATAAACATACCTTCCATCCCAGAAAATTCAAAGTATTGGCAAGTGTTTGACGACGATCTTCAAATTAAAATATTTCTAGAACTATCTCATGAGTTCACTAATGTCTAGATTGATACAGAAAATGAAAACGTAGAAGGACTGGTAGACCATGCACTATCAGAAGATGAGGAAAAGAGAAATGTGGATTGGAAGGATAGGTTGGGAGGCAAAGACATTGTCCAATTAAAAAGAAACTATATTCCTAAAGGACTAATACCTCTGGAAAAGCTCTTTGATCAAAACGATGTGGCAAAGAATCCAAAATTTGAACCTCCCAAAGACACTATAGAAGATCATAATCTGGGTACCCAAAAGGAGCCTCGGATGGTGAAGTTGTCTAAGAAGTTGAACGCCAGGAGGAAGGTGCAGTATGTCAATTTGATGAAAAAATATGTAGCTGCCTTTGCTTGGAACTACGAAGAGCTGAAAGAATATGACACCTCAATAATCCAACATTCTATCCCAATCCGGCCTGGGGAAAATCCTTTTAAACAGAAGTTAAGGAGGATGAATCCAAAACTAGTACCTGTAATAGAAAAGGAGATTAGAAGGTTGTTCAATGCAAAGATCATTTTCACTTTGAGATTCTCTCAGTGGGTAGCTAACCTAGTTCCTATGAGAAAAAAGAATGGAGAGATTAGAATCTGTATAGACTTCAGGAATTTGAACAGAGCTTCCTTAAAAGATAATTACCCTTTTCCAAAAATGGAACACATCCTGCAGAAAGTAGTGGGAGCAGAAAGGATTTCTACAATGGATGGTTTTTCTGGGTACAATCAGATCAAAGTTAGCCCAGAGGATCAGGAAAAGACTGCTTTTACCACCCCATGGGGCACTTTCATGTATGCTAAGATGTCGTTTGGATTGATGAATGTTGGAGCTACCTTTCAGAAAGCGATGGACATTGCCTTCGCTGAAGAGAAGGATAAGTTTGTGGTGGTGTACATGGACGACATAACAGTATATTCAAGGTCTGATGACGAGCATCTAAATCATCTAGAACAGCTCTTTAAGAAATGCATAAAATATGGTCTCTCCCTCAACCCAAAGAAATCTCACTTCGCTTTAGAAAAAGCTAAACTTCTAGGACATATTATTTCTAAAGAAGGTATTAGGATTGACCCTGAGAGGGTTAGTGCGATCCAGAAAGTTAGAGAACCCGGAAGAAAAAAGGAAGTGTAGTCTTTCATTGGGAAAGTAGGTTTTCTGAGAAGGTTTATACCTAGTTTTGCTGAGATTATGATGAATATCACTAATATGCTGAGAAAGGAAAACCAGATAAGGTGGACTGAAGAAACTAGAGAGTCTTTCAAGAGTATCAAAAATGCTATCATTGAGGCCCTTGTCTTATCCAACCCTGATTTCTCTAAGGATTTTTTTATTTTTTCTTATGCTTCTGAGCATACAGTAGCGGGAGTGTTGTTGCAGAAGAATGGTCAGAATGCAGAACAGCTAATTGCGTTTTTCAGCAGAGTATAAAGGGATGCGGAATCAAAATACGATATCATGGAGAAACAATCTTATGCTTTAATCAAGTCATTAAAATATTTTAGAGTCTATATTATCCATTCGCACATCATTGCTCATGTCCTAGACAACGTTGTGAAGGGCATCCTCACCCAAGCTGATCCAGAAGGGAGAAGAGTAAAGTGGATATCTGTGCTGCTGGAATACGACCTAGAGATAAAGCCTACTAAGCTGATAAAAGGGAAAGGATTAGCGAAGTTGATGACCCAAGCTAATTATGACTCTTTGTAATTAAATTTTTTAGACTCTTTATGTCAGCTAGACATAGGACCACAGATAAAGCCAGAGTTTTCTGCATCCCCCTGGTACTCTGATAGTGTTTATGTGTTGCAAAATATGCAGGCTCCAGCAGGATTAAGTAAGAGCAAAGCCAAAGCTGTAAAGTTAAAGAACGCAAAATACTATATCATGAATCAGTTCATGTACTGGAAGGATCCTTGGGGGGTACTGCTCAATTTCCTGTTGGAGGAAGAAGCCACTCATACCAAGAGAGAATTTCATAAGGGAGATTGTGGTGGTCATCATTCTTGGAAAGTCACAGTGAACAAGATCTTGAGGGTTGGTCTCTATTGGCCCACCATGTTCACAGATGTGTATAAAGAGAAGGTAACCTGTCACCAATGTCGAATCTTCGAGGGAAAAAGGAAAGTTGTATCACTACCTCTTCACCTAGTCATAGTAGAAGCTCCTTTTCAACAATGGAGACTAGATTTCATCGGGGAGATAAACCCTAATTCGTCTGGGAAGCACAGGTGGATATTGACAGCCATGGACTATTTCACCAAGTGGATAGAAGCCATACCTACCAGGAAGGCAACAAAAAACGTTATTATGGACTTTCTGGAGGATAATATCCTATCTAGGTTTGGTTTCCCCAAAAGGATAATGACTGATAATGCACCTGCATTTTGTTCTAAGAATATGGTTAATTTCTACCACAAATATCATATCAGTCTAAACCACTCTACAGCCTATTACCCCCAAGGAAACGGTCTCGCAGAATCCTCCAATAAAAGCTTAGTAAAGATCATAAAGTGATTATTGGAAGAAAATAAGAGGGCATGGCACACTAAACTGAAGTATGCCCTGTGGACTGATAGAATAAGCACTAAAAGGGCCATTGGAATGTCCCCATTGCAGTTGGTGTATGGAGCCGAAGTGGTTTTTCCAGCTTTGTTGGGGTTACCAGTTATGAGGTTACTGCAAGGTTTAGAAGAAGAGCCGAATCATATGCAAAGGAGAGTGAACCAGATAATTGAGTTAAATGAATTAAGAACTAAATCCTATGATAGAGTGCAAGGACATCAAGAAAAGATAAAGGAGGCATTCAATAAGAAGACCAAGGAAGATCAATTTCAGGTGAATGACCTGGTTCTGAAATGGGACTTCCCGAGAGAATACAAACATGGAAAATTCGACCACATGTGGATGGGTTCATACATTATTGCCGCATCCAGAGGAATAAATTCTTTCAAACTAGAGGAGCAAGATGGATCTGCCTGGTCAGGGGGTCTAGTTAATGGAAGATTCTTGAAACGTTACTTGTCCTGAGCAATGGCAGGTAACCCATGTACTATAGCCTGTATGTATATATTTTCCTTATGTTTTTAATTGTTTTGAGATTTTGATGACAGATCCAAAGGAATATGAAGCCTAGAGTAGATACCCTAAGAACTGGAAGGTAGCTATGGTCTCTATTGTTTTGATTATATTCAGTCAAGGGTGTAGTAAGGCACGACTTATGATTTCAGTTTTAAGAGATTTTCTCCCCCGGGATTAGAAATGCCCAATGGATCAGGCACTTAGTCTATAGGAGTTCTTCGCTACCTCACTGGGAGGATAGCATCCCCGTTGGAGCCAGTTTTTAGCATTCAAATTGTGCTAAATGATATGGCAGCTTTTAGCGTGGGTGGAAAGACCTCATGAACATCAAGACCGGAGTGGATAATCGGCTCTCGGACTACCTCCCCTGAGACCGAGGAGTCGAAGGTCAGCATGGTAGGGAACAGTTCAAGGGATGAAACAGTCAGGAAAGAACCGACAATTTTTAGAGGTCATAAGGTAAACAAACATGCTAAAAGTGCCGAAAATAAGCAAAGTAGGCAATGACAGCTGAGATTGAATACCCCGAAGATCAACGGTCCCGAGCCCATTGCGCGAACAAAGATGCATGCAATATAACATAATGAGTGGGTGGTAATCGGCGGGCAAGTGAGGAAATCATTCGACGACGGAGAGCGGCGTATGGTAAGATCTACGGCACACAATCCCCACGCTGATCCAACAAGCACAAAACATGTCATGTTTCAAATCACCGCGGTTGAGTTATGTATCACGCAGCTATCAACGGCATAGATTCACCAAGGGAAAATCAAAGGCCCGAGATCACCGCATTGATTTTTCTCGCCGGTAATTTAACCGCATCTCAAATCGCCGCAGTAGGCAGGGACGTTCCATCCAATAGTCAAACTTGGGACTATGTGTGACAAAATGGGAAGCCACAGAAGTAGAAAAAGGGGCTATGGTCTTAATCCAATCGCCAGTTCCCACATGAGAAAGGGGCATCTCCTCTAGAGATTAATGATGGCCACATGGGATAAGCCACCTCAACGCCATCAAGGGTATTTTATGTATGATCTAAAATGCATAGTCGTACGTGCATTACGTCAGTCCTATCCTCAATAATCATGATAAATCTTTTGGAAGGTCTAAGTTAGAGAATCATGAGAGCATAATTCGCATGGAGACGCTGTCACTATTGGTCGTTATAAGCCTGACTCTCCGAGCCTATAGCTTATGTTGAATCCCAAAGGGTGGTGAGTTCATCTGTTTGGTTATTTTTGCATGCAAGATCACAGACATGGAGAGAGAGCAAGGGGCCGAGATAATAGTTGCACCAGAACATGTGCTGTCTGAGATAATGGAGGACTATACTCTCCCACCTCTTATGTTTTCCGACCAAGCAGAAGATGCTTCTGCCAGAGAACTGGAAGAGCCCGAGGCACTACAGGAGTGTTGTAATTTGCTACAACAGAAAGGAGGAAAATCCCACGAGGAAGAAGAGCCGAAAATCCCCTCTTATGAAGATATAATATAAGACTGGATCCTCTCTACCAAAGAGATGCCCCCTATTTCCCCACCCAAGGAAACCCGAACGAATATTCCTTTCGACACTAATGATTTCCTTGATTGGTATGATCAAGTGAGATCCCATAAATAGGGTGGCGGTACTCATGTATTTTGCATCCCACTATCCGGCAAGTTAGTTCTCTTGGCTATACAAGTATACTCCTAGTTTCCATGTTTTGAAGATACTCAGACGGCTTGCAAACCCATTTTTGGAAAGACAGCGTGAAATGGTGCAGGGGAAACAGAAAAGCATCCAGCGTGTATGTATCCAGGAATTGAAGAGCTCATGAAAGCAATCCGGCTGGCAGCAGTTACATCTTTGTATTTTTGTACTTTTGTTTAAAATAGTTGGACTGTGTAGAGAAGCGGATAGGTAATTGTTAATGGCAGTTAAAATCTGTCCCGTAGATATTTGTTTAAGGATAGTGACAACAAACGATGTATGTTTTTGCTGTTAGATAGGTATCAATTGGTTGTAACTAATTTTTGTTGAGAAGGAGCCAAGTCTAGAGCTCAAGGCCATCTATATATACAGTTGTAATCAAAGACACAAGGGTTGAAAAATCTTATGAGAAAGTATTTGTGTTTTGATGATCAGTTTGTAATACATTTTCTTGGAGCTGTTTAATAGAATTTTGCAGAGCTTGATGCCTGCATTTTTTATAAGGATTCCTGTGTAATCGGTCTGGTAATCTGTACCTTTCTTTTCCCATGTGCAAATGTGTCTCTATCTTTTGTTATTCCATTCTGTGATATTTCCTTCATGCTTGGTTCGGAGTAACAGTTAAGTAGAATTCATAGACATTATGCTCTGCTTAGCTTATTCCAAGTATTTCACCAAATCTATTCTGCTAAAGTTGATGTAGGATTCATCCTTGTTAGATGCCTTACATTGATGGACTGTCTCTTCTCTCTTCTGTTCCACAAATTAAATCTCTTTGACTACTAGCTGCTTGCTACCTTGCCCTTGTGAATGCATTTGCTAAATCTTTGTGAATAATGTTTGCAGAACCAATTAAATATGACTCCCTCGCCCCAAATGAAATTCATGTGTTTTCAACCAAGTAACTCTTAAATCGTTCTTTGTCCCACAAACAGAAATCTGATCTTCTGTGCGCTATCATAATTGAATATATTTAATGTTGAATGTTGGTGTATGTTTTCGCTGATTGACACCTTTGAATATTTCCAGTATTCTGTGTGTTTATAGAGAGAGCCCTCTCTTTTTATGTTTGATCAAAAGCGTAAACCAAATATTGGTTAGTGGTTACCCGAGATTACCCTCTTTCAGCCTTAGGGGTCAATTTTGGTGTTAACACTAGGTTTCCTAGATATTGATCAAGATATGACAATGTTTTAAAAGAATACACACACACACACACACACACATATACCATAAGACAAAAAAAATAGTAGAATATCATTCATGAATTTCAAATTTCAAAATAAATCTAAAAATAAGAGTTATTGTTAAGCAAGGACCATACACTCTATTTATGACTTGATTTTTAAGAATGTGGTTTTAGCATTCTTTTCTCTTCTTTTTCTTTTTATTTTTCATTCATGTGACCAAAACACCAGCTGAAACAGATGATGCAAAGCCAAAATGGCCATTAAAACATTTCAAAATATGAAACTTTATTGAAACATTCCAACCATGCTTCATAGGAGTTTCATACAAGGAAACATCTTTGAAATGTCGAAATGTGTATCCAACACCTAACGGTGGAGCTCCTACAATCTCATCCTGTAGAACACTATATTCTAAAAAATATAATTTTAAAAATGTTTTACAAATCAAATTTTCAAATCCATACAATATATCAAAAACAACTAGCATTTTTTCGGGAAACCAAAAATAACAACTGCAAAATTGTATTGGTCAAATTGGCTTAGTCAACTTGAGAAAATGAGTGTAAATGCACAAATCTTTAAAATTTGACCAATTTAGAAGATCACAAATACAAGACATTATTTTAAAGAAATGATAATGAGAAATATATAATTAAATTTGAAAAATATTACCCTCTAACACAAAAGATATAAGCTATATTCCTATAGTGCAACCCTGCGAGAATGAATTTATCTGATCCAAAGTCCCACAAAAATGGGTTACTTTTATGATCACAAAGAAAGGAATGTCCCAAGAAATATCGATCGGAAGAATGATTCTATGGTCAATTTTTTCAAACAAAAGTGCATGATATATCTCTATAGCAACAATAAATACATAAATGCCTCAATGACATATCACTTTGTCATTAAAAACATATATCACTTTGTCATTGAAAACAAATAGAGGCATTTTCTTCAAAGACAACTTTCCCAACAATGACATGAATAAGAATACAAGCAAATGGATTTTGCTACATATGTGGATTCAACTGTGGGAAATAAATTCTATCAAGAAAGAAAGAGTAAATAAGCTTCAATCCATACAATCAAAGTGTAGCTAGGGTTTTACCCCTAGCTTGTGCAAATGAGCACCTACTAAGGAGAATGGACTCCTTAGTAGCAGTTCAGTAAATGTAAATAATTAAGTTAAAACAACAATTAAATTACTTCTAAAATATTGCATGAAACATAAACATCAAATGAAAAGAATGACTTTTTCTATTAATGTTACCTTGAGTGTCAAGGTTTGATGAAGCCCTTTGCAGTGTCCAAGAGGATGCTCCAAGCTTCAAGATGCTCCTTCTCCTTCTCCAGTGATGGGAATGGGCCAAAAGGTGGCTCTCAAGGTGAAAATAGTTCAAAGGTGAACTAGGGTTTCGAGAGAGATTTTGGCAGAGTAAGGGTGCTTGTGATTGTGGATATGGAATAAGGGATCTCCATCACCTATTTATAGTTTTTTGGTGGTGGAGTGCTGACCCATGGTTTTAGGGAACACATGGTTTTGGGCAGCTGTATAGGGTTTTTTCCTCCTTTTCCTCATTATTTTATATTTTTTATTCCCTTTTTAGGGGATTTTTGCTATTTTTGGAGGAAAAGGGGGTTTTTTAGCCTTTTTTAGGCTATTTTGATGGTTTTGTGGCCTTTTGGAGGCATTTTAGGCCTTTTGGAGGCTTTTTAATGGGAATGTTTTGGGATTTTAAGGGAAAAATGGTAGGAAAATGGACAAATGAGCCATATAATGTGGTAGATGAGGTAGTGAACACTTTTTGGGTGTTAACAGATTGCCCCCTGATGTGCGAGGTCAGGAGCTCATCGTATGGCCGATGGACATCATAAGTCATGAATGGTTTTCCTGGGATGTGGAGAGAAGAGAAGAAACAAACTGAAGCCCGGAACAACGATCCCGAACAACTGCAAGAACTAAAAGTACATAACCTCAATAATGGATGAGGAATCATCTGATCATATGGACGAGGCGGGCATACCCATGCTCGTATCAGGATATAACATAATAACAATGGGGTCCAAAAAATGGGGACCTGAAATATACATGACCTCAAATACTGACTGAGGAATAATCTCAATATATGGACGAGGCGGGCATACCCATGCTCGTATCAAGATACATAAACATAACTGTGAGGCCCGAAAAAAGGGGACCTGAAAGATACATAGCCACTGTGTACATCATAAGGGTCCAGAGGGGACACAAAATCTGGGACATACTGCGGAGCTGACCATGTCTGTGCTGAAAAACTGATACACTGGAATAAGAACAGTGCTGCTGAGTGTGGTACCAGAGGAACTGATGAGCTGCTAGACCATAATGACTGGGAGCAATAACCTCAATGGTACACTGGACTGGAATGGATCTGGGACGGAAACTAGGTACTCAAGGGAGCATAGAACTGGATGGCTTCCGAATACAAACGCCAACGCAGCCCGGACATCCACAGGAACATATAACTGGGCGTTCCGAAATGACTCACCTATGTGCTAGAGTCGAGGGAAATCCGGGGTCTTCGACTAAAAACTGATGGGATATAATCCTACGCGATCCTCAACGATGCGATCAAGGTGCTGAAGTCGAGCATGTGAGGAACAACCACTCGGAAAGGCAATGATGACTCCTCTCAGAATGATCCGTAGGCACTTACCACAGATGGTGATAAGTCCAAGGCGTAGGGACCTCTGGGCCTATCCTATGGAATAGAGGAGCTGTCGTCGACAGAGGGAGACCTGCAACTATCAAGGCAATGATGTTTCCTTGACATGAGCGCGAGGTACAAGACCAAAATGTGATAGTGTTGATGGCAGGACTGATAAACTGTGGGGGAACAACTGGGCAAGTAGAGCGGGTGGACTCAAACTTCGTTTGTTCAGAGTATGATAATGGGAATGATCTGGCAGCATATGAAACTGACTGAGGGAAAAGGGATCATAGCTGTAATGGATCTGGGAGGATAACTGGCTGAGGGAGACTCAAGCTGGTATACAATGGCAGGAGACTGCAGAATACTCTGAACAAAGGCGACCTGATTGGGGGTGCTGCCGAGATGATCGATCATAGTGCCATGAGGCACGGGAGGATACTTCTTCATGGGTTAAGGAACTAGAAGAATTGTGTGGATAAAATGATACTGTCGTGTGGATTTTACGAGCCCAGGATAGTTCATGCTCGTGGTTGCTTTCAATTTTAAGGAGTCTGAAAGCGATAAGAAGACTCTGAAATGATGGAATGGTACTGTCGTGTGGATTTAACGAGCCCAGGACAGTGCATGCTCGTGGTTGCTTTCAATTTTAGAGAGTCTGAAAGCAAGTAAGAAGACTCCAGGGGGTTGCTTTTTCGTAGATTTAGTCTCCAAGGCCCAAAGAAGCATAAAAGGATGCAATGAAGAACTCTTCTAGCCGGTGTGACTAGAGTATTCCTTTTTCGTAATTAGTCTACCAGGTCCGGAAAAGGGTTAAACTTATACCAGATAGACGCCCTTTAAGGTACTTTAACGAGCATGAAAGGAAGCAAGATTGCTCGGCAATCTTTTCATTCTTTTAGGAGTCAGAAAAGAGCTTAACGGAAACTCCCTAAGTGCCTTTTTCGTAAAGGAGTTGTCCGGCCCGAAAAAGGGATAAAATTATACCGAACAAAAGGAATGGCCAGGCAAGGAGGAAGTGTTCAAATCAAGGTTTAGTAATGATGACCAAGAACGAGGGTAGTGGGGAACACTGGTGGGCCTCCTTGCGGGGTAGATGGAATGGTGGCAAAATAACGAAATATCTGCTGTATGACAGGAGTGAATGGCTCATGTAAAAATGAGGAACAATCCGATGGCAGCCGATGTGGCACGCAAACCGAGGCAGCAAGGTGTTGGGACACAATGTTGAAATTGTACCAAGTGAGAGCGAGAAATGATCTCCAGCATCATCACGAGCTCGGAAAAATGAATCCGGCGATATAAAGGATGTCAAAAACGGGTAACGACCGATGTGGCACGCAAACCGAGGTGACGGGGGCACTTTGAAAAATACCCAGAAAATATGAAGGTGAGGGCGAGAAATGATCTCAAGCGTCATCACCAGCGCGGAAAAATGAATCCGATGATATAAAACATGTGAAAAACGGAGAACGGCCGATGTGGCACGCAAACCGATGCGACTAGTGGCGTCTGAAAAAATGGGCAAAAAACGACAGGACAAAAATAATGCAACGAGGTGACCATAATGATGGTCACTTCGCGCTGATTCCAGTGGTGGAAACGGTTTGGAAAAACAAAAACAAAAAAGAAAGTACTGTACAACGCAGACCAATGAGGCCGCGGGTTCCTGTTTATGGGTAAAAACGCTTAAGATACAACCCATTACGAGGGTTGCGCAAAGGACGGCCTTCAGAGTTGGTTGCAGTATGAACATGGAGTTCCTCTGGGCGTGTGTCGATGTGATGTTTGAGAATGGCGGGGTCGAACCCAGGCATTCCGTGAGAGGGCCAAGCGAAGACATCACGGAACTCTTGGAAGAGTTGTGTATAATTCTCAATCTCCCGCTCGCTGCAGGAGGCTCCTAAAGTGATGAGTTCAGGGGCATATCCTGGAAGTTTTGAGGGAGGAAGAGGATGTTGTTTCTGACGAACGGGGGGTACATCAGGCCATGTGTCAATGTGGTGCTCTATAATGGCGGGGTCAAGACCAGGCATTTCGGTATAGGACCAGGCAAAGACATCACGGAATTCTTTGAAAAGGTGTATGTAGTCCTCAATCTCTTGTTTACTGCAAAATGCTCCTAAAGTGATGAGTTCAGGGGCACGTCCTGGGGCAGCGATATCGACTTGGGTGACAGGTGAGATGTTGGCCATGTTACCTTCCTCGAAGGCATCAGGAGCAGGAATAGGGTCCTTGAACCAGTCGACCTTGGTGGGGAGGAAGTCTTTGGATTCAACCGCGTATTGGGTAGCGGTGCTAGAGGAGGATTCTTCGGGAATGAAATAGGAACGGTGGTGCATATCATCCCAAGGATAATCCGGGGCAGTAAGGGCCTCAAGAATCTCCTCATCAGTACGGAAATTCTGTGTCGTCAAATCGTTTCACGAGGGGGTAGTGGTTGAAGAGATCATATAGATGGTATTGACCTCTCCGGAAGTTGAAGAGTCTGGGGGGTAGATCTCCTCAATGGTAGGTGGTGCCGTCTCAAGATCCAGATTGTTCATCTCATAGAGAGCCGCTCTGTAATCCGGGAGATCGGGACAATGATGTGAATAGTGCCCGTAAATACCGCAGATGGCGCAGGAGTGGTTGGTACGTAGGGACTTATCTTCAGGCTTAGGAGTGGGGTTTAGTTCGACAGTTGGGATGTTGGGGTCATCATCGAGCATTTGCATGTGCTTCTGCAATGCGGGTAACTGTGGGCATTGGTGGGTCGCATGGCCCAACTCGTCACACAGCGAGCATTTGGGAGGAGCACGAAACACTGGAGGGTTCTTGACTGTCTTTGGAGGTGGTACGGCAGTGTAAGGTTGTGGACCTCTGCCCCCAGTGGGTTTGGGAGTAGGAGGAGGTGTCGTGGAGGACGAAGGGGTAGAGACACCGGGAGGTGGCTGAGTGGTAGTATCCATGGGTTGCACCGGCTGGAGGACGACATCTGGTGTCGGCGGGCGAACGGGAGGCGAAAGATACCATACAGGTAATCCCAAGGTTAACCCAGGGAGGCTAAGGGTAGCCATGACCGGGGCGCTTACGACTCCTGATGGAGGAACTAGGAAAGGGATCGTATGGATCGGTGTAACACCAATGTGGCTAGGTACCAGTGGTGGTTTTGGCAACAAGGGTGGTTGAGTGTTAGGTGGTAGGTTGTCGTGGGACAAGGTACATAAATCAGACATTTCGGGCGTAGATGACGGCGGAGGAATGGATTGAAAGGTGGAGGTCATCGGCGCGTCTGAGTAGACTCCAGGCCCCGTAGAGGAAACAAACGAGGTGGTGGCAGGAGAAACAGGTTGTTCAACCATGGGGAGAACATTTTCCGGTGCCGCCGGAGCATTGGGATCATAGTAGGTGAGCTGGTCAATCTTAACCACACGTCCTTCATGGGGGAACATCATGGTGCGAAAGACAGAAGAGGCAACCGCCCGCATGGCATACATGTAGCTGCGGCCAAGTAGAAGGTTGTAATCCAATTGGGCATTGATTACCTCTATATCAATAAGGACTATTTTACCACCTAACTGGACAGGAACGTTGGGCAGGAGGCCTTGGGGCTGGGCCGAACGACCGTCGTAGGCACGTAACGCAGTAGTGGACTGTTGGAGAGGAGGGGATCCTAGCTTCTGCCATACAAATGTAGACATAACGCATGTGGAGGCACCCTCATCGATGATGCACCGATGGATAACAAGGTTCCTAACGGAAACAGTAACTTGGAAGGCTAAGCTGGAAGGTAGGCGTGGTTCAGACTGGTCTAAATCAAATGCCATCAAATGCGAATCATTTGGGTCAATCCCCCCAATGGCGGAAAGTAAAGTCTTGCGCTGGGAAGGGCAGTTCTTCAAGACTTCTAACGCAGACATGGCTGCGGGAGATTGGGCTAGGTCGTCTACAATGTTGTAGTTTGACGCAGCACGCGCATTAGGGTTATTGTTGATTCGGCGAAGTGGGAAACGAGGTGCTTTCGCAGCGCCGTCTATGGGAGGCGGAGGTATACGTAACGCCTGATCGGTGGGGTGGGCGTTAGTAGGTTTATCCGTGGGAGTGGCTTCAGAGGTGGAGCCATATTGGTTCCGACGGGTCTGTAGGTTGACGTCAGCAGATGACATCATCAGCAAGTGGTGGGTACCTGAGTCAAACATGGGTTGATCAGGGGCAGCGTAAGTGATCTGTTGTTGTTGGGGTTGTACGTTAGCTTGAGGGGCCAATGGCTGAGTGTTCACCACGCCTTGGGTTGGTAAGGGGTTTTGCAGCACCAAAGGGGGTTGCTGAGGTTGGGGGGGGTTGGGCGGTGCTTGGGGAGCCGCATGCCCTTGGCGATGGGCCTCGTCAACCCAGAGCTGTCGAGCTCGCTCCAAGTGTGGGCAAGCGTGTGTGTAGTGTCCATAGACCCCGCAAATAGAACAAGGGTGGTTCGTTCACAAATTGGGTTTTTTAGCCGGCTTGGGCGGGCGATCAGGGTTTTGATTAGCGGGGGCCGCGTTGTTGTTGTCGGGGGGATTCGCCGGTTGACCAGCTTGGTCTGCAGGTTGGTTGTTTCCCCGATTACGGCCCTTGACGCGGTTCTGTTGGCCCTGGTTACGTTGGTTGTTCTGGTTTTGCTGCGGGTTCTGTTGGGCGTAAACTTGCCCTTGGGCAGCAGGTGGAGTCTAAGGTTGCGCAGGTGCAGGAGCAGGCTGCGGAGGATGATAAGCAGGTTGAGGCTGAGCAGGTGCAGCAACTTGAGAGGGTTGCTGATAGGACTGCGGAGCAGGTGGTGGATGTGCCGCAGGGGCTGCCTGGGGCGTATAATAAGCGGGTTGGGCTTGTGAAGGCGCAGGGGCTGGGGCAGCCTGCGGATGGTAGTAAGGCTGAGGGGCGACTGGAGGAGCATAAGCAGGGGTCGCATACCCGAAGCACTGAGGTGGACATGAGGGTCCATGGGAATGGTGATGTGTCATGGGAGCATATGAGTTGGTTGCTCCAGACTGGGAGGTAGCCCTCGACAGGTCGGGGCCAGGGGTAGGACGTGCTATAGAAAACGGTTGGGGATGCGAAGAAACACGGCCAATGATACCATCTGCAGCGTGGGATGCCCCCGGCGCATCATGCTGGGAGGACTCGCCACTAGGGGCGTCAGGTATAATGGTATAAAGGTAACCCGATTGGGCGTAGATGAGGTCGAACTGTTGTGCCTTAAGGATGGCTTCTTCTTCAGACTGGGGTCTTTCTGAGGCTACATCCTTAGCGATAACCGGGAGAAGGGATTTGAGGAACCAATCTAGGAAGATATGGTCGTCAAGTTTAATCTTGCATAAGCTACGGCGTCGACGCCACTCATGGATGTGGTCCGTGATATGGGTAGCCGTGTTTTGTCTACAAGATAGAAGGATCTCAACGCCCGCGTCATAGCGGACAGGCAACTGAAAGAACTGCAGGAAGGTAGAGGCTAGGGAGGCAAAGGTGGCGTGGGTCCCATGTGGTTGCTCAATATACCATTTGGCTGCAGAGCCAGTAAAGGTGCGCTGTAAGAGACGGAGGCGAACAGAGTCATCCACGATAGAGTTAGAAGAACACCATAGGTGGAAAGACATGATGTGGTTTTGTGGGTCCTCACCGGCCTTGCCCTCGAACTTAGGGATGTCCGAGGGGAGCTTGGTAGGCATATGAGGCCACGTGGGGTCGTGTCGAATAGGATCGTTGGTCAATCTGGCCAGGTCAGGTAGGTTGAGGCTATCCATGAATGGCAAACTGGAAGAAGGCTGCGACACAGTAGTGCTATGGACCAAGTTGGGGCCAGTGCCCCCAAGTGGAGGGGCAAGATTTAGGGTGGTGCCCCCAAGTGGGGGGACTGAGGTAGTGGAGGATGGTCCAGCACCACCATGGGTAGTGTGAGCCACTGATGTAGTGGGGATGGGTATTCCCGCTGTGGGTATAGGTACCGTGAGGGGAACGGTAGATGGTTGCCCCATGGAGGGCATACCAAAAACAGGTGTAGTAACTGGTGTAGTGGTGGATGTGCCACCAATGGTCCCTATGACAAATGGAGTGGAAGTCGTACCAGCCATGGGGCTAGTAGGGGCAGTATAAATAGGGTTCTCAGACTCTTCGTCAGAATCAGAGGTAAAGTAAGGAGCGTCACTATCTGGTGACGGAGGCCTACGTCGCTGACGAGTGGAGTCAAGTGACAAGGCTCTGGATCTGTGATGAGTGGTATCAACAGACAATGATCGGAATCTATGACGAGTGGTGTCAAGAGAACCGTGCTGTGGGGGCTCGCCCCTGAGGCGCCGAGAATGTCTCGGGGACTCAATGGTGACAGATGGTGTCTAGTCTCTATGGGTTGAGGTGAGTATAAAAACAGCTCAAAAATCCTAATGCAACCGAGTGTGCAAAAGGAGAGCTTAAAAGCAAGGCACTCAGGCCAACAACCAACTCAAAACACCCACTGCAGCAGCTGTGCTACAATAGGTGGAGTATCAACAAAGATGGTCAGAATACCAACAAGCAGCAGGTTTCCTACAAAAGAAAAAATGGTGGACTCACTAGACCAAAGGGAGGTAAAGGAGCATGCAAACACCTAACTAAAAGTATTCTGACTCAACTAAACATATCCTCTACAAGGTGATGAAATCCAAGTCAGACAATATGAGTAGGAAAGCCAAGTGGCTATGATATCCCCCTATCGGGAGGGACACCGGGTAGTCAATCCTAGAAGAATGGAAACTAAGATACCCCGTTCATGACACGTCCCGAAAGGTGAATCTGTCGTTTAGTTCGTTGACCGCAATACCCCTATACAGGAATATCCCGCGAACCGCGAAAGGTAGCCCTTCGGTTACTGAATGGAGTGCGGTATTCCACTCAGGCCTCCAGAACCAGTCTCCCGACTTCAACCCTCCTAAGGGAGAGGCCCTCTGATAAACTGGTCGTGACCGTGCCAAAAAGTACTAGGGGATTTTGGTTCCCTATTTGGACAACAATTATGTCTCAAGTGAAATAACCGAGGGGTGTTATTGGAAGCCTATCCCCCCGATCCTACCTAACTACAATGATTCTTTTGTGTTCCCCAAGTGGGGTTAGAATGTTAGTTCAATTAGGTACTTTTTAAGGCTCACTTGATTTATGTGACAGAGTGTGTGCTCGTGAGGTGATGAACCCAAAATAGAAGTGCCACAAGGGGGGCAACTTCTAACTATCAATAATGCTGGAATTGAAACTTTAACTTGAAAAATTTTCTGATTTAAAAATACTGAAATTTTAAAAGAATTCTGTAAAGGGAACAGAAATTATGTTACAGAAAGGCTGTAAGGAAGTAGGCTGCAGGTAGGACAGAGGGCTGTTCAAATGCAGAAAATATTGCAGCAAGAGGGGCTGGGCTCAAAAACAGGAAAAGAGCAGAAATCAGACCGCGGGTCTGTGGCGATTTGGAACAGGCCGACCGCGGGTTTGAGGGAAACAGCGGCGGTCAGATCGCGGCTATCGGGCCAACAGAGGCAGTCGAGACGCAGGAAACAGGGAAAAAGACACAGTCGGGTCGCGGATATCGGGCCAACAGAGGCAGTCGGGACGCACGAAACAGGAAAAAAGACACAATCGGGTCGCGGCAAAAAGGCTAACAGGCACAGTCGGGACGCGCGAAAGAGGCAGAAAGCCGCAGTCGCGACGCTGGAAAAAGGCCGACAGGCGCAGTCAGATCGCGGCAAACAGGCTGATTAGCCACGGTCGGATCGCAGGTAACAGACTTGAATCCGCCGGTAGGGCGTCGGAAGCAGTCTGAGAGCCGCGGTCGGATCGCAGGTAAAGGCCTGAAAGGCGCGGTCGGGACGCGACTGCAGAGGGAAAAAACGTGGTATGCAGCGGCCGAAAGGGACAGCCGAAAGAAAAAATTTAAAAAACGGAAACCAGAAATTCGAAAACCAGTGGAGTCGCCAAAACTGTAGCTAGGGTTTTACCCCTAGCTTGTGCAAATGAGCACCTACTAAGGAGAATGGACTCCTTAGTAGCAGTTCAGTAAATGTAAATAATTAAGTTAAAACAACAATTAAATTACTTCTAAAATATTGCATGAAACATAAACATCAAATGAAAAGAATGACTTTTTCTATTAATGTTACCTTGAGTGTCAAGGTTTGATGAAGCCCTTTGCAGTGTCCAAGAGGATGCTCCAAGCTTCAAGATGCTCCTTCTCCTTCTCCAGTGATGGGAATGGGCCAAAAGGTGGCTCTCAAGGTGAAAATAGTTCAAAGGTGAACTAGGGTTTCGAGAGAGATTTTGGCAGAGTAAGGGTGCTTGTGATTGTGGATATGGAATAAGGGATCTCCATCACCTATTTATAGTTTTTTGGTGGTGGAGTGCTGACCCATGGTTTTAGGGAACACATGGTTTTGGGCAGCTGTATAGGGTTTTTTCCTCCTTTTCCTCATTATTTTATATTTTTTATTCCCTTTTTAGGGGATTTTTGCTATTTTTGGAGGAAAAGGGGGTTTTTTAGCCTTTTTTAGGCTATTTTGATGGTTTTGTGGCCTTTTGGAGGCATTTTAGGCCTTTTGGAGGCTTTTTAATGGGAATTTTTTGGGATTTTAAGGGAAAAATGGTAGGAAAATGGACAAATGAGCCATATAATGTGGTAGATGAGGTAGTGAACACTTTTTGGGTGTTAACACAAAGTGTGACAAAGTTGTGGCAAAATGTTCAAAAAGTTATGACAGAAGCTACATTGTTGGATGAACAACGTTTGAGATATCTAGAAAGAGCAATAGCAACCTTCATAAATCCACCAAAATTGTCCATCTCTATTCTTTTAACTTTCTTCAAGTCACATTCCCTCTTACACAAATTCCTTTTTGTAATGTACCGACAAGTATTAGTGATACAAAAACTCAACTTCTCAAAGAATCAATTAAAAACAGTGTTTTGGTGAGTTAGTTTGACTGTATGGGAATATGATAAGAATCTCTAGGTGGAAGGAAGGTTGTGATAGAAGTTAATACCTTTGCAAAAATTATTGGGACCATTGATTGGTTGAAATAAGCAAGTCTGAAATCTATTGCAATGCTCTTGGGCACCCCAACATATGCAGACTAGTATTACTCTATGTTTTGACTAAAGGCTATCAATGAGTGTTTATGACTCAGGGAGGATAATAAAAATTAAATATAAATCAATTTAAATTCATATACAACTCCATCAATTTTAAGGAATATCTGAGAAAGAATTACAAAAAGACAAGTAAAATTGCATTCTAGGATTGCATAGCTAGTAAAATTCAGGAGCTTCCAAAAAGGAAAGGAAGGCTCACAAATTCCTCTTATTATACATGGATTGGATCATAAATAATATTAAATAAAATCAGGAACATAAATTATCTCATTTGGATATATTCTCATTCATCTACCACAAGCATTCTGAAAACTAGTTAAAATCTAGGCAATTCTAGAGGGGGTGGATAAAATGAAGAAATTATCAGACTTCTGTAATATAAAACGTACTAACTAATATCATATATTGTTATTTACTATTATTACATCATATCAGATCCATTATTCTTCTCAAATAATTACAAAAACTCCTCTCCTCTCCTAATAAACAATAGAACACTAGAAATCACTGAGAAGCTATGAGATTCGAACCACAGACTTCTTAGAGCTTTCTGAAATTTGACCTAGTCTTGGTACAACTACAGGAACTTCAAATAAAATCAATTATAATGTCTTAATACCATCATCCTCTCACAAGAACCAGCGGCACATCACTCGACTTGGAGTAGGGGCACATCTCCCAAGTCTATGAGTCACAATTGTTGTCAATCCAAACATCAAAATGAAAATATATGTGAATGTGGTGTGCACTAGTTCATTTATAGAGAGAGGATGACTTGTGGATAAATTATCCTTAGCTAATGCGCCCTCCATGAGTGGATAAGGAAAGATATATTTCCTTCCTTTTTCCTTTTTGCTTTGCTTTCCTTCTTTTTCCTTTTCCATTTGCTTTCCCACTTTATGTTTTCTTTTCCACTTTCTAATTTAGATTTTTCTACTTTTTCTGGATTTTTTTATTTATCCTGCTTTCTACTTTTATGCTACTTTCTTCTGTATGTTTCTTTTCCTCAATTTTTGTTTCTTTTTTTATTTGCTCCATCTTTCTTTCTTTTTTCTTGATTTTCTAGATTTAGGTGCTTTCTCCTTAACTTCTTCTTCAATCCATATCTAATCCAACCCCATCCACTAATGCGCCCTAGTGGAGCATTATCCTCATTTATTTAAGATAAAATTATTAAATGCGTGGAAAATAAATATTCCAAGTGCATAATAAATTTTGGATAAAAAATAATCCACACTCCTAATTAATTAAATGCGTGGAATTCAAAATTAACCCCTCATTAATTAATTAATTACATTCTGTCATTAGGATCCACAGGATTTGATCTGCTTCATGGTGCTGACAAAATAGGAACATGACACTTTTACTCATTGCATATAAGGAAATTCAAGTAGTATTCCATATAAGACAATTTAACCTAATCAAAACTAATGACTAATAGAATGCATTTCCTTACATTATTTCCATGGAATGAAACTATTGCCATCCGTAAATCAAATGAATATGTCGAGTGTTGACTTGAACATAGCATATATCCAAGAGAAAAAAGACACGGCCTTTCATAGGTTCCTACAATTCGCCTAGTAATGTGTAGGGTATATACAATGGGCATAAGATCTTTTAAACTACTCAACTGTTAAATTTTCAGAATTTACTTCAATCTGATCTAGGATCTTAACTGAGAGAACAACATGTACAGCATATCAATCATGGACACAATAATGCAAGCACACAAGAGACACAGAGTTTACTTGGGGAAAACCATAAAAGTGAAAAACCCCAATAACTTCCTCAAAAATAGATAGAGCAATGATACAACCCAAGCATAAGAGATAGACATCTCCTAGCAGCAGCTTCTCCTCCTCCACAATTGCGCCACTCTCCCGAGAGTGTGAGAGAGTGAATAGAATGATAAAATAGAGATCTCTCGATCTCTATTTATACTAGACTTGACTTGCCTAATAACCTTTACTAGGTCGGCCTTAACTTAACCACATAACACAATGCTGACTGGGCCGACACCCAATAGGGTGGTCTAATAACCCTTTGACCCACATGGCCGAGCCCCACTAGGGTGGTCTAATAACCCTTCAACCCACATGACTTATACAGGGCCGACCCCAACAAGGTGGTCTAATAACCCATCAAGTATAAGTTACGACACTTACAATATAAATGACGACACTTCCGTATAGAGGAATAATAACATCTCTATAGGAATACAACCACTTCCATATAGAGGAATAATAACATATCTATAGGAATACAATATACATATATGTGAAATACATTCCGAAGTTACATATACATCAACATCAACGTCCTCAATAAAATGCAAACAACTAGAATTCAAGGACATAAATAAAAATTTAGATAATAAGTTTAACAACCAAATAATAACAGCCATAGATCTCAATTAAGCAATTTAAATGAACGGTCTAGATATGCTAGTTGTTGTAATTAACAAAGTGTTAGTGAATTCATTTTACTGTGTATAGTCACATTTCACACCATGAACTATAATTGGATTTTAATTAGGATATATGCAATCAGACATAAATCCACAAAAATAGACACAACAATTAATATCACATTAACAAAGTGTTAGTGAATTCATTTTACTGTGTATAGTCACATTTCACACCATGAACTACAATTGGATTTTAATTAGGATATATGCAATCAGACATAAATCCACAAAAATAGACACAACAATTAATATCACATTACAATGCAGCTCATGGCTCTATGGACATTCAACAATTTACACATCCATCCTTATCATCTGCATCCTCACCTCTCAACAAACAAAATCCCTTTGTGAGTGCAATTTCCAAAATATAGAGGAAGAGATGGGGTAATGGAAAGGACAAAAGACTTGACCTTTCATTTCCCATTCCCATATGTCCTCTCTCCTATTTTCACTTCTTTCTCCTTTAATAACTTTTTTATCTTTTCTTTTCTTTAATTTTTATAACTTGCATTGTCCTTTCTTTTTATTTGGACACACCGAGCACACTGAGAGGGGGGGGGTGAACAGTGTGTATAGCTTTTTATTACTTTTTCAACTTTAACAATCATCAACTGCTTCTTCAATACATCATTCATTAATTTATTACCACATTATCATTATATCATCAGCATTATTAACAATTACAACTCATCATCACATATCATCATATCATCATCACATAGGAAGCATAGCAAAACACAGTACACAAGATTTTTACGTGGAAACCCAAGTCCTGGGGGAAAAACCACGGAAGCCTTTATAATAATAATTTACCAGCAACAACTGGAAGGAGGCAACAACCCCCTTTGTTACAAAGACTTCAATTCTCCAGCTACAACTGGAAAGAGGCTACAACCCCCTGGTTTACAGGCTACAACCTGAAGGAAGCCTTAGCTCCCTAGATTTCCTTGCCCCGTCCTACCACCCTGAAATGAAGATAGATACTTAACTACTGCACTGATCCTGTGGACCGGCTATCCAACACCTGTACCACACTGCACAATCTGTACCACACTGCACAATCTGTATCACACTGCACAACCACTGTCACTACTGACCACTGCACATCAACTGTATCACACTGCTCAATCTGTATCACATTGCACAACCACTGTCACTGCTGACCACTACTAACTACTGCACATCAACTATATCACACTGCTCAATCTGTACTATATTGCACAACCACATCAACTGACCACTGCTCATCACAACTGTGCCACACTGTTCATCAACTGAGTAATCAATTTGTCTGTACCAATCAATCTGCTGTTCATGTCATTCGAATTAGTAAATCTCAGTTTAACCAACGGTATACTAGACTTAGTCCACCTGAGTCAAACCAACTATTCATACAACTCAGCCAATTTGAGTTAAGGAATCTTCTCATGTAGCCTGAATCAATGTACTCACTGCTCAATACCACCGTTCATCATTTCATCAATGTCATCATTGTATCATTGTTTCTATATATCACTACATACACCACTGAGCATACATAATCCTGTGTACCATCGCACTTTACTGAGCATACAGCAGTGTAAACATCACTAGCACATCAACATACACTGAGCATGTCACTGTGTAAACATCACTGATCATAGCATATGTAAGTTGAGCATATCTAGAACATGACTGTGTAAACTTATTTAGCACATCAACATACACTGAGCATGTCACTGTGTAAACATCACTGATCAAATCATATGTAAGTTGAGCATATCTAGAACATGACTGTGTAAACTTCTTTAGCACATCAACATCAAGTATACATCATAATGCATAGGAGAGCATCATCACACTATGGTATGCATGTACATCATATTGTATAGAAGTGCATCAACTTCATAGAGTGTACATCATTATCACATGCATTATCATCATAAAGTGTATAATATCATAGCATAAAGGTATGCAACATCATCATCATATCCTCCATAATGACTTCAAATATATATACCAATATATAGGCTCACATACTAATATCAGAGATGAACTCTATCCATGAGAGACATGTGCCATTACAAGAGAAACCCAGAAGCATGAGCCATACCTTTTTGAAGATCATAAGGTCAAGAAACAATAGACAAACCAAAATAAAATCTAGATCATGTCATCACATAGCCCTCGTAACAAGCTTTCCAACGAGCCAAGAATTTTGTAATTCCGATTCCGTATGAGAAAGTTATGCCAATATTAGTAAAGATGCCCAAAAATTTCTCCTCCACAAAATTTCGCACTTTTCTCCAAGAGTTGCGAAATTCCAATTGATGAGCAAATGAAATGTTTGATATTCTATTTATATAGGTCGTGGAGGAAATTTATTACCTCAAACAGGGTCGACATGCAATTCAAAATTACAAATAATTAAATTTTCTTTTGTTAGGTCGGCTCACCCAAAAAGGTGGGGTACACCAACTTCAAAAATTCATATCTCTTCAACCATAAGGAGTTAGAAGATGCTCCACATATCAATGGAAATGGCTTGACGAGGACTATCTCCCTATGATGGGTTTATTTGCAAATTCTTGGTATAATACCCTTAAATTATTCAATGTGTCCAGGACGTCAAAGACCTCACACATGAGGGTGCCAAAGACCATACCACTAACTACAAGAGTTTCAAAGTCTTCTTCAACATATCAAGGCACGTCCGTGGGATCTACCTCCATCTACATCCCAATAGCCATATAACCACAAATAGGACCATACATCACCATGGTTCAAGACCCAAGGCACCGCATGCAAGGGTTTCAAGGACTCTTTCAAGGATATCATATAATATTTAAACAAGATACTTTCCATGGAATTCAAGCCCATCACATAGGAATCCATCGCCAAGTGATGAGGGAATCATGCCCAAGGATTCTATCATATCAAAGGATCCAACAATCATGGGCTTACAAACCACCAGATGTATGGATTGCAAGACCCAAATCATTTCCAAATGCACCATCAATGATCATATAGTGTCCAAGGGTCATCATGCCGCCATTTATGTGGGTGCCAGACCTTCTCATCCATAATGACCATCTCCAAGGGTTCCATGACCCCAACAAGGGATACATGGGCATCAATATCTTCATCAAGGGTTCCAAGTCTTCATCAAGTCATTAATGACCACATCATCACCATAAGGGGACAAGGACCATTAATCCACCAAATGTGGGTCCAAGGACTTCTTCAGGGCTTCTTCATCAAGCAAGGGGCTTCATAGGCTTCTTCAACCACCTCAACGACACCAGGGGACCTATAAGGGTCAAGATCCATCATGACATCACCTGTGGGGTTGCTAGACCTTCTCCTGGGGTACCATGACCTCAATAAACACAAATGACCACTAAAAGGTTCATTTGGACTCTTGCAACTTCTTCAACCCACCAAGGACACTTTCTAGAATATTAGGGCATAGGTTGTGGTACTGGAAAACAACTGGGGAACCAGAGAAACACCTTAGGGGTACTTAAACACTCTAAAGGGTGTTCAGGGATTTTGCCATTTTCCCAAGGCCTCCAAGGGCTTCAAGCTTGGGCTTGGACAAAGCCAAAAGGTCTCCTCTTGACACAGACAACCACAAACCAAACACTAACCCTCAGGGGCTCCACAAGGGGCACCAAGACTTAACTGTTGGCATCAATGACCAGACATTGTTGGCATCAATGACAACCTAATCAACAAGAGATGGGGTAATGGAAAGGACAAAAGACTTGACCTTTCATTTCCTATTCCCATATGTCCTCTCTCCTATTTTCACTTCTTTCTCCTTTAATAACTTTTTTATCTTTTCTTTTCTTTAATTTTTATAACTTGCATTGTCCTTTTCTTTTTATTTAACCTTCATTAGTTGTCAAATTTCTTTTGTGTACTAAAATATACAAACCATTCATCGTGTTTAGAACCATTTTAGATCATTGAAGCATAATCCCACACTAATAACATAAAAGGTTAAATGGTAAAGCTTATTGTTGCCAGCATATGTATGTTGGCATTGAAATGTGCATTTCCACTTAGTATGGAACACAAGTTATTCAATCGTGGTTTCCTATTCTAAATATTTAGTATTATAAAGGAAACGAATAGAGAAAAAAAGGTTCACATTCTTCAAAACAACAACAAAATCATAGTCGAAAAGTATGTTAAACGAATTTGATTCATTAAGTGAATAGCTTGTCTTACGAGCCTCTTTAGTTCCACTAGTATTTCATCGCCCTTTATTGGTGGGAGATCGCATATGAGAGCACCCATTTATTTTCTACCCCCAAGGATAATTCCACCAAATCCCATTGGTTGGAACCATTCTTCATATGACCTTTTTAGACATTACCCTCAATACATGCCATTAATTGGTAGTTTTTCCATTGCTTATGAATAATGATACTACATGGTGATGGTTGGAAAGAACAATTACATAGTTGCTTACATTGAATCAAATTTTGGTCATTTATAATAATGAATATAATTCTATACCCCAAAAACAAGACAAAGTGACCCATGTCAAAAGTAAATTGGATAAGAGATTGGAGAAAAGATTTGTCATTCAACCCACATCTCCCAAGGGATTTAATTCACCAATAAGGATTCATCCACCCAAAGCCCCCAACTATTGTCAACATTATAGAAATAACACGCCCACAAAAGGGTCCATAATAGGTCTCTTAATTGGAACTATAATTATTCAAGTAATGAAAAAGATAAAGGGCTTTCAATAGGCTCAAATAACAAGTGGTGTTTAACTAGACACACTCTCAACAAACTAGCAAACTAGGTTCTTAACTACACACACTCTCAAAAAAAGGTGTGGATAACTTCTCAGAATTGAACATCTAACTATGTTATATTTGTATTGTTGTAGTACTAGTGAACGTAGAATGACCATGACCAATTATTTTTAATTTAGGAGAATACAGATGGTATGGTCTAAGCTAAATTAGTTTTTCAATTCATTTGCATCTGATCTCTTTGTAACTTCTAACAAAACCCTCCGAGAAGTCTAAATTCAAAACTAGAAAGTAAATTTTGTGGTTTCAGTCCTTTGAAACTAGGAAAGCATATTAAGAGCAATTCGTCTAAACTTGTTCAAATTTAGCTTCCTGGCCATAGATGTGAAGGTTCCAAGCTTAATCTCGGGGAAAATTTGCAGCAATTATTTCAAAAGTTTAACCTTAAACCAAGCAAAAAAGGAAAATGGATTCCAAGATAAATATCCATGCCAATTTTCCATAATAATTTCAATATTATAACATTAAACTAGAAAAATACTGGAAAAGGAATTCAAATCTAAATAATTTGGCAATAAACCCAAAAATACAGTAAATGGAATTCCATGCTAAATCCTGGAGGGAATTTGTAGTAATGATCTTAAAATTTCAGCATTATATCATAAAAACACAAGCTAAAATCCAGGCTAAATTTGCACGCACATTTTCCATAATAATCTCAAAATTATATACTTAAACAAAAAGAAAAATAGAAGAGAAATTACAAAACTCTATATCCCATTGAATTTGGAAGAAATATTTCAAAATTATATTCTTAAACCATAAAAGAGGAAATTGAATTCTGAATTTCAAGCTAGATATATGTGCAAATTGAGCCTTAAACTAAAATAGAACAACAAGGTGAGGTACAAGCCTTCAATATCCAAGTTAAAGTGTCGTATTTTAAAAAATACAGCCAGTCAGCAGATATAATTAAATTAGAGAGAATTATTAATTTAAAATTTAACTAAATAGAAAATAGGAAAAGGAAATCCATGCTAAATCTCCGCATGAATTTTACATACATATTTTAAAAATTTTAACCAAAAATAAACAAGAAAATGAACTCCAAATATCCAAATCTCTAGAAAATCAAGAGCATTAATGGAAATAGAAAGAAGTCCAAAGGCATGCAATAGCTTACAGAATTATGCGTGGAAAATGTGAGGAAGCAAGTTCACATGCTGCAAATTGAAATTTTCTCATGGTATTCTCCAGTTACAGAGTTAAATTCATGCAATTTTTTTCTTATGTTGTACATTGTAATGTAAATTTGAAATTTTTTTCTGCTAAATTAGTGACAGTATTTGAGCAAACAATATAGGGTTTCAATTACACATAATACTTTATGTTGGAAGTATAAATTCTTTAAAACAATAGAAAATGTGAGGAAGAAAGTTCACATGCTACAAAATGAAATTTTCTCATGGTATTCTTCAGTTACAGATTTAAATTCATGTAGTTTTCTCTTTGCGTTGTACATTGTAATGTAAATTTGAAAAAAAAATCTGCAAAATTAGTGACAGGATTTGAGAAAACAATATAGGATTTCATTTGAACATAATCCTTTATGATCGAAGTATAAATTCTTTAAATCAATCTATATATTCCATGCTTTATTCTTCATCAAAATCAAACCCTAAAATCATAGCAGCAAATTCCTCATTGTGTTTCTAATGCACTCAATGCATAATATATTGAGTCCCTTAGATCAAAACCCATAAAGTATGTCAAACATTAAAATAAAATGGAAGAAAATAAATGAAATTGAAAAGAAAAAAATGTAGGTCACGATTTCAACCCCTGCAGAATTGAATGGTTGTGGTGTTAGCAACAGGGGCATCAATGACCCAGGAGATTATTTTACATCAAATAATTCATATACTTCAAATTTTTCCATGAATTCTCAATTTTTGCGTTTATATAATAGTTTGTTGCCCCAAAATGCCCAAAATCACAAGAACTAAAAGCTAAAATTAATAGAACGTCAAAGCAACACTGAAATTTAACCACCCAAGTAAATGGGATTCAACAAAACTTAAACCAACTGATTTGACTTAAACAGATACCACTGCATTCCCCATAACATTAAATATTCCTCATTTAAACACACTTATATGGCATGATCATATGACCATACAATAGAGTATATTTAAATATCAATTTTATTTGGAGATCCAAAAACTACATAGGAACTTACCTTGATAATATCGGGAGGAATTTTTGCGTGGATTCCACGATAACTATTGATGTACTTGTTATTTGTAACGATGCTGCATTAATATCCCACCTTTTCCATGGACAATTACATGCACATATTCTTTGGATGGTTTCATTTGCGGCCTCTTGTTCGAATCCTGCGAGGGGTTATTTTAACACAAATCTCAGGAAATATTCATGAGGGTTTTACCATAATAAACCCCACGAAAGGGAATTCTATGATTCAATAACAAGGATGGTGAACAATGGATGAGAACCAACAACACCATGGCCATAAACAAAAATGGCACAAACACCCACAAACAATGAGAAAAAAACTAACGACAGGGTGGATGCCTTCGGCCGCGCTTTTGTTCGGATTGCAGAGGTGCAGATATGAAAAGGGTGTTGGGTTCCAATCATCCCAACAATCCGCCCTTTTATCCCTCACAGGCATTTCATTTCTCTACCTCTGCGATATAAAGTAAAAGTGGTTTCATAAACTCAGTATAGAAGGGGATTCTTGTCCTTATTCTCAGTGAGTTCCACATCCAACAACCTACACAAATACAATGGGATTTTAGAAGAACCGTATAGATACATACCCACATATACAGTTTTGGGTAAATGGTTTACAAATTTATATACAAATCCTTATAAAACGTATAAAATACTGAGATAATGTGCATAATCGGCTACACCTCTAATACATGATAATGTGAATATCCTGAGAAAGCATCTACACAAGGGAAATATCACAGATATTGGTGGGAGGAATACCTTGTTCATCACACTCCAGCCTTTTTTTCTTAAGGGAGGCCAATTTCCATGTGTTCTTATCCTTGGCCTTGTACAAAGTCCCATAGGTTCCTTCTCCCACCTTCTCTAATTTCTCATGAACATCAATAATTACACACAATAAAATAATATGCAACAAAATTTGCAGAGAACATAATTCTAAGGGTTTGAGATGAGACAATGTAGAGGATTGCTTGTATGTCAAGCAACAGTAATGGTCAGAAGGTTTAATAGTAATGGCTGGCATATTGGTATGTTAAGTATGTAAGGTTAATAGGTAATGTTAAGGTAAAGGTAAGTATTTTTTGTTTTTTTGTTTTTTTTTTTAATTCTTCATAGTGATAAAAATGGTTAATTCAATCAATTTCATCCAATAAAAACAAGACACAATTTTTCAAAAAAAAATACAAAGAATAACTTAACTATGATAAATCTTTAGAAAATTTGAAATATCAATACTAATTAATAGACAAACATGGAACATATAGTCTCTTCCTACGACAAGGACTTAAAATGATCTAAGGGATCATATAACATATATTCCAAGGGGTTTGCTCAATTTCTTGTTGGTCATTTAGCTAGTTCTATGTCAACAAGTGCCCAATTTGAATCCCCTTGGGTGAGGTAAACTAGTCTATGCCACTGGGTTACTAAAGATGACATCCACAAATACTAGGAAGCATCCCTTCACTTTTTCTATAAATGTTTTTCTATATTTTATATATCTGTATGATTTTTCTTTACTCTATAAATATAATTTCACAAACATATTTAATATATCTTTCTACAATCAATAATTTATTAATTTGTGTATATAGGAATTTATTGAAATCAAATATGAATTTGATAATAAAAGATTAACAATTTAACATTAATTACTATTTGATTTTAATAATAATATTAAGTGAGGAATCGTTCCTGTTTTTTTTTTAAATACGACCAAAGTAACCTCTAAACATGAACATTTATAGGGAACAATATGTTGCATCTCAATGCCTTCTTCAGCAAAAAGGTTTAAAAGTCACCCTTGATGTACTCACCTCCATTATCAGAGCGAATGGCCTTGATCTTTCTATCTGAAAATGTTTCTGCAGAAGACTTGAAAAACTTAAAGTATCCAAATACTTCTGATTTTAATTTGAGAAAGTATACCCATGTCAAATCTTGAATAATCATCAATAAAAGTAAGAATATACCTTCCCTTGTTTAAGGATAGATCTGGAAATGGCCTTGCAACATCACTGTGAATCAGATCTAGAGGTTGAGAGGCTCTCCTTTCCTTCCCCTTCTCAAACTTCTTTTCTGGATGCTTTCCCATCAAACAACCATTACAATTTCCTTTAGCAAACTTGATCTTGGGTAGCCCTTCAACCATCTCTTGCGTATGCATGTCTTGCAAGTACTGATAGTTGAGATGCCCAAATATTTCATGCCATAGCCTACTCTCTACATTTGCATGAGTGTGAAGAGCATACTGTTTAGAGAGAGGTAGAAAATGGGAGAACTCATAGAGTTTCGACTTGTGGTTTTCAACACCTTTTGCAATGGTAGATCCTGATACCATGTCTTGGATGTCGACCTCATTTGGAGAGAAGATCAACCTATTGGGCTCTCCAATATGGGTCATATGATATAATGAAAGTAGATTAGCAGTAAGTGTAGGGACATAGAGCACATCTGAAAAGTACCCATGATCAAGTTTGATTCTTCCAATCCCCTCAGAGGAGACCTCAAAATCATTCCCCAACATGATGGATGGTCCAATAGTGGATTTGAAACCAGTAAAGAGATATTTGGAGGAAGACATGTGTCTTGATGCCCCTGAATCTATGATGAAAGAGGATTGTGTTGATGCACTTGCCATGAGTGCATGGCATCTCTCTTTGTCCTCTGATCTTGATGGTTCACCTTCTTTCTTCTTATCACATGTAGGTACAGGAAGGTTATTCTTTTCAACAATTGAAGCCATGAGATCTATGGTCTTCTTCATACATGAACACTCAGGATGGAATACTCTATTGTAGTATGTGCATTTGGAGTTTCCCTTCTGCGTTTGCTTGTATTTCTTGGAGTTCGAACCTCCTTCTGATTGGTTTGGAGCCTCCTTCTGCTACTTCTCATTCGACTTTCTGTCAAAAACTTTTTTATTCCCCTTGCCATTCGCTCTCTTCATCTCAGTAGCTGCAAGAGCTGAATCCAATTTGGGTTTTATCATTCCCATATGAACTAACTTCTCCTCCTCAATTTTGAGAGACTGGATGAAGTCTTCAAGAGTGGGAAAATTCCATTTTGGGATGGACAGCTTCGCTGACTGAAATCAGATTTTTGAACTTGTTTAGAAACTCAGTGATGGAGTCGAAACTGCTAGGGCTCAGGGAGATGAGCTCATTTTCCAGCTTGTGACCTTTCAAGTCATCTTTCTGACCAAGAAGAGATTCGAGCTTGTCCCAAAATTATTTTGGAGTCTTCAGATCTATGACATGAAAATGGAGGTCTTCAGAAATGTTGAGGAGAAGCAGTCCTACTGCTTCATCAAGTTTATCCAAGTACTTTGATTTCTCAACTGCACCAGTGGGCTCAACTGCAAATACATTCAATATTCTAGAGAGACTTTTGGACTTCATGAAGATGTCCATATTTTATCTCCATTCAAAATAATTGAATGAATTCATTTTTAGATCCATTGATCCTGATGAAGTTGAATTGAAGAAGGAGATAACCTGCAAAACAAATGAGAATTGTAAATGGAGATCTACTGCAATTCGAATTGAACATTGCCTTAGGACACTGAGCACATGTGACTTGATCCTTCACACCTCGCTAGACCTCACTGGATTTCTCCAGTGAATTCAAGACAATTGCACAAGGATTTGCTGTGGAAATCCATAGGCTTATGGTGCTCAATGAAAGACAGTTGCTCAAATAATTATTACATCCGATGCAGCTGTTGCTACTATAGTTTGAATAGATGACTCCAACTCTGATACCATGTGGTATTTTACAGGAGAGATCACACAGCTAGAGAAAACCTCACTAAAACTCACTCAAGAATAATAGAGAAGAGAAGAAGAAATGTTGAATCAATAATCACTCATTAAAACAAAAAATGACAAAAAATGTTGTATCATACATCAGCTGTAAGCTGGCACTCTGAATAGTGAATAATAACTTAATACAATCAAATGGATTCGAATGCCTCAAATTTCATTCGAATTCTCCTCTATGTGTAGCTTGGATAGCATTGGAGACATCACCCAATCAGTGGTAGTAGTCACAAATAGTTAGTCAAATGAGTCTACCTGAGTCTAACTGAGTCATGTGAGCACAAATTAAGGGATGGAGACTCCAAGGAGGGTGCATGAGGAGATGTCAGTAGTCAGTATAGCTGATATAGTCTCTATGGAGGTCTATCTAAGTGGTTTAGTCAGTTAAACTAGCTGTAATCAGTCTTCAAATCAAGGAATAGATCCACTAATCATGGAACTAACTGAAGAATATCCTAAATAGGTGGAAGAGGGAGCACTTGTACTCCAGTGATGAAAACAAGGGCGCATTAGTGGCTAGGAGGGATAAAACTGAGCAGAAACAGGTTGTTGGGGGTTGCAAAATAAGGACTAGGTGTTGGGAGACTACCATACTAGGTGGTGGTTTGAGAGTCTGTAGAAGGCTCTTTGTGTTTGCACTGGGAAGTGTAGACGTAGGATTATGAGACACTTCCCACTTCTCAAATTCATTTGGGACCCTGTAATCATTCTTGGTCTCAACTATTCCACCTGGAAAACTTATGTAGCAGTATGTGGGGCAAAGACACCTCTTGAGAGGAGTAAATTGTAGAGGGTTAAGTACCTCCCTAAAATTGACCTCCACCTTAATCCTCATCATCAAAATCCTATGGATGAAGAAGATCATCAAATGACATGTTCTTGTTTCCAATGTGACTATTTGTGATTCACATGCATGAGCATTAGTTTGGTTAGTCCACCTATGGCTTCACCATATTACATGAGTAGAGCATACAACCAACACTTTGGTAAACTTGTATTTGTTCCTTTTGATAAAATTTTGGTTCATTGTGGGATGTTGGGAAAGCATTATTTTGGTTTGGTAGCTATGCCAAATACTTTGGAAAAGCAGAAATTGCATATCCATTTATCCACACATGAGTTTGGAAGGATTGATGGATCATATCTTGATTCTATGGTTGATCTTGGTAAAACTGGTGCCTACATGAATAGGATGCAGTTAACCGTTGTTTGGATCAAATCCATAGATGTAAATAAGTGGTAGAATGGTGAACCATGTAGAGACTCCTTCTGGTTCAAAACACATCTGGTGGAACAAGTAAGGAAATGAGTCTCCTATTGGGATGATAACTCCAACATAGTTTTCAAAGGGGTGAAGAAAATGATGCATGATTATTCCATGTTTGCCCCACTAGGTTTCGCTCCACCATTTTTGCATAAAGACCTGATGCTTCCCAAGGAATATTAGGAATGGTTTTGAGGAAAAATAGACACCCCATGAGGTTGCATCCCCATCATAGAAATTATTCAATCACAAACATGGAGGTGTTGGTAATCATGAATGCATTGGCTAAATGCATAAAGTTCTTAAGTGCAAGAAGGATTGAGATTGAAATTTACCATAATGGTTCAAGGCCAATCTTGACACATGAGGAGCTCAATGTATGGAAGAAAAAATGGATTGAATGTGAGTTATTAGGTGGATTGAAGCATGTAAAAGGACATTTGGCCTCCCTCTTCCACCTGTTAGCTTGCGATGGAGTGGCTTTTTCTTCATGTTCCGGGCTAGACTTGGTCGTACCTTTAGGTACACTTGTTTCCTTTGTATAAGGGTCATCCTTCCCTTTAGTCATAATCCCGGGGTTAGGTTTTGGAATCATTTGTCCCTTTGGGATAGGTTTATCCTTTCCTCGGGATCTCTTGGGGCTAGGACTAGGCTGAGGACTGTTCCTTTTGAGACCCTCGGGATTAACCTTGGTATGACCAGGGTCCATTGGGCCACCTCTTCTCTTAGCCAATTGGCCCCGAGTAAGGACCTAGGTGGACGTGGTGGAGCAGTTATAAGCTCCCTCATAAATGTGTCGGATATGTTGGTCACGTTCCCTATTATCTTCATCTTGTTGTTTTAGAAGGAGCGTGACATTGGTGACCAGCTCAACTAAGTGAGATAGTACTTTCATGGTCATCTCGCCGGCCATTGCATCCTTTTCCGGAGTGGGAATTATTACGGGCGCAAGGGAGAGTTTTCTCAAAATTTTCGTCTGACGTAAGTGGTAGGTGTACTATGCAATGTGTCAGAACGATCAAGGTTGCGAAGGTTATATAGATGGGTTCGGCCTCCAGTGGATCCATGGGGTGGAGTCTCCAGGTGAACTTGGGAACCTTATTCACCGAAGGTGGAATGTTGTGAAGGGGGAAGTGGTGAGTGAGACAAAATAGTGTTGACTGTAAAAATTATGTGAATAGAAATCAACCAACAAAGTTTTAAGTTATGATGTGATGATGAAAGGAAAAAAACAAGCAAAAAGACTCAAAACTCAATCAAAACACGGGTAGGCCTCTACCTCCCAGGCAACGGCGCCAAAAATTTTATCACACAAACTCTAGTTGATGAAGATGAGTGTCCCAACAGGGATGGCAGAGGATGAACAGCTAGGAAGGTGTAACCAGCAATAGCCAGGTCCTCCATTCAAGGAATGGAAGTCACACCGGACAAGGCTTCTATCACTTCAAACAAGGAAAGCAGCCAAGTCAAGTGGGAGACCCCCCTCAACTAGTGATGGTTGAGAGACAAAATACACCCAAATCCCAAATATGGAAAGAAGTAAAGACAGGAAATGAGTGTTAATTAAGTCCTAAGTCTAGTTTCAGCCACTGGTTGGACACATGGATGAACTAAGCATGTAACTGAAATGTGACCAGCGATAAATTGTGATGACAATAATGGATTAGATGGCTGAAAATCAAATAAGGATGTAAACAATGCTAGAAGTGATTAGCAAATGAAAATATGCCCAAGGGAGAGATTGATTCAAAGATTGGTGGACCTAGGGCAACGTAAAATTAAGGTTTTTAATCACTTGCAACAAATGATAACTTGAATTCTTATAATGGAATGGCGATACAAACCCAAATCAAGAGTACCCAAAACCCCAAAACAACCCAACCAAGCAGAAGGAGAAAAACGCGCCAGGGGGGCGTTTTTGCCAAGTAGACTAGTGTTGATTCTATGGGAAAATGGAGTCCAAAAGAAATGAAACTTTGGATTTAGGATTTTAAGTGTGTTTCATTAGCGAGTTTTGAAATAAAACTAATTCTAACAGTGGAATATCAAGTTTTGTATTTTTATGGTTTTTTTTATATGAAGTTTTTGCTCAACACACACAGTGAAATTTAAAATGCAAGAGACCAGCAAGGATGACCTACTTGAGAATGAATAAATGGATGAGATTGCCGAATACTAGCCCTCCAAACTCAGTTGTTGAATAGCAGCGAGTTCCCTTTGGCATTTTGAGCTCCCAATGGCCAAATTCGCCCTAGCCACCTGCCACAAACAAGATGAAGTTAGTGTGTGCAGCAAATAGAAAGTAAATCACTGAAAATGAAAGGAATTGAAGGGAAAAAAGAAATAACAACTCCCTTTGTTGATACTCTGAAGAAATTGAGCAATTGCGGAGTTCCCACTCAAAAAACTATGCCCTCCTCCAACTATGCTCTCCACCTACAAATCGTTGGCCATGGAAAGAGATGGAAACAATACACTAACAACTCAATAAGGCTAAGAAAAACTAGATATCAGTCAAGCAATACATATCCATCCATAAAATCTTAAGAAACACGGTGGAGAAGTGGCTCTATATCATCAAAAACTCAAGTGTACAATGTGCCAAGAGTGTTAGGAACCCATGTCAACCCTTCTATTTACTTTGTTAGTATATTTTTGTTGGACGCATATGCTTTGTAAGTCGTCCCGTAGTATTTGTTGATCCATAGTTGTGTTATTGTTGTTTGCCGCATATGCTTCGTAAGTCGCCCATAGTATTGTTGATCCATAGTTTGTATTGGCCCATGGTTTTGACCCATAGTATTGGCGCCTAGACTTAGTATATAAGTGTGTGTTGAGGCCTATGAAGGCACTGTGAAGTTATTTGTATTGAGCTTGCTCAAAGGAGGTTGCCCCCTCGAAGTGGCCTGCGATCAATATAAAAGTGATTCTGAGTTCTGTCATTTCGGCTATTTTGCATATTCTTATTAATTAATTGTTGCAGGTTCTTCACAAAGAGACTCTCAAATCAGTGAGCTCATTCTCTTATATAAATGGCTCAAAACCTAGCTCATTTCCCCCCAAAATGAATGGTTGGGATTGACTTTCCCAAGCCTCAAATCGATGGTGGAGATGAGCTTCAAGAGGGGGTATGAATTTCCCAATTGTAGCGCACAAGTGGAGTGAGGGGCCCATCGTGGGGAAAATACATTACATAAGACACAAGCTAGGGGGTGTCTATAACATGTTTTATCCCCTTAGCTAATACATCAAGGTTTCACCACAATATACATCAAAATCGAATTGTGCCAAGTGAGGAAAAATGTCCCAGGGAAAATTTGACCTCCTATAGTGAGATGGTCCAATGGAGGGACCACAACCAAAAATACAATGTCCAACATTACCAAAATTACCTTAGATATCACCCTTGTATTAGCCAACCTTTTATTTTTCCATTTGCCATAGTTTCCTTTGCCAAATTTTGATTTTTCCTTTAATTAACTACTGGTTTTTATTGTTGAAGGTGTAAATTGGGATTTTGACCCACTAATAGTGCCCGGATTTTCGAACCGTCTATTGCAATGCGATCGTGGTCCCCAAAAATAGTAAACATGGTCACTCGACCGACCATGATCCATCACTTAGGCATTGTTTGCCCAAAATCCATGATTTTTAATTAAAACAGTTCATCAATGACCAATAATAATTAAAAATCTCATCGTTGCCTCAACATTTTCAAATTTTGATGCTTGGAGGTTCATATGGGACCCCAAGAGAATACAAATTACCAAAATCGAAACCTCGATCGCAATATTTTTTCGGGGCCATTTTTGGCCTAGTCAACCTAGTTTGACCAAGTCAAATTTGGTCAACATGGTGTTGGATGAATACCTGTAAGCAATATGAAGCGATAGGCTTCCTTATACATTTTAGTACATTAATAAACAATAAGATGCCAATATGGTGATCAAAAATACATAAAATCTCAAAAATACAAGGCCCCTGGTGAGGTGGGCCAACCACATCCAAAAGACTCAAACTGCTATGCACAACCTATAGACTTGACCACCTAGCTGACTTTGGGTGATCTGGAATACAGGGTGAAGGATGAGGGATGACAAGGACAAAGATCATGCGACCCTTTGGATAACTCGGGAAAGCAGGGTCCACTGAGATAAGCATACCATGACAAAACACGAGGAAGGGCGGTGCCTCACAAATGGGTATAGTGCAGGGAAACCGCCACTGGTCATCTAAAAAGTACCTCACAACTCACATCCGTGCCTTAATAAGACTCCGTGAGGATCTTTTCTAGAGCCACCAAACTTGGTTTCCGGAAAATTGTAACTTGAGACTCTAGGGGACAATCTTGAGCTTGTCCCTTGCTCCCTCTCACCTCCTTACCCCGCAAGACTAGATGAGGAAATAACCACTACAAAGATGATATGTACGGCTGACCTGTGTCCATGTGTGTTTACAAACACATTGCATGGATTTTACATTTACATTTCATACTTAGCCAATTTTGGCTATATTTTACATTTACAATAGCCTTTTTGGCTTGCTTTATTTCTTCATTTCTCCATTTCTTCATTTTACATCAAGGCCCTTTTGGGATACATACATATCTCAATAGATATAATCAAGGTTCTCATACTGCAGAGTAATGGGGGTGAGCATAAATGCTTCGATGACCAATGGGGAACACCTGATGAGGCTACACACTCCTATACTGCATTGCAACATCGGGGGCAACCGACAGGAGCAAATCCCAGGTTTGAGAGTGCATCTCACACACTAAAGAGCCAAGGCACAAAAGATAGGGAGTCATGGCATACTTGGAGATCAATGGGGAAAGGGTTCCTCAAGGTCACAAATTAGAATCCAAGTCAGGAAATATCAATCATGAATGGGTCGGATGGGTGGAGAGAGTGAAGGTGGAACCAAAGTCAGCTGCCTAGGGGGACTAAGTGACCAAGTCTATACCAATAGTGGGAATGTGATCCAGTGTGCATAGATAGGAGCCTACAAAAGGGGGTGGACTAACATCACCAAAGGCCCAACAATACATCATAATGACAACTAGATCACCATATCAAACATCACATGCATAGTTACTGTACTATCATGTATAAACAAGTCTAATCAACCACATAAGAAATAAAACATCAAATGCTATACCTGTTGTTGAAGCTGACTCTGAAGCTGGACCTCAACTGAATCGGGGCAATAAGTGGTAAACCAGCAATACTCTATACTCTCAATCAAAAATATGGCTAGGCAACTATCTCAATGGGCTTGTGCAAAGCATGGCAAAGAAGGGTGCCTCTGTAGGCAACAATGTATACATGTCTGGACAATATCATAAAACCAACTGTCCCCAATGATATGTCTGCTCGGGGCAATCTGAACAAAACTATGTGCCTCCTCTGAAGGCATCCGATCTCTGATCTGGAAAAAATTATAATATGGTCCCCGACCACACAATCTGCAGCATGGTAGCTCCAGCTAACATGGATGTGATAACATCTGGCTCCAGCTGTGACAAGTGCTCTAAGGAAGAGAGTGCTTGAGAACCACAAAATCTCTGGTTCGTAGCACCCCTCTCATGATCATCAAAGCGCATGCACGCACATGCTATCTGCATCATCATCAAATGTGTACCTATTCCTGTAAAATGCAGACATTATACCAATCTCTGCAGACCGCTTGTCAGGATGTACAATATATATAATATAATCCAGCAGAAATGAACAAAAATACAATGTTGAAAGGAAGATATACCAACAATGAAAAGTACTCTACAGCATTATGTCATATTTATTATTTTTTTATTTTTTTTTAAACCGACACACACTGTGTAACTAGGTGAAAAACAAAGAAAAGAAAAACTATGGTACAAAAACAAACTAAAAAAAGGGAAAATGGTGTCAAAAAGTGAGAAAAGGAAATGAGAATAAAACAAAAGGGGGCAACCGGTCATCATTCAAGGTAGGGAAGTCAAGGTAAAGGTAAAACACAACTGGCTGCTGCTCTCGAGAGCTTACTAGCGGCAAAAAAGGAAGAGCCACGGGCTCGGGTCACTCATTGTTCATCGGTGGGAAGTAATGTTTCAAAAACCTCCCATTTACAGGTAGTTCCAACTCCTCACCTTCCAGCGTCTCTAAATGCACAGACCCCTTTCCTGCTACTCTGGTAACCCTATATGGGCCCATCCATAACCTATCCAACTTGCCATGTTTTCCATTTTTCTCTTTATGTTTATCCCACAGCAAGACCACATCACCAACCTTGAAGTGTTCATTTCGGGTATTTTGATCAAAGGTCCCCTCTGTCCTTTCTTGCTCTATGACAGTCCTATCAAAAGCCTCTCTTCTCTTCTCATCAAGCTCAACTAATTTTTCAATCCTTGCTTGGATTGCTTCCTGATCAGATCTGTATTGGTGCAACAACTCATAAACAAGGATCTACAGGTTGATGCGGAGTCTGCAATCTTGTCTGTACACTAATTCAAACGGGGATTTACCTATTATCCTCTTCACCGTAGTTCTATCATCCCAAACAACATATTTCAGCTTGTTGTCCCAACTTCGCTTGTTGTCCACCACCATCTTTTTCAGGATCCTGATAAGGTTCTAGTTACTTGATTCTGCCAACCCGTTTCCTTGGGGATAATAGTTTGAAGAGTGGGATAACACTATGCCGTGATTAAGGCAGAAAATTGACATTTCCATTTTGCTAAATGCCTTGGCATTATCCGTAGTGAGTTTGAGAGGACATCCGTACGTTGAGATAATATTTTCTTCTAGGAATTTTACCACGACCGTGGCCGTGGCCTTTTTCGTATGGATAGCTTCAACCCAACGGGTGAAATAGTCAGTGCAGGTGAGGATATACTTGTAACCATTACTAGAATTTACATCAAATGGACCCACAAAGTCCATTCCCCATTGCTAAAAGGGGGACTCTACTATTACCGGGCTCAAAGGTAAGGCAACTAATCTCAGTTTCCCTATGAAGAACTAGCATTCCTGGAACGTCTTTATGTAGTTGTAGACATCTAGGAACAGCGTGGGCCAGTAGCAACATGCCCTCATGATCTTGGCTGCAGTCACTCTAGGGGCATAATGGCCACCACATAGCCCGGAATGCATTTCTCTGATTATTACTTGTGATTCATCAGGTTTAACACACCTCAGGATGATTCCATCCAGGTTTCTCCACCCAAGACCGTTCTCAATCAGAACGAACTTTGAGGCCTTTAAACTGAGAGCCCTCCTTTGGTGATCAACCAGGTGATCAGGGAAAGGTAGGTACTTTAAGTAGAAAATTACATCCCTATACCATTCATGGTCCTCTAGCTCGTTAATGATCATCCCATCATCCATGCTCTCGCTTTCCTAATTAACTTGGGCCCCACTCTCTTTCTCGGTTAAGAGTTGGGCTAATCCTTGTCTTTTCACAATCTTGATTGGCTTGATTTCCAAGTCGTACTCTTGGATCCTAGAGATCCAGTTTCCCCTTGCACCGATTTCGTCTGTCTGAGACAAAACATCTTTCACGGCCTAGTAGGGTACATAAGCTTTTATTTTGGAAAATCCCACATAAGTCCTAAAATTTTTTAGAGCCTTAACCAAAGCGTAGGCTTGTTTCTCAGTGGTAGTGTACTTGAGTTCCGTGTCCCTGAGGTTTTTTCTCATGAAGGAAATGGGTTGTTCATGATTATCCTCGTTCTTTTGCAACAGGACCCCGGCAATAGTATCCTTAGAGGCATACGAATAGATCAGGAATTCCTTGTTGTAGTCCGGGACAGGGGAAGAAGATATGGCCTTTTTTAGTTTATTGAACGACATTTCGCACTTCTTGTCCCACACAAACTTGGAATCCTTCTTCAACAAAGCGTTCAAAGTATTTGCCAACTCGGCAAGGTTAGGGATGAATCTTCTCACAAATTTAATCTTCCCAAAAAAGGACCTAAGCAAGGTGACATTGTGAGGAGGTGGGATCTCTTCAATGGCACAGATACTCTCTGGGTCAATCCTAATTCCCTCTTTGGACACAATGTGTCCTTATAATTTTCCTTCATCAATCCCGAAGTTTGACTTTCTTGGGTTAAGGGATATCCCAAACTTTCTACATCTGTCAAATACTTTCCTCAAATGGTCCACATGATCGGCCCTCTCCTTGGAAAACACAGTCAGGTCATCTTGGTAGATGACGATGATCTTCCCTATTAGGTCACTAAAATCCTGGTCCATAGCCCTTTGGAAAGTGGACCCAGAATTTATCAATCCAAACGGCATGCAGATGTACTCATAGGTTCCCCATGGGGTGGTGAACGTAGTTTTCCCCCTATCTTCCTTCTTAATCTGGACCTGGTTATACCCCGAGAAACCGTCTAACATGGACAACATCCCTGCTCCGGTGACACTTTGCAACAGGTTTTCCATGTTGGGAAAAGGGTAGTTGTCCTTGAGGAAAGCCTGGTTCAGATTCCTGAAATCAATGCAGATCCTGATTTCACCATTTTTCTTCCTCACAATCACAGGGTTGGACACCCAAGTGGTGTGCCTTACAGGTTTAATGATTCCAACTACTAGCATTTTCTCAATTTCCTTCTTGATCAAAGGGGCTAGTTTCGGTTTGACATTTCTTAACTTATGCCTGTATGGTTTGGCACCCTCTACTAGTGGGATAGTATGCTCGATGACTGATTTATCGTAAGTCTTTAAATCATTGTACGTCCAAGCGAAAATGTCTCTGTATCTATGGATCAGTTCTATGATTCTTTTGCGTTCAAACCAAGAGGCATTTTTTCCAACCCGTACCATCTTGGGGGACACTGAAGAGCCTATATTTACCTCAATCACTTCATCAACAGGCTCAGCCCTGCCTCCTCTATACTCATCATGTCTGTTGAAATTTTTTTCGAGTAGCAGGGACAACTCTAATAAGTCGACGCTACATGGGGATTGTTTTGATGACTGGTCCTCCAGGATTACCATTGGATCAAGGGAATTTTCTATCCCTTGCAATAAACGTACTATATGGGAATCATCCTGGAAAACCTGCCAATAGTCTTGGTTTTCGGACATAGAAGGCCTAAACAGGACTTTGACTTTTCATTTTCGCTCACTCAAGGTATCCGGGACTTCCAAGCTACTGGCAGCAACAGCTAGTGTGTCTGCCAACAAATTATCTTCCCTAGGGACAGCCTTAATTGAGAAAGCGTCAAACAACTCAATGGTGTCCCATACCGCATTTCTGTAGGTGCGCAATCTATCATTCTTGGCAGCAAACTGGCTTCTAACTTGAGAGACTATGAGATCAGAATCGCCCACAACACTTAAGCACTTAATCTTGCGGTCCCTGGAAATTTTGAGTCCAAGGGGAAAGGCCTCATATTCCGACATATTGTTAGTGCAATCAAACTCTAAATGGAATGAGTATATGGTTTCTTCACCGGCAGGTGAAGTTATGACCACCCCGGCGCCCGCACCATGCCTAGAGCGAGCCCCATCGAAGTGCATCTTCCAAATCTCACTAAGCGGGAAAGGGTGTTTCCTAATGTCTTCCCGGTAATTTGCTAACACCATGAAGTTTCTGACCTCATCCGTGGGGCGGATCGCTTCTTCATAAAGGTAATCAGGGCTCTCCACATGTTCTTTCATCAGAGGTTCATTAAGTAAGGTGATGACTTTTCCTAAACCCCTCGGGATGGTTGCATACGTAAGGTCCATTTGGATGTGTCCCCCCAACTTAGCAGCCCATTCTCTGGATAGGAGCATGCCCCAGACATCTAGGATGTCGAGGACAAGAACATCCATGGACTTCCCGATGTCGGGGCACGCATCTAATTTCATATGGAGGTTTTCAATAACTCCCACTGCTTCTACCGGTCAGGATTCCATCCCACACACATTCCTAAAAGGCTTAGAAGGGGTCAGCTTGAGTTTTTCCATGACACGCAGAGGCATGATGTTAACCTCAGCCCCCAAATCCAGCATGCAATTGTGGAGTATAAGTTGGTTTACCTCGAGCGCAATGTAAAAAGGAGAGCACCCCTCAGAGTTACCTAATACACTATGGATGTTTATTGGAGGATCAAATGCAATCTCGATTGGTTTCTCGAGAGGGGTTCCCTTTGGTTGTATTCCCCAGAAGGTGTGGGCTCTGTCATGCATCTTAGGAATCCTCAAAATTTCCCTTAAGGGTATGGGCATGTTGAGTTTGGACAGAAAGTTTCCTATGTCACATTGAAAGGCATGATGTTTCAATTTGATAATAGGGGGGGATCTTATTCCAAGGAATTCCATGATCTGAGCTTTGATGATGGGGACTTTGACTAACTCCTTGAAAGGGACGTGAATCAAAGAGTTGGACAACTTACCTGAGATGTTCACCTTAATGGGATCAAGACTAGGGGATTCCTTACTAGAGGTTCCCTCAGGACATTTGGCCTCCCTCTTCCACTTGTTAGCTTGAGAAGGAGTGGATTTTTCTTCAGGTTTTAGGCTAGACTTGGTCGTACCTTTAGGTACACTTGTTTCCTTTGTCTGAGGGTCCTCCTTCCCTTTAGTCATAATCTTGGGGTTAGGTTTCGGAATCATTTGTCCCTTTGGGCTAGGTTTATCCTTTCCTCGAGATCTCTCGGGGCTAGGACTAGGCTGAGGATTGTTCCTTTTGAGACCCTCAAGGATTAACCTTGGTATGACCAGGGTCCGTTGGGCCACCTCCTCTCTTAGCCAATTGGCCCCGAGTAAGGACCTGGGCGGACGTGGTGGAGCAATTATAAGCTCCCTCGTAAATGTGTTGAATATGTCGGTTGTGTTCCCTATTATCTTCATCTTGTTGTTTTAGAAGGAGCGTGACATTGGTGACCAGCTCAACTAGGTGAGATAGTACTTTCATGGTCATCCTTCCCGCCATTGCTTCCTTTTCCGGAGCGGGAATTCTTACGGGTGCAAGGGAGAGTTTTCTCAAAAATTTTGTCTAACGTAAGTGGTAGGTGTACTATGCAATGTGTCAGAATGATCAAGGCTGTGAAGGTTATACGGATGGGTTCGGCCTCCAGTGCATCCGCGGGGTGGAGTCTCTAGGTGAACTTGGGAACCTTATTCACCGAAGGTGGAATTTCGTGAAGGGGGAAGTGGTGAGTGAGACAAAATAGTGTTGGTTGTAAAATTTATGTGAATAGAAATCAGCCAATAGAGTTTTAAGTTCTGATGTGATGATGAAAGGAAAAAAACAAGCAAAAAGACTCAAAACTCAATCAAAACACGGGTAGGCCTCTACCTCCCAGGAAACGGTGCCAAAATGTTATCACACAAACTCTAGCTGATGAAAATGAGTGTCCCAATAGGGATGGCAGAGGGTGAACAGCTAGGAAGGTGTAACCAGCAATAGCCAGGTCCTCTGTTCAAGGAACGGAAGTCACACCGGACAAGGCTACTGTCGCTTCAGACAAGGAAAGCAGCCAAGTTAGGGGGGAGACCCTGCTCAACCAATGATGGTTGAGAGACAAAATACAACCAAATCCCAAAGATGGAAAGATATAAAGATAGGAAATGAGTGATAATTAAGTCCTAAGTCTAGTTTCAGACACCGGTTGGACACACGGATGAAATAAGCACATTAATGAAATGTGACCAGTGATAAATTGTGATGACAATAACAGATTAGATGGCTGAAAATCAACTATGCATGTAAACAATGCTAGAAGTGATTAGCAAATGAAAATCTGCCCAAGGGAGAGATTGATTCAAAGATTGGTGGACCTAGGGCAACGTAAAATTAAGGTTTTTAATCACTTGCAGCAAATGATAACTTGATTTCTTATAATAGAATGGCAATACAAACCCAAATCAAGAGTACCCAGAACCCCAAAACAACCCAACCAAGCAGAAGGAGAAAAACGCCCCAGGGGGGCGTTTTTGCCAAGTAGACTAGTGCTGATTCTATGGGCAAATGGAGTCCAAAAGAAATGAAACTTTGGATTTAGGATTTTAAGTGTGTTTCATTAGTGAGTTTTGAAATAAAACTAATTCTAACGGTGGAATTACAAGTTTTGTATTTTACGATTTTTTTATATGAAGTTTTTGCTCAACACACACAGTGAAATTTAAAATGCAAGAGACCGGCAAGGATCACCTACTTGAGAATGAATAAATGGATGAGATTGCCGAAGACTAGCCCTCCAAACTCAGTTGTTGAACAGCAGCGAGTTCCCTTTGGCATTTTGAGCTCCCAATGGCCAAATTCTCCCTAGCCACCTGCCACAAACAAGATGAAGTTAGTGTGTGCAGCAAATAGCAAGTAAAACCAGCAAGTAAATGACTGAAAATGAAAGGAATTGAAGGGCAAAAAGCAATAACAACTCCCTTTGTTGATACTCTAAATAAATTGAGCAATTGTGGAGTTCCCACTCCAAAAAATGCACCCTCCTCTAACTGTGCTCTTCACCTGCAAATCGTTGGCCAAGAAAAGAGATGGAAACAATACACTAACAACTCAATAAGGCTAAGAAAAACTAGATATCAGTCAATCAATACATATCCATCTATAAACTCTCAAGAAACACGATGGAGAAGTGGCTCTATATCATCAAAAACTCAAGTGTACAATGTGCCAAGAGACTCAAATCAGTGAGCTCATTCTCTTATAGAGATGGCTCAAAACCTATCTCATTTCCCCCCAAAATGAATGGGTGGGATTGACTTTCCCAAGCCTCAAATCGATGGTGGAGATGAGCTTCAAGAGGGGGTGCGAATTTCCCAAGTGTAGCGCACAAGTGGAGTGAGGGACCCATTGTGGGGCCAATACAATACATAAGACACAAGCTAGGGGGTGTCTATAACATGTTTTATCCCCCTAGCTAATACATCAAGGTCCCACCACAATATACATCAAAATCGAATTGTGTCAAGTGAGGAAAAACGCCCCAGGGAAAATTCGACCTCCTATAGTGAGCTGGTCCAATGGAGGGACCCACAACCAAAAATACAATGTCCAACATTACCAAAATTACCTTAGAGATCACCCTTGTATTATCCAACCTTTTATTTTTCCATTTGTCATAGCTTCCTTTGCCAAATTTTGATTTTTCCTTTAATTAACTGCTGGCTTTTATTGCTGAAGGTGTAAATTGGGATTTTGACCCACTAATAGTGCCCATATTGTCAAACCATCTATTTCAATGCGATCGTGGACCCCAAAAATAGTATACATGGTCACTCGACCGACCACGATCCATCACTTAGGCACTGTTTGCCCAAAATCCATGATTTTTAATTAAAACAGGTCATCAATGACCAATAATAATTAAAAATATCATCATTGCCTCAACATTTTCAAATTCTGATGCTTGGAGGTTCATATGGGACCCCAAGAGAATACAAATGACCAAAATAGAAACCTTGGTCGCAATATTTTTTCGGGCCCATTTTTTGCCTAGTCAACCTAGTTTGACCTAGTCAAATCTGGTCAACATGGTGTTGGCTGAATACATGTAAGCAACATGAAGCAATAGGCTTCCTTATACATGTTAGTATATTACTAAACAATAAGATGCCAATATGGTGATCAAAAATACATAATATCTCAAAAATACGAGGCCCAGGGTGAGGTGGGCCCACCACATACAAAAGACTCAAACTGCTATGCACAACCTATAGACTTGACCACCTAGTTGACTTTGGGTGATCTGGAATACAGGGTGAAGGATGAGGGATGACAAGGACAAATATCATGCGACCCTTTGGATAACTCGGGAAAGCGAGGTCCACTGAGATAAGCATACCATGACAAAACACGAGGAAGGGTGGTGCCTCACAAATGGGTATAGTGCAAGGAAACCGCCACTGGTCATCTAAAAAGTACCTCACAACTCACATCTGTGCCTTAATAAGAATCCGTGAGGATCTTTTCTAGAGCCTCTAAACTGGGTGTCCGGAAAACCGTAACTTGAGACTCTAGGGGACAATCTTGAGCTTGTCCCTTTCTCCCTCTCACCTCCTTGCCCTGCAGGACTAGGTGAGGAAATAACCACTACAAAGCTGATATGTAAGGCTAACCTGTGTTCATGTGTGTTTACAAACACATTGCATGGATTTTACATTTACATTTCATACTTAGCCATTTTTTGCTAGATTTTACATTTACATTTCATACTTAGCCATTTTTGGCTAGATTTTACATTTACAATAGCCTTTTTGGCTTGCTTTATTTATTCATTTTACATCAAGGCCCTTTTGGGCTACATGCATATCTCAATAGCTATAATCAAGGTTCTCATACTGCAGAGTAATGGGGGTGAGCATAAATGCTTCGATGACCAATGGGGAACACTCGGTGAGGCTACACACTCCTATACTGCATTGCAACATCGGGGGAAATCGATAGGAGAAAATCCCAAGTTTGAGAGTGCATCTCAGACACTAAAGAGAAGAGGCACAAAAGGCAGAGAGTCATGGCATACTCAGAGATCAGTGGGGAAGGGGATCCTCAAGGTCACAAATCAGAATCAAAGTCGAGAAAGATCAATCATGAATGGGTCGAATGGGTGGAGAGAGTGAAGGTGGAACCAAAGTCAGCTGCCTAGGGGGACTAAGTGACCAAGTATATACCAATAGTGGGAATGTGATCCGGTGTGCATAGACAGGAGCCTACAGAAGGGGGTGGACTAACATCACCAAGGGCCCAACAATACATCATAATGACAACTAGATCACCATATCAAACATCACATGCAGAGTTAGTGTACTATCATGTATAAACAAGTCTAATCAACCACATAAGAAATAAAACATCAAATGCTATACATGTTGCACCATATACCTGCTGCTGAAGCTAACTCTAAATCTAGACCTCAACTGAATCTGGGCAATAAGTGGTAAACCAGCAATACTTTGTACTCTCAATCAAAAATATGGCTAGGCAACTGTCTCAATGGGCTTGTGCAAAGCCTGGCAAAGAAGGGTGCCACTATAGGCAACAATGTATACATGTCTGGACAATATCATAAAGCCAACTATCCCCACTGATATGTCTGCTCGGGGCAATCTGAACAAAACTGTGTGCCTCCTCTAAAGGCATATGATCTTTGATCTGGAAAAAAAATTATAGTATGGTCCCCGACCACACAATCTGCAGCATGGTAGTTCCAGCTAACATGGATGTGATAACAACCACTTCTAGTCAAGCGTGCTATTGATCCTACATTATTGAAGACTCTGACAGTTGGTGTATTTTCTGCAGTATTTGTATTGTTCATGTTATGGATAGTGGATGGTGATTCCACGAGTGTTTTCTATTGTACTTCATCCCTGTAATGTAAAATATATCCTCTATAAATCATTATAATAAAGTTTCTTTATAATAAGATACATGGGTTAGTGGCTAGGGCGCATAGTGGGTTAGCATGTTAGTAGGTAAGGGGTTAATGTTTTTATTCAGTGTTGATGTTCAAGGGTTTGTGGATCAACCATGGTCAATATGGTAGATGATGGTTAAATAAGGCTAGTGGGTTACTAGCATTAATGGGTAAAGAGGTTGGTAAATTGGGGGATCAAGTTTTAGTGGTGTTAGGATTCCAATAGCAAGAAAACAATCAAATAATAAATGAGACATAATATTAGGCATGAATGCACACTATTATCATTAATCGAATGTACCATTTATACAATGAGAATGGCTCTTGGGTTCTTGTTCCCAAGACATCGCTTGGAATTATGAGTTGAATCCTCATATCCACCTAACCTGACAGATTAGGTTCTAACAATACCCCCCTTAATCCGAAGGGGTGTATGTGAGTGTAGGTAGAGAGTTGAAATTAGAAGTGTAAAATTGCCAAGGGCCGAACATTTCTAACTTGACATCAGAATTTACCAAGCAATCTATTAGAAGATGACATCTTCTGCTAAATATAAGTTCTCTTTGAATTGGTGGTTTTGGATGAAGAAAAACCAAAAGGGATAGCATAAGCAACATGAGCTAAAGTCTTCTACTAAGTGGGTTGTTTAAGGTTGACCACAAACTCTCAAACTTGGCGATAAATTTGGTTCTCGCTCAAAGGTTCTCTCTGGAAAATGGTGGTTTGGGGACCACCAGCTAATGTTTAGCAGAAGTTGAAGTATTCTTCTAAATGGGTGGCTTTAGGCTAAACACAAACTATAGATCTCGTTCAAACATGATTCTCACTCTATTTCAGGATCTCTTGTTTCAGATCACTTGTTCTCACTTGCTTGTTTATGATGGTCCATCAAGTGGGTCATTGTGTAGTACCCTCAATTTGACCCTTGTAATGTATTGAAATAGATGATGTAAATGTGTTAGATGGATGTAGTGCCCCTAGACAGTTGTAGACCTTGAGGGCACTTTTCGAGTGACCCGACTGATTGAAACTTCCACAGGTTAACCCTTGGAATTTATATTTCTGAATAATTGAAGAACAATTGAGTATGTACGCGACAACAACTGATGAATGAAAATAATGAATTGTATGACATTCATGAAAGTAAATAATTATCTAATCTGAAAAATAGCATGTTGTGTATTGACTAAATGTATGATGAATTATGTGATGAAAACGAAAGAAATACATGTAACTTAATGCCTTACTGATTAACAAGATATAAGATGTTATGAGTGAACTGTAATTGCTTAACGATTAGCATGTATGAAATGATTATGATGAATGAGGACAAGACTACTAATATGTGTTTTTGAGAATGTGTGTAGTGACAGGTGAAACGGTTCACCGGCGGACACACAAAGGAAATAAAGGGTCATAGAGTACGAATAAATCACACACAGAAGGATGACGATGGTTTCGAATTCCAATGAATCCCACGTCCGAGTTCAAAATCCCTTATACGCTTACTCAGGGTCACATGAAGTCGTGCGATGTGCGTGACCAACTCCATCGTGGTCCACATCGTTCCTCCATGAACCTCTGTAACCAAATCATCTCTTTACTATCCTTTGTAGCAGCAACATACTATGCTTCCATTGTTGTGCAATAACCTTTTGTAGTTTTGAAATCCAACTTACTTTTGTTCCACCTACAGTAAAGGAATACCCTGTGGTTCTTCTCCTATTATCTTTATCACCTTCCATATATGCATCAGTGTATCATTGTAGAACATTGTCTATACCTCCAAAACATAACGCATGAGTGGTAGTACCTCTCAAATACCTAAGAATCCATTGTACTTCCTTCCAACGTTATTTACCTATATTTTTCATATACCTACTCACAACTCCCACTGCATGTGCAATATCTGGTCTTGTGCACACCATGGAATACATAAAGTTGCCAACTACTGATGAATAGGGAACCCTAGACATGTAATCTATCTCTTCCTGTGTCTTGGGACAAATCTCCTTACTTAGTTTGAAATGGTTGGCCAAAAGTGTACTAATTGGTTTTTCATTCTACATTCTAAACCTCTCAAACACCTTTTGTATGTACTCACCCTGAGACAATGTCAATTTGTGATTTTTCATGTCTCTTGTTATTCTCATACCAAGGATTTTCTTTGGAGCACCCAAATCCTTCATCGCAAATGAATTAGCTAAGTTCCTTTTGAGCAAATTTATATCATGCATGTTAAACCCTGCAACAAGCATGTAATCCACATACAATAACAAGATAATATATCTTTCATTATCTAGCCTCTTGAAATAAACACAGTGGTCAGAATGGAATCTACTATAACCCTGTTATGTCATAAACCTGTCAAATTTCATATACCACTACCTTGGAGCTTGCTTCAGGCCATACACTCTATTCTTCAACTTGCATACCAAATTCCCCTTCCCTTTGAACTCATACCTTTGTGGTTTCTACATATAAATATCTTCCTCCAAATCCCCATGGACATGCTATTTTCACATCTAACTGTTCAAGATGCAAATATTCTACCACCACTAGACTTAAAATAGTCCTAATTGAAGTCATTTTAACAAATGGAGAAAATATTTCATCAAAATATATACATGTATTCTGTGCAAACCCCTTTACAACAAGTTTGGATTTGTACCGCTACTTTCCTCCCTCTTCTTCCTTCAACCTATAAACCCATTTATTATGCAGTGCTCTTTTACCTGCAGGAAATTGAACCAAATCCTAAGTCTGGTTTCTTACCAATGATTCCATCTCCTCATTCCTAGATTTATCCCACTTATTTCTAGTTTCCACCTACATTGGCTTCATAACATTCTAATTCACCATATTAGAATTCATAACAAGCCAAAGATCTGACCAAAGAAGTCTTCACTAAGAATTCATAAGAGACTAGCAAAATTGTGAAGAAAGATAGATGCATAAACATGTAGAATGCAATTATGTTAATGTCCATTACATTATGAATGGAATTCCATAAAATAAGAATACAAATGTAGTACATATTATCGAGAGAATTCAAATGCACTAGAGGCAATTCGAGAGCCTCACTAAAAAAGCAAGCTTATTTAGCACTAAAACCTCAATCTAGACAATAAGCTAAAACCAACTCTATGCAAGTGGTCACGAATCGGAAAGTAGATGTTTGTTGGACCGTGAGTGACATAAAATCAGAAAGAGGATGGATTTCTTGGAGAAAACGTTGGTAGAGGAGTGAGGAAAAAGCTCACAACTTGCCTAATGACACTCTAGTTCAATTTAGGCAACTCTATCCAATATAAAAGTTGCTAAAAGAAATATTTATCTCATAAAAGTAGGATAAAAGCATAATAAATATAACTAGGGTGCATTAGCTCATAAAAGAAAGGCAAATAAGGTATGAGGGCGCATTCACTAGTCTAATATGGTCAAAAAGTGGATAAGGTGGAATCAAGGCACCAGACTAGGTGCTAGGTTGCTTTGTTATCCCAAATAAACTTGTACCAAGGTTCTAAACACTAAGTAAATTAATTAAATGATTAATTTACCCAAGGTCTATATGGTTTAATGTTCCAACACCCCCCATTAAGCCTGACTTTTGAAGTGAGAATTACTATATTAGGGCCCAAGCAACATAGGCATATGGTCACCCCATTACAATTATTATTCCCAAGCAAACTAAGGAAATAGGGAAAACCTCATGGGAATAAAACCCTCCCTTAAAATAGATGGACATATGCACACTAAAATTTTATTGTAGTAGCTCCAAAATTCAGTAGGTATGGTATGATCAAATGTCTGCAGGTATCTTCTTCTTTGGAAGAAGTGGAATATGCTCCAAAAACTTGTCTCGAATGCAAGCAAATATGTAGGTCTTTGAACTTGTTCTTGAAACCAAAGATGGAGAGAAAAAATCCATGAATTATCAGACCATTGTGAAACTTGAAATTCAAGCCATGAGAGGAAGTATCAGCTCTAGTTAGCTCTGATTGCTCTCAAAGCTTAAAATTCTAAGCAGAGGAAGTTAAATCAACTCCAAGGATTGATTGATGGTCCATTCAAGTTATGATCAGTTGAGCACCAATTGTAGATACTTAAAACTTAAATTCCAATGTAGTAGAGTTTTAATCAGATCCAAGATTGTGTATATGGTTCTTTGACATATCCTTTGAACCAGCAGTGGTGAAATCAGAACCAAGAACATCATGACATTCCTGAGAATTGAACCCGAGCAATTTGTAGTGTCCTCCTTCTTCATTCAACCTCTGAGAATAAGAGAAAATGATCATGTAGGAATTCATAGAAAGTATGGAACCAAGGAGTGCAAATGCAGCAGCTCCATAATCATATCTAACCTTCAACATATCATGTAGATCATCATCTTGCATACTAGTAAACTCATGAGAGACAGAGAAGTCAAAAACCTCTTCACAATATAGAGCATACACTGGAAAATCTTGCTCATAATTAAGAGTAGAAGAATTATGAGAGAACAAAGGGGTTTGAATGGACATCTATCCAAAAAAATCAGCTCCATTTATTATCTCTTATTCATCAACAACATGAGAATGCGCACCAGAGGAGAAGGATTGTTCAATTTTAGGAGCAAGAATTGAATATTTTGTAGTTTCTTCAAGAACAACTACATTAGAAAAGTTTGTGGTTGAGACATCTGTGACTTCAATGAGATGATTTGAGGAGGTATTCATGGTTGGATCTCTCTCCATATGTTTTATCTCTTACTCATCGGGTTTCAATCCAAATTATTTGTCTAATGTGCGCTAGAGATCACTTAGAGTATCAGTTGAATCAATGAGGTAGCGCATTTGTGAAGATATGGCCAAACAAATTGCTCCAAAATCTCTATCACTTTCATTAAACCAATAATTCTTCTCTTCTGAGGATTTTGGTTCTTCAACAGCTCCAATAGATATCTCATAGATATATTTTCGGTTGATATATGCATTCAGCTTTGGCTTCCACTCACCGTAGTTGAATGGTGTGAGAAGAGGAACCGAATTCGAATCCATTATAGAAGTTGTGTACCTGCAAAACATACTCTGAAAATTATGCTGGAATATTTATTTGGATCTAAGCTCTGATATCCCTCAGCTCTGATACCATATTAGAATTCAAAACAATCCAAAGATCTGATCCAAATAAGTCTTCACTAAGAATTCATCAGAGACTAGCAAAATTGTGAAGAAATATAGATGCAGAAACATGTAGAATGTAATTCTATTAATTTCGATTACATTATGATTGGTATTCCATAATAATAATACAAATATAGTACATCTTGTATAGATAATTTGAATGCACTAGAGGCAATTCGAGAGGCTCATTGAAAAAGCAGGCTTATTTAGCATTAAAACACCAATCTAGACAATTTAAGCTAAAACCAACTCTATGTAAGTGGTCACGAATGGGAACGTAGATGTTTGGTGGACCATGAGTGACATAAAATCAGCAAGAGGTTGTATTTCTTGGAGAAAATATGGTAAAGGAGTGAGGAAAAAACTAACAACTTGCCTAATGACACTCTAGTTCAACTTAGGCAACTCTATCCAAGAGAAAAGTTGCTAAAAGCAATCTTTATTGTATTGTCCCTTAAATCCAAGAAAAATAAAATTGTATGGGGTAATATTATCATTAAGACCTAATGTTCATTAAAATTAACTTCAGCATTGTGTGATATTGCTAAGAATGATACTTGTATCTTGTCTGGATTTCTTTCATTGACTAGTTGCATGGTAGCTTATTTTTCTCACTGTGATATTTTTGACGTTTATTTGTATGACATTGAACTCGTATGCCTACACCGGTATCTGTTACTCTGCTTTGTCTAATTACTTCATACTTTATTATAACTGCATGTGGGATTTGATGTATAACCTAGTCGTTTATAAGATGTCATTGTGACTATCTTGTCTGTGCTTCCCTTGTAAAATGAGTTGTTGGATTTAATATTTCATCTCCATGGTTTGGTTTGAAGGAACCCTATGGATTTTGGGTGTACTTAGTTCATTATGAGATAATGCATATTTATTCCTTGTTTGCAGGTGCTATGGGTCAATCTCATACTAAAACATAGTTCTAAGTGGGAAGACATTGATGAAAGAATAAACGTTTGAACATTGTAACCAAAGTTATGCTTACATATAAATATGCTTTTCCACAAAATGGGGACCTTCGACTATAGGAAAAGGGTAGTGATCTAATCGCTAGTGGTGGTGGTTGTGAGCATTAATGGAAGCCATGTGAGGACCTCACGGCAGGCCTCCACGTTGGCTCAAGGTATAAGCTTGTTTACCCTACTTCGAAAATCCTCTTTTCATGTTGTTGGGAGAGGGGAAGCGAGCTCCCTGCTCTGTCATTTTGGGCAATGGCGTGAAACAATGTTCTGGTTGCTTGTTACAGGGTTTCCATTGTTTGCACAGCACCCCGAAGGTAAGTGTCTTTCTTTGATAGCTTTGTATCTCTGTTTGTTTTTATTTTAAGTCTTTCATTTATTCTAACCCCTTAGCTTGTTATATGATAGGAGGTCGCAGCGTTGTTCCCAGGGTTTGCATCAGGATAAAGGGGGACCACCAATGCGAATGGTTCGGGTAAGCCCAGGTCTATGCGTCCCTCTCCTTTCATGTGAAACTATGGATGGTCATTCTACGTTTTTTTTTAAAATGAGGTGTGCTGCTTGGTTAATGGATTTTCCATTTGGAGTTACAAGGAGTTTTATGGCAGCCTCTCGGCTTCTTTGTTTTCTAATTGTAATGGTTTTTAAAAGGGAACCTTGCCCAAGGTTTGCGTAGGGTTTAGTCTTTATGAGCCTGTATAGGCATTTTGGATTTTGTAATAATATTTCTGTGTGTAAAATGCCACCAAGCCTGGATCGTGAACTTGTTTCTAAATACAAGTTATATGATAGATTTTGTTGATATGCTCAGTGTAGATGGGATGATTCAGCTGGTGAATGTTGATAGTTTTTCTTGGGTTTTGAATGCTGCATTTAATGATTTAAATGTATCCTATGCTTCTATGTAAAAATCGTTGTTCTGGAAATGAATCGTGTTTATGAGGGGTCTCCCTATGTTCACTATGTTTAATTAATGGAAAAGTGTCTATGGTAGTTCTGTTCTTTATCCTAGGTATTTATTTCTTTATTTTTGGTACCTGGGAAAATACCTGTTGTCGATTTGGTGTGTGCTTTGCTTTCGACGAAGGGCACAAGAATGGAACCCTAGCCCAAACGCGTCTGCGTTGTCTCTGTATAAATGAATTATTATTTTCTATATTTCTCCTATGCAAGCTTATTCGGGTACTTCCCTATGATCTATTTTTTTTTGTAATTTAATTTCTTAATCTATTTGGAATGCCCAGTAATTTAAATGCTAAACATTGTAGAATGTCATTTTAGTATGAAAGGTGGGTGTAGTTTGAATGTTGTGTTTCTTTGGTTTCTCTAGTTGGTAAAAAGCATGATGTTTCTTGACCCTCTGTATAATCGTGGAAAAAGAACCTAGGGTTGTGAAAATCCTAAACTGTGATAAGTAATCTCTGTCATGTATTGCTTCTTTGTTTGTGTGCAAGTTCTCAGGTGCTTCACTTGCTTTTCTCAAGGCTATTTTCCCATCGTGTTAATGTATGTTGTAGTGTTGCATTCGTTCTGGGTATTTCTAACTACCTAGGGTCGCTAAGAAAGGGATTCGATCCCTGGTCTTTGGGGTTCTAAATGTTAACTCTATTTATGAAACTTTAGCGTGTATTCAAATGGTTGAAAAGTTTGATGGTTAAACTAGGGCAATGCGAAATTCAATGTTCAACGTTTTTTTATTTTAATTTATAAAATTAGGGATCTCGTAGGGAGGCTTGTTGCTTAGCCGTTGTTTTTGAAGTTAAATGGAAAAGGTGTCTAAATTCTTAGTTTAACATTGAGCTCTAGCACAATCTAGATTCACTAGCTCTGCTGGAGCGAAATTCATGTAATAAAAGGACTCTGGCCTGTACAGTATTTTTCCCAGAAAGTCACTTGTTTACTAGGATACATCTAGCTTAGAAGTTTTGTGAATTGTAGGTATGTTTAAGCATTGGTTTTTGTAGTTTAATTTATGATGATTTGGGGTTTGAAATTTTTGTATAAGTCTAGAAAGTTCGTTTCTAAATTACAAAGGGAAGAAAGAACTACCCTAGGTTAATCTAACAATATAAAAAACTTTAAATGCTATCTATCTGTAATAAAATTATTTAAATAACCCAGGGTGCCATGACTAAATACTTATGTCAATGGACCAAGAAAATAGATAATTTAACTAAATTTTATGAAAGAAAATTTGCAACTTAAAATGGAAATTTTAATGCTTGTGATTCTATTAAGGAACAAAAAAAAAAATTGATATGGAGAAAGTATAAAACTCTTACCTAAGATTGTGCTGCTTGAAATACCTATATAGCCTACACACTAAAAACACCAATTAATAGGAAATAATCTTAGCTGACCTGTGGAGTTGTAACTGAATAACCTAAGAACTGCCACGTTCCTCCCAACCTTTGATCTAGAACCATTCTCGGTTCTTATTCGGATCACCCCCGCGCTGGTTTGAACATGCAAGAAAATCTAGAACACCTAAGGAAAAGGATGTTTCTCTTTTGGAGTTAATTTCTATAATTTTTCAGGTACAAGATTTAGAATTCTCTTTCACTCCATTAAGAAAGGATGATAAGATAAGCTGCCCCCTCTTTGCTCTTTCCCTTATATTTATAGGTATCTTTGGAATGGGATAGTTTTGTTATCTTGAGTTAACATCAATATTTTTAATATCTTCTTGAATTTAACTCCTAATTTGAAATATATGTAATATATTTAGAAGATCATTTTTAATTATAATTTTTAATAACTTGAACTTTTTAAATTGTTTCTATTTTGAGTTTAAAAAAAGAAATTTATTTTATTTATTTAGTTTATAAAATAACATATATATATATATATATATATATATATATATATATATATATATATATATACACTTATATATATTTACTTATATATATATATATATATAGACTTCAGTTATTTAATTCATTTATCTTTTATTATGCAAATAACTTCCCATGTATAATATTTTCATATATATGTATATAGACTTCACTTATTTAATTTATTTATCTTTTATTATTCATGCATCATATAGCATTATTGTATATTCGATACTTCCTTAATTTATGTCAATTCTTTAACAAAGCCTCTTGTGGGTATGGTTAGTCAACTAAGATAGGTGTCCCTAGATTCCCTTGCATGCTCGATTACCTCGTATTCGTGGAAGTATCTTTCAATCCTTGATGAGAAATAGATAATTATTCAATTAATCAATTTGAATAAGTATGATGAACGTTGGTGCTATTCAGATTTTTTCAAACTCAACACCCTTAAGTGAGGTAACCCCTAGTGCTATTAAGAGCTTATGCTCAACACTCTCAAATGGGAGTTACACTAGTGCAATTCCAGAGCCTTTTGCTCAACACTAGTACTAGGATGCATTTGTAAGATACACCAGGGGATACAATGGCCAAAGATTTGATTCTCCAGAGCTTATGCTTAACATCATGTTGGAGTGCTCTAGGGATTATGCCCAACACTCAATCCTTTATCTTATGGGGTTACCTATGTGCTCCAGAGCTTATGCTCAACACATAGTATTGTAGCCAATGTGCTCCAAGGATTATGCCCAACACATCATAGAAGTCAATCATGTATACCAGAACTTCTGTACAATACATAACAAAGGTCATCTCAGTATATTAGGGCTTGTGCCCAACATATAATAAAAATCAACCAAGTACATCAGGGCTTATGCCCAGAACATAAAAATAATTTGTGTCCATCAAGTCCTATGCCTAATATATATAGAACAAAAGTAAGTCATGTGCATTGGGGATTACGCCCAGTATATGTAACAAAAGTAAAACATGTGCATTGGGGCTTACGCCCGGTATCTATATAATCAAAATAAATCATGTGCATCGGGGATTACACCCAATATATAATATAATCATAGTCAAATTTTTGGGATATTACATCCCTCCCCTCTTATAACAAAATTGTCCCAGTGTTCTAGGGACTAGAAATGAAATCATGAAATAAGGCAAGGTAATCCTCCTCCATGGTGGTTTCATTCTCCCATGTGGCCTCATCAGGCCCAAAGTGCTTCCATTGCACTATTAGCTGGACGATAGTTCGCTTCCTGAGATGTACTTCCCTCTTGTCCAATATGGGAAGGGGTTATGGCATAAACTCCCCCTCTAGTTCTACCTATAACAAGTACCAATCAATCACATGCTTAGTATCATAGACATATTTCTTTAATAAAGAAGCATGAAAAACATTGTGAACTTTTACGTGAGCCATTAAGGCTAATTCATAAGCCACTGGCCCCTTCTTGGCCAGTATCTCAAAGGGTCCACAAAATATGGGGGGAAACTTTCCACATCTCCCCAAGCTCAATGAGATCCTCTTTGCCTTCACTTTTAATAATACATGTTCGCCGACATGGTAATCTTTGTCTTTTCTCTTTTTATCCGCATAACTTTTTCGGCAATCTTGTGCCTCTTTTAGGTTCTGCTGCACTTTGGTGACTAACTGTTCTAGGTCTTTTATTAAGTTTGTCCCTAGCATGAGCCTGTAAACTGGGCTATCCCAAGTCACCAGTGTCCTACACTTTTTGCCATAGAGTACCTCAAACGGACTCATTTTAGCAGAGGTCCGGTACCCATTTTTGTATGCAAAATCTGCGAGGTGTAAGTAGTCCTCCCACTTTGTGGGGTTGTTCATTACGTACATTCTAAGCATATCCTCTAAGATTTAGTTTACCCGCTCTGTCTATCCGTCTGTCAGCGAATGGTAGGTTGTACTAAATTTTAACTGTGTCTCCAAACCGGAGAATAAGGATCTCCAGAAATTACTGGTAAATTTTGTGTCTCTGTCCGAGATGATTGCCTTGGGTATCCCATGCAATTGGAATATTTCTTTTAGGAAAATGTCTGCAATGTGGACAACTTTGTATGTAGATTTCACCGGGATGAAGTGTTCCTCTTTGGAAAATTTATCGACCACTACAAATATGGAATCATTATGTTTCTTTCTCTTTGGTAATCCTATAGTGAAATCCATAATCATAACCTCCCATTTCCATTATGGACTGGGTAGTGGTTGCAGCAAACCTGAAGGGTGTTGATGCTCTTCTTTGACCAGTTGACATTCCTGGCATTTGGAGATGAAAAGTGCTCTGTCGGTCTTCAATTTGGTACAGAAGAAGTGTTTATTTACTACCAATATCATCTTTTGATATCCAGGATGTCCATAGTAGTATTTTTTATGAAACTTAGTTAAAATGTTTTACTTGATGTCTCCGTCGTCTGGAACATAGAGTCTTTCCTTCGACCATAAAAATCCTAACTCGTCAATCTTATATTCCTTTTGTTGTTGGAATAACCTTTCCTGTATCTTTTTAAGGATTTCAACATAGAAACAGACATTCTTGCTTGTTTCTCTAATTCTGTCGTGCAAGTCTGAATCTGTCTGACTCATAGTCACCTCATACAACATATAAGCTCTGCAACTCAAGGCATCGATAATCTTGTTCTCCTTCCCTTTTATGTGTTTCAACTTGAAGTGGTACTCGCTGAGGAAATCCAACCATCTAGATTTCCTAGCATTTAGGTCAGGTTGGTCAAATAGATACTTCAAACTCATATTGTCCATTTTCAAAAGGAACTTCTTCCCCATGAGGTAGTGTCTCCACACCTTTAAAGCGTGGATGATGGCAGCTAACTCAAGATCGTGCATGGGGTAGTTCTACTTGTGTTCTTTTAACTTTTTTGACTCGTAGTAGATTGTGAAATCATTCTGCATGAGGAATCCACCATGTTCTTATTTTCTTGCATCCGTGCAAACAACGAAATCCCCATCGGGATCCGCAATCCGTAGTATAGGTGCACTAGTCAAAAGTTGTTTTAGTTTCTGGAAATTTTCTTTACATTTGGTCATCCAAAGGAATTTGTTTTCCTTTTTTCTGTAAGGAGGTCATGGGACAAGCAATCCATGAAATGTTCTTTATGAACTTTAGGCAGTAACCTGCTTATCCCAAGAATGACCTTATGTCGGTGACGCAAGTAGGTGTAGGCCATTCCTCAATGGCTTTAATACTTTCTGGGTCGACCGCTATTCCCTTTTCTTAAGTGATGTGACCCAAATACTGTATTTGCGTTTTGTAGAAGTCACACTTGCTAAATTGGGTGTAAATTTGGTCTTCCCGTAATACCCGCAACACAATTCGGAGGTGTTCCTCATGTTCCGCCTCACTCTTAGAGTAAATATGTATATCGTCTGTAAAGACTAGTAAAAATGTATCCAGGTATTCACTAAAGATATTATTCATCATGCACATAAAATTGGCTGGTGCATTGGTCAACCAAGTCCCTCTTTGGTGGTAGTCCTGGTATTTCCTCGGGAAATACATCTTTGAAATCTACAAGAACCGGAAAATCTTCAATTTTTTGTTCTCTCTCGGATTCTACGCTTTGAATGTTAACCACAAAAAGTTTGAAACCCTTCCTTATGCATTTCTTTGCTTATAGGGCGGATATCTGTCTGACAAAAACTTTCTTGGGTATGCCCTAAATCCTTCTTTGATCCCCTTGGTTGTATGTGCATAAGATCGACTTGTTTAAATAGTCGAGCATGACATGGTGTTGTTCCAACCATTACATGCCTATAAGTACGTCATACGATCCTAAAGGTAAGATATTTAAATCTACCTTAGTCGGAAAACCCTTCATATCTATCTCGCATTCCTTTACTAGTTTTGAAACCTTCCTTTTTGTACCAGTGGCTAGTTGTACCAACCATGGTTTCCCGTGTTTCTCTCGGTTTAGTTTACATGTGTCGACAATTTTGGGGGAAATATAGCTTCGGAAAGCACTGGGGTCGATCAAAATTGAAATAGTTGTGTTTGAAATTTTACCTTCTATCTCTACCATGGTAGCCTGATGGTTTGCTTGTTGGCCATCGAGTGCTGCATAGATCCTTGGTGTCCCTGCCATGTCCCCTACCATTGAGTTTTCTTGTAAGTTGTGTAGAACTCCATTTGGTTTGTTTGGACAATCTCTGAAGTAGTAGTGGGGCCCTTGGATTTCCAGCAGCTAACTTGTAGCGAGGCAGCCTTGGCTCCTCTGTTCATTGTTGGTATGTTGGCATTTGTTGTGGGCACATTTAGGCGTGCACGAGGTCTATTGAAATTTTTGTTTGGTGGGAAACTATTATTTTGTTTTCTGTATGGCGGTGGCCTAAACCCTAGTTTTCGGTTGTCGAAAAAGGAATTGAATCCGTCCCGACTTCCATTTATATTTTCATTTCTCAGTTTCCCATGCTCGTAGAAAAGTTTGGCTTTGTGCAATGTTACGTCTAGAGTTTTGGGTATGTTGAACTCAATTCTCTCTCAAAAATTTGGAGGAAGACACCCCAAAAACTGTTGTATCTTGACCTTTTCATCTTTTATGTATGGCACATAGTGTAGCAGATGTAAAAATCTGTTGATAAAGGCATCCATGGTTAGGGAGCCCATCCGAAGTTCATGAAACTCTTTTATCTTTTTGTCAAAGAACCTTTCTAGCCTCTACTTTTCCCGAAATAAATTGCTGAAGGTACTCCATCTGATATCGTTTACTTCGTGCTTCTTAGTATGCTTCAGGTCTCTCCACCACCTGGCTTCCTTTTCGTTTAAGTTATAAATGGCCAGCCGGGCCTTCATCTCACTAGAGTAATTGTGCACTCAGAAATATTTATTCATTCCCAAGAGCCACTCTTCATCATTTTCACCTGTATTCATTTCTCTTTCATAGGTTAGGGCTGTGATCTTCTGAAATTCTCCATGTAGACTATCATCATGTTTGTGTCTTTTCTTGCAAGGGGAGGGTGATACATCACTAGAAGAGATTTTATATTCCTCTTCCATGAAGTCATGTGTGTGTTCTTCTCATCCCTCCTCCCTATGATTGCTGGTCCTTCTTTTATGATTGTTGGTCCTTCTTTTATGATGATAGTTTTCTTTGGATTTGTTTGCTGAGTGGGTGGACTTCCTATGGGGGGTTACGCCTATCAATCTCTGAAGTAGAGCTTCATTTATTGCTTACTGTTCTCTCCTTTCATTCATGTTTCCATCTTTAAAACTTTGTAGATCTGCTTACAAACTCTGTATTGTCTTTAATAAGTTAGAATTCAATTCCACCACGAGTTCCTCTTCTCGGGGTGGTGAATTCAATTTCCCATGTTTATTGTTGTTCTCTTCTACGTCCATGATTCATATTGCTCTTTATATCTGTAGAATTCAATCAGTCAATAAAAAAACCAATATTCTATTAGTTTTATAAAATCATAAGTAAAGTTTTGAAAATATATTTCTGCAGCGGATGTCTTTTTAAGTAGCGAGCCCAAAAGGTCTCTAAGTGTTCGACTATGGGCTTTGATACCACTTGTAATGTCCCTTAAATCCAAGAATAAAATAAAAAATTGTATGGGGTAATATTATCATTAAGACCTAAGGTTCATTAAAATTAACTTCATCACTATGTGATATTGCTGAGAATGATACTTGTATCTTGTCTGGATTTCTTTCGTTGAATAGTTGTGTAAGCATGTGCAAGCCCCTTCAGGATTTGTGAAAAGATCCTTGAATATACCTAGTGTCAAACTTGGTTCAACTCACTCTCGGCACAAATCCTTGGATTTGCTAAAAGAGGTCTCATTGGTTATTTTACTCGCTTCTAGCCTTCTCTAAGAATAATGGACCAATGTATCTTAAAGAACTAGAGAGCCCTTATCCAAGGAAATGTGTTTCATCAATTTTGGAGAAGGTGTTATTTCACTTTCCTATTTGAAAAAAAGGAATATATAAGTTTGATTTAAAAAAATGGTTCATACTTCATGGGGATAAGAGGAATGCATCTAAATAGATGGGCCCTATATTTCTATATGAGGTATATGTCCCCTCAATAGCACTAGTGTGGGTGTGTCTACCTCGTTTTCCCTTGCATTACTAGAGTGATGAATATCTCATTGCTATTGGAAATTATCTAGGTCATTGCATTGATATATTGAAGCCCAAATTAAGTAAGTTCATGTCACGTCCCCTCCCATCATACCAGTGCGATGGAGAGGATCGTGATGCTAAAACTGGGCATCTAGCCCCATGAACTTATTAAATAAGCATTCACATAATATAAAAGACATATGGAAATGTATAATTATAAGAAAAAAAAGCGGAAGTAATTTCAATTACACATCCATCATACGTTCAAGATATTCATCAAATAAATAAATGCAAAGTTAACACTAGAGAATACTTATCTTATAACAAAGTAGTCCCAAGCAACTGGCTGTGCAACTGCAACGTTCCACCCAACCATAGGCCAGTTGTGCTTATCAACGTCTTGATACAACTGCCACCCCCGAGCTAGGCATGATTTCTACAAGGAACCAGGGAACAGCAGACTCACACATAGCCAAGCATACACCAAGATGAGCCAATCCAATCTGCAATTGGGTTTATCAGGCTGCTAGGAAATGGAAAGGAAGAATTGCTAAGCTAGTGAGCTCAACCACAGAGCTATGGATACCTCTACCAGATCTATTTAGCTTGGCACCCACAATACCTACACACCCCACTCAAGGAAGTATTCCCTTCACCAATGCACAGTCCCTCAGGCCATACCTTCCAATCTAGAGTGTCCAAGGTGTGCATAGAAGAGTAGCCAGCCCTCTTGATCTTCTTGAGAGGTTATTTCCTCCACTAGGTTTATCAAGCCAATTTTGTCCACTACCACTCCAAGTTTCTTGCTCACAGATTCAAATCAAAACAGGGATGCACATAACAGCAGAACCACACTTATTGGGCATGATAAAAATGTTTCTTCAGTGGGATTCCCAAAGAGGGGGTTTCTACAAATTCAGAAAAACGTGGGAAAGCCCAAAAACGTAATGGCAATTGGGGAACAAACCTGGAGAGCAGAAATCATTTTCAGAAAAACTCCCATGGGTATTTTGGAGCAAAAACGACCTCCATCACAGTCCCAAATCGTGGCCCTTCTCTCCCAGCTGCTGTATAATGCAAAAACGACTCCCAGGCATGGAAAATGCAAGAAAAATGGTGAAAAACGTGATGGGGAAAGACCCAATAGTTCAGACTGCATGAGAGAGGAAAGACTATGGGTTTAGAATGGCTTTGGGCACCATTTCGTGGGTGTTTTCTTGCCCAATGAGACAAAATACAATTTCCCAGGTTGATGTCTTTCCCATACACGAAATTGGCTGCCATACCTCTTCATTCCCAAGGCATTAACTTCCTCAACCAATTTGTGGAAGAATTAAATGATTGGGTGCCCAACCCAAAATGGGTAGTTGGTGGTTTATGGGTTTTCTCATTGACACATGGATTAACACCATTGGCTCAAGGGTTTGAATAATTTCCCTCCCCATTCCTTGTAGAATCATGCCCCCATCTCTTTGTTGCATTGTATAGCCAGTTGTGGGTTTTTCATTAAAATTCGTATTTACATGATGTCTTAATTTACATTGTGCCTATCTAGCACAAGAACCATAGGCATCTATTTTTAATTGCCGATACATAAAACGCTAAATCAATGGTGGGGCCTTGGCCTTGAGCTCCTCACCATGATTAAGTAACAATATTTACATCATTTACGATTTAATGTGAAGGGGGTCAAAATGGGAACGTGACAGTTCACTTATTCCAGGATATGCATGGATGCAATCTAGAGAAGGGCCCCCCCAAGGCCATAAACATCTCAATAGATAACTAGGATTATACACAAAACATAGATTATAAACAACTTCCTTTTAATTGTGATATCTGTCACAAATATGAACATTTTGCAAGAGATTGCAAACAAACACTTGCTCAGAATAATACTGTGGAAAAAGACCCAAATTTGAAACAAGTTAAAAAAGTTCCAAAGCTAATGTTGGTGCTAGTCCCTTAATTGTAAAAGGAAATGAAAACTCTATAGATACCAAAGTATTAGTGCCCAATGCATATTCCAACAAGTTTGTTGTTCTCTCTTAGATTTATCTAGATCACCCCCTTGAATATCAAGCACCACCCATATAAAAATCTAGTGCCCCTTCATAACCTCGGTACATTCTAGTCTCCTCACACACGGTGTTAAAATAAATTTACCCTTTTCTTGATCCTCTATAGTTTCAATTTATGGTATAACCTATTGTAGAAGTGATCTCTTCTCAATAATTAGTGTTGTAGTTACTCGGAAGAAGGACACGCAACACCAAGAAGAAGGATAACAAGTATAAAAAAATGCGTAGTTGCTAAAGAAACCTGGAAGAAAACCCTTGAAATATAAGTGGGAATGGATTGCAATGAAGGAAAAATGTTTGGGTCTACAATATTCAATAAGAAAAACTCTTTTAGAATGATTTTTAAAGGTTTTCCTATAAAAATCCATGGATTGTAGAAGTGAGTGTATTCTCTCGGTGGGGATTTGCAACCTCCATTGGGTAAATAATTTTTTTTTCTCCTAGAATTGTAGAGGGTTAGTCAATATAAATAAAGTATATGTATTAAAAGTTATTATAATAATGAAAAGACATGTTATCCTGCTGCACCAAGAAACAAAATTGTAGGAACAATTGTAATGGATAGAAATGCTTCTGGTAGCTTGTGTACCATGTGGGATGAAAGTTCCTTTGATTTATTGGAATATCAATGCACCTAGAATTGGGTCTTGGTGATATCGGTTAAAAGGGAATTTGGGTAGCAAATAAGGATATTCAATGTATGATGTTCCCATGTAGTATGATTAAAAGGTGGATTTATGGAAGTATTTGATAGAAATGAAAGCTGTCGAAATGGACAAGAAGTGAATAGTGGTAGGAAGTTCAATGTATTCTTGGAAGAAAAATAAAAAAGGGGTTCCTCAATAGTAAGGTTCCCATTCAAGGAGAAAATGGAATATCTGATAGTCGAATGGGATTTAGTATATATTTTTCCCAAGAAAGGTAAATACAATTGGTAAAAATTATACAATGGGCCTTGGTCACATTGTAGCTCAATTGGATCAGTTTCCAGTGTATGGTGATTTCTTTTGGGGTAGCAGTATGATTAGCTCAAAGCTCATCCCATTTATTACATATTATCAGAAGCCAATTTATCTTTCCTTCTAGTATTTTAAAATTTTAGGACTCGTTCCTTTCTATTTTAGCCCATTATGTCTTCAAGAAATAGTTGTGACGAAGATATTTCAAAGGGTATGGAAAACTAGAACACAAGTCTCACTCACTTTTATTTGGGAATTTAAATTGATAATGGTAAAGGAAGAACTAAATGTATGGGATAAAACATTGTTTCGGCCCCCAACTAAAGAAAAACTAGATATACAAGATTAGATAAAAAGTATACAAGTTGAAATGGTGACACAAAAGTATCAAAGAAATATATAATGGAGTAAAGAGAGCTAAATACAAAACTCTACTAGGCATTCAAGTGAGAGGAGCAGTATTTGAAACTTAAATCACAAATTTTATACCTATGAGCAAATGATAAAAAATCAACTTTTTCATAAAAATACAAGAATAGGCATCTACAGAGTCATGTTAGGGAAATAGATAATCATGATGGTTCTAGAGTTGCAAAAATCTAAGAGATAAAATAAGAGGCTTATGCTCAATTTAAAAATCTATATAGTGAAGAAGAGGAAGTGGACTTAGTGAAACGTGCAGATGTTGTAGGATATTCCTTCCATAGTCAATAGTGTTCAAAACATGGGTTTGGGTAAAGAAATAGTTCAGGAAGAAGTTGTTGAGGCGATTTGGACCATGAAATTGGATAAGGCACCGTGACTGGATGGATTTTTTGATGCATTTATCATCAAATGGAACCTTTGCAAAATGGTAAATCAAGCTAAAATAAATCCGAAGATAGGAAGAGTTACAAATTGCACTTTCATAGAATTGACTCCCAAGCAATCTAGGGCTGTAACTTTTTCAATATTTAGATTATTTTCCCTCTTTGATTCCGCGTATAGCATTCTTTCCAAAATATTCGCAAATGGAAACGAGAAAATTATTCGAAATCTCATCTCTGAAATTAGGGTGGATTTATGGAGAAGAAACAAATTATTGGCAATATTTGGTTTGTACATGAAGTAGCTCATTCCAATAGTAAAAGTAAAATATAGGTATTATTATCAAGCATGATTTAGATAATGAATTTGATATAGCGTACCATTATTTTCTCTTTTTTGTTTTGTCCATATTTACATTTTTAGAGGTATTTATCAGATGGATCAAGTCTTGGATGGTTAGTCCTTGGATTTCTCTTTTGGTTAATAGAAAGCTTACATGCTTCTTCCAAATTTCAAGAGATCAATGACAAGAGTGCAACCTATCACCAATTTTATTCATTTTGATGGTTGATCTCTTAGAGTAAGGTTGGAAAGAGAGAGGAAACTAGGGAACTCGGAAGGAATCAACATAACTTGAGGATTCAAGACCATAAATCATTCTCAGTTTGTCTATGACACTCTACTAATGGGAGGAACCTCAAAAATATTAGCAAATATATTCAAGTATATTCTGGATCTATTTATGAAGGTGTCGTAAGGGAAAAATAATAAACAAAAATTTTGTATATAATGTTAAAATATCTTTACTCTTTTGGTGAATTCTATTGCTCGAATTCTCAAATTTCCTTATGATAGAAACTAGACATTGATCAAGTATTTGGAAATGGCTATTTCTATAGGCAATTAACCCAAAATTGTGAACAAAGTTCATATTGTACCAAAAAATGAAAAATAAAATGCATCGTTTGGGTGCACAATGGTAAAATTTGGTCAGCGATCATCCTTATCAAATGAGTTCTTTTAGCACTTCATATTTATCAAGGATCTATAATGTTAGCATCGACAGGTGTAATGGCTTAGATTGTAAATGATATTCAAAAATTATTATGACAAGGGGGGACATCAATGAAAAAAAATCCCATCTGGTGAAATGGGAGATAGTGAGAGCTTGTCAAAATCATGGCGGTTTGAGGATAAAAAATTTGAAGTTGAGGGATCTAGACATTGGGGGAAACATACTGTGGTGGCTTGACTTGGGTGGTCAAGAATGGTGGAAGAAATCATTGCATAAGAAACATTTATGATAAACAAGGGAACTATGTATAGATCATTTCCATCAAGGAACCAAAGGTTCTCAATTATGGAGTTTATGCAAGGTGGTGGGTCCTATTATCAAAGATAATTCATCATGGGTTCTAGGCATTAGGGAATTTTTTTATTTGGAAGTACAACATTCTAGGAAAAATTCCCTTAGATTCATATCTAGAATTACTCAAAGTAAAGGAATGGATATCTAATAAGGGTCTATGCAGATTGTATGACCTATTTGTTTTGGAAAATGTAGGCATGGGAAATTGAAAACAATGGAAAGATATGAGTTCCCCAACCCATTTAGCCGACATTGTTCACAGAAAGTTCTCCTTCTTAAAAGGAATGGCTCCCATAAACATATCAACAAAATATAGACTAGGATGGGGTGAAAAAGATGAAAACTATTTAGTCAAATAACACTACAAGATGCAACTCAACAACCTTTAGAAACCACCCATTTCAATAATTTGGAAATTCATTTGGCATAGTGATGGGATTCGAAAAGTCATTATTTTATGTTAGGCTTTAGTTTATGGAAAATATTTAACTATTGAACATGTATGCCATCAAGTAAGTGGACCTTCTTGATTCTCTCTGTTCCTATAGGTAAGAGAATCCTCAACTTATCCTTTGGGGAATGCATCTTTGTTCAACAAATTTGGAAATTTGCTTTTTCTAAGTTGGGAGTTACTATATATATTCCAAGGAGTTGGAATGAAATGTTTGTCATGAATGAAAATACCAGAACTTGAAATCGTTTAATAGGAAATATTTGTTAATATGATCTTGGATTCCACTTCCCAAGCACGTATTCTAGAAGGTATGGCTTGCAAGGAACATAAAAATATTTCAAGTAGAGAAATCCACTTTGAATTAGATAGTAGCATAAGCAAGAGGAATCGTAAATGAGGTTATTATCAACAAATGAATTAAAGGTATATATGTTATTATGTTTCACTTCTTGAATTGGAAGAGAAAACATGGTTGAAATACATTATAGTCAAGGTCACCGTCTGGTACAAAATAATATATCGAAAACCTAGGGCATATCAAGAATGGAAAATCAAGTTAGATCCAACTAAGCTATAGAAGTAGGTGATAGGACAAAAATGGCATCTTCTCTTTATCAGCAACGAATCCAAAGGAAACCCATGTGTGGAAAGCATGGGGGGGGGGGGTTATCGATAACTTGGAGGGAAAACAAGAATTGATATACACTTAGGGATAGGTGATTTGATAGATAACTAATAAAAAATATTGGCGTTATACCAAGGTATGCTCATATTGCATGAGATCAAAGCAAGGGAGCTATTGGTATTTGGTGATTCAACAATTGTCAACAAACAAATGAGAAGATAAGGACAAGTATCATAGCCCCCTATCAACAAAATTGTAGAAAGGGGGAAAAGATTAATCATTTATTTTGATGATATAGCCTTTAGACACATACTTCGAGGATGTACTAATCAAGTGGATTAAATGAAAAATGTTGCAGTGGGTTTAAGAAAGGACTTGTTGGTTAAAGGGGTAATAACTCCTTCAATTATTTAATAACATGAATTTAACCATAGGTCTGATCATGCATGTGGTTTGGAATGAGAATATAATTTAGCAGTGGATTGAGGAGGGCATTTACAACCCGATATTCTTTGTACTCCTCTCACTCTTTCAAGATATTGATCACAGGAGAAACAATATTGACTATGAAATGATGGAAAAATAAGGTACAAGTGGGATAATGATGTGGATGGAGAGCTTTAACATCAACATGGATAGCGTCCATCGTGTGTAATTTTGGTCTATTTCTCCACATTGGCTCTATTGACAACAAAGGTTTTTGGGAATTTGCAACCCTCACTACTTGGTATTCTCCTTAACTAAATTAGTTCTTGGTTTATTTGGGTGTTTAAATGCTTCAAATAATTTGGTGTATTGTGAATTATGGACTCGTGAAGGAATTGGTAGTGTGACGAAGGTGACAGGGTTGAATTTATTGGTGAATTAACTTTGTGGGAGATAGGATGTCATGGATAAGCATGAACATAGAATTAAGTGTGCTCAATATGAATGCATGGACGAGATAAAATTATAAGGGATTTAATCAAATAGATGGATGCCCTCCATACCTTAATTAAGTATTTGAATGAGAGTGTTGAAAATTATGTTGAAGCACATGAGTGCAAAATTAACAAGATTGAGAAAGAAATGGAGGCCAACACAAACAAATTAGCCAAGTTAAATGCATATATTGGCATGCACTATAATATTATTCTAGGATTTGCATGAAGGTTGCAATCCATAGTGAAAATAGCCTCTATTTTAGTGGGTTTAGCTTTAGACGAATGTAGATAAGATTCCATATTGCAACAGGGCATTGTAGTGGAAGAGGAAGCATCTAAGCAAGCCAACAATGGTTAGCAAGAGAAGAATGATCAAGAATTGCAAGAATCCTAGAGTGGGCATGGTTATGTGTAATTCATCTAGGTTTTGTTATGTTTTTTTGTAAGTTTGAAATGTGGATAGTTTGTTAGAATCTATCAAGAATATAGTTTTTAGTAGCTCAAGGTAGAAACACCTTGGCTATCGTGTCAAGAATGAGGGTGGAAATTTTGAGTAATTTCGGAAATTTTGCATGTCAATTTGGGACTGTATGTTTTCCTATTGATTTATAACTATTTTCATATTAATAAAAAATTTACTCATTTTTTAAGAAAAAAAGAAAAGAAAAAAGCTTTAGTGGAACTTTAATAGCAAAAATGTCATGATACCATGAGACCAATTTTGTACCAACCTTTACAATGTTTTAACACAAATGAAAACCTTTACTGAGCATTTGTTTAGTTTCCTTCAAGGATATGTGTTCTAAATGCATTTGAAAGGTTTGAATCTCCATTGAAACTATATGATCTAGTATTTTCATTTGTCTTAAAGGATATGTGTTCTAAGTGCATCATGTCAAGTGAGTTCAAGACTTATTTTGAAAATATCTTAAGAAAATAAAAGGCTCAAAAGAGAGAAGAAACATTTTACCCCATACATGAATATTTATGGGAATGATTTCTTAATGAGAACGACGATAGAAAATATGTAAGGGAATCATGAGATAAATTTCCATATGACATAGCAATAGAAACCTACTTGGAAAAAATACCAAGAACTTATAGAACCAACCAAAAACTTACATGACCCATTATTTAAATTTATTTTTGATTCCATACTACAATTGTATTGCTAATTACTAATGTTGTATTTTTGTTTTACAATATATACCAAAATCATGATTTGGTGAGCCCCCCTTTTTCCATGGAAAATGTATCTAGTGATACATTCCAATTGCTTCCTCACAGTGCATGACTAACACTCAGTGTAAATGTCATCAGTGTACACCATGTACTCCTAACCCAAGGGACACTACCTAATTTGAACCTGTGACCTCTTAGAATCTCCACCTTGAAACTGGTCCGTCTAAACCATTTGAGCACCTAACTCATTGAGATTATTTTGGCCATCAACCTATAAATAAAGAAATGAAATCAATTATTTCATAAGGATGTAAGAAATTTTAGGAAAACATTAGAGATGAATAAGAGGTCAAATTATTTACCCATTAAGTATTTTTTAATACTAAAAAAATCATATTTATCTAATTTTAAGAAGCCTAGGAAACTATACTCATAACAATGAACATATCTAGAATAAATGAACTATTTTTTTAGTTCTTCTTTGAAAAAAATAGGATATATGGGAAAACAAGAGTTGCATGCAGCATAATCCATGTCTTGTAAAAATAAGTTATAATTATAAATTATTTATTTAAAAAAACATAAGTTTAATTAACTATTATGAAATTTAAAAAAATATTAAATTAATCACAATATATAAAATATTACAAATAAAAAAATCATTATTAACATTTTCAAATATCTCTCTTTGAATTTTTACTATCACAACAGGTTCTGAACAATGTCACATTTAAACATTAATTTAAGGAAAATTACTTCAAAATGTGTGAATACAATATTTAAGGTTCACAATGACATCCAAACATTGTCGGTTTTCTTGTGCATACACATCAAAATACATACATTGGCTAACCATATTTTCCTTTGCAAGATGAATTATTAGAAAATGGGACTTTTTCAAAATCGGCAAAGCACCACCCAATTAAAGCAATAATAGTGCTTCATATTATCCTGAATGGCTTGAATCCTTAAAAGGGTTCTCAAAATTGAGATTTATCCAGGTCATCGAAGTAGAAATGTTGCAATGCCTTTTCAGTTGATATTCTCTTGGATGGCTCAAAAACTAGCATTTTCTGCAAAAAACATGAATCCAAGTCTCTTTAGTCTAATATACCTACAAAAGAACATAGGTGTTTCTATGCCTTTGTACTCTCAGTTGTTTGGATTTCCAGTTGTGATTTTATACATAAAATTATACTTGTTCCTATTAAAAAAATCAAGAACTATGCCAAACAATTATGGACAACTTAAACAAATCAAGATGGTGAAGCCAACAAAAAAATGCACAATAGTACATCTACCCAACAATAGAAGGGCATAGAGAATTGGCAGAAATACCTCAATGATAACAAATAAAGGGACAACTTCAATATTTAATCCATTTAACATTGATGTTGGAAATAAAATGCACAAACATAAAATTCATCATCTCTATAGTACTCAACATTTAACCCAATATTTGACATTATTGTCAGAAACAAAATGCACGCACATAAATATCATAATATCTATAGTACTCAAGAGTTCCATACCAAAAAATGTGAATGGATCTTTAATGAATACCATGTAGGTCACTAGCTAAGTGTTAGGTTCAACAATAGGATAATTTGGAACTAATTATTATAAAAAAAAGTTACACCTATGGTAATGAAAGAGATGGGAAAAAACCTCTTACAAGCAATATTTTTATGGTAACAAGTGCAACAAACTACAAGATGTCCTGATCATATAATTATTGTATGTTCTATGAGGAAAAAACAAAAATGAATTCAAGAAGTATTTTTGGGAATTTTATCAATAATTTTACACATAGAAAGTGAAACAGACATACCCCATTTTCAAACAATAAAGCTACTTTTTAAAGCAACAGTTCCAAAATACTATTGTATACATATAGAACATTGTTAAATTGCAACCAGGAAAATGACTTACCAATCAGGTCTTCCATGTTGGCAGGTTTGACATCAACAATGTTGAAATGTTGATTACATATTTCCAAGTTCAATATTCTTAGGTGATCCATCGATATGAAAGTTTCACCATCACTAGAAGAAAAAAAATAAGCGGTCAAAACCAAATCCAAACATAAAAAACATTAACCCAAACAAACAATATGCTTACACAAAACAAATTCACATTCAACTAAGAACTGCTCACCATATTCGTACCTACTGATTTTCTTGCGGGAAAGGCCACCTAGGGGCACCACACAAGGCACTAATCATATCTTTAATACCAAGAACATATAAATATAACTAGTTCATAGATAGAATTTTTTACACTACAAGCCCCGAGGGGTAGCTCAGTTGGTTGGATATTCTGGGACCAAGACAGCACAAGGTCGAGGTCGGGGTTTCAATTCTCTAAGTTGTTTGTGGTTATACATTGAATTAATTCTGACAATGGTGAGGCCCCTTCGGGTGGGCCCCCTTGGCTTGGACCTGTGGACGTAGCAAGCTCTAGGGTCGTGAACCACATTGAAAAAAAAGATTTTTTTTACACAACAAAAGTCTTTTTAAACAAATGACATATCATAAAACTTAATGGTTGCAAGGACTTAGGATGGTAAATTCAGTAAATTATGCAAATCAATCAACATATATTCAAAATGGTAACTAGAAGTCAATAAAGAGTAAAACCAAATTCCAATAGTGTTTTGGGTTGCAGCAAAAGTATATCTAGCTAAAATAAGGATCCAAATAATGTTGATCACTCATTTCCCACTGAAATCCAAGCAATACTCCTAGTATATTATAGTATGTTGATACTAAGCACAACCCAAAACAAACTCACATCAACTAATATCTTAATGATTGGAAATACTTGGGATGGGAAATTCACAATTATGTAAATAAATCAACAAATATTCAAAGGGGTAACTGAAAGTCACTAAAGGGTAAAATCAAATTCCAAGCAACAAAAGCATATCTAGTTGAAATAAGGATCCTGATAATGTCCATAACTCAATGGAAATTGCCCACTAAAATCCAAACAATAATCCTAGTATAATATATTATATTGATACTACCCCCCAACCCAGCTCCCCCCTCCAACCACCCCAAGAGAAACCTTAATGAATGTTTCTCATGTACTTCTTTGCAAAGAAAATAACTCACAAAATATTAACAATACAATATTACAATAGATAATTGATGTATCATCCATATCTTCCCATTCCCTTTGAAACTTTATCACCACAAATAGCAAAGAACATTTTCCCAACCAAATATACATAGTTGATACATACCAATATTCGAAGCTTCTAGTTTACCATAACAGAACTTCTTAAACCTGGACCAAACTTATACCTAATTAATTTGTCCATTAGTTCTGATTTCAAACAATTGTAGTCTTAAAATTTAAAATCCACTTAACCTAATTACAACCAACACATTTTCTTTCGAACTAGCTTCCTGTATATCCTCTCTCAAAGCAGCCTTGTAAGAATGAGAATGGATTGGTAATAAACTTGCTTGCATTGTGAACATATTTATCCCATCTCAGCATTGTTAAGGTAGGACCTAGGATGCCCAAATATTGATTGAGATATGAAAAAAAAATTAAGCAATACAACACACATACACACACACACCATGAGACAAAAACTAGTAGAATATCATTCATGAATCTCAAATTTGGAAATAAATCCAAAAATAAGAGTTATCATTAAGCAAGGACCATACCCTCTATTTATAACTTGATTTGTAAAAATATGGTGTTATCATTCTTTTCTTTTCTTTTCCTTTTTCTTTTTCATTCATGTGACCAAAAAACCAGCTGAAATAGATGACGCAAAGCCAAAATGGCCAATAAAACATTTTAAAAATATGAAACTTTATTGAAACATTTCAACCATGTTTCAAAGGATTTTTGTACAAGGAAACATCTCTGAAACACTGAAATGTGTTTTCAAGACCTAAGGGTGGAGCCCCTTCAATCTCAACCTGCATAACACTATATTCTAAAAACTATAGTTTTAAAATGTTTTTCAAATCCAAACAATCTATCAAAAACATCTAGCCTTTTGTTGGGAAACCGAAAATAACAATTGAAAATTTGTGTTGATCAAATTAGCCTAGTCAACTTGAGAAAATGAGCATAAATACACTAAGCTTGAAAATTTAACCAATTTAGAATATCAAAAATACAAGACATTATTTTAAAGAGATGATAATGAGAAATATAGAATGCGATTTGAAAAAAATTATCCTCTAAGAAAATATATAGGAATATAAGATATGTTCCTATAGTGCAGCCCTGAGAGGATGAATTTCTCTGATCCAAACTCCCATAGCAATGGGTTACTCTTCTATTCACAAAGAAAGGAATGTACCAAGCAATATCAATAGGAATAATGCTTTTACGGTCAATGTTGTCAAAAAAAAGCACACGATATATCTCTCTAGCAACAATAAAGACATAAATGCCTCAATGACATATCACTTATTCACTAAAAATAGATATCACTTTGTCATTGAAAAAAGATATAGCCATTTTATTCAAAGCCAAATTTCCCAACAATGACATGAATAAGAATACAAGAAAATACATTTTTCTACATATGTGGATTCAACTGTGGGAAATCAATTATATCAAGCAAGCAGGAGTAAATAAGCTTCTATCCACACAATCAAAGTGTGACAAAGTTGTGGTAGAATGTTCAAAAATTTATCATGGGAGCTACAATGTTGGATGAAAAATCATTTGAGATATCTAGCAAGAGTTATAGCCACCTTCATTACTCAACCAAAATTTTTCATCTCCATTCTTTTAACTCTCTTCAAGTTACAATCCCTCTTACCGTCGAATCCCTTTTACTCGTTGCATAAGGAAATTCAAGTAGCATTCCATATAAAACAATTTAACATAAGCCAAACTAATGACTAATGAAATGCATTGACTTACATTATTTCCATGAAATGAAATTATTACCATCCATAAATCAAATGAATATGTCAAGTGTTGGCTTAAACTTAGCATATATAGAAGAGAAAAAAGGCATGGCCTTTCGTAGGTGCCTACATTTGCTTATTAGTGTGTATGGTATATCCAATGGGCATAAGACCTTTTAAACTACTCAACATCGTCAATAAAATGCAAGCAGCTAGAACTCAAAGACTGAACTATAAATTCAAATAATAAGTTTAACAGCCAAATTATAACAGACATAGATGTCAATTAAGCAATTTAAATGGATGGTCTAGATATGCTAATTGTTGTAATCAACCACAGTTTTAGTGAATTCATTTTATTGTGTATAATCACATTTCACACCATGAACTACAAATGGAGTTTAATTCATATATATGCAATCATACATGAAGTCCACAAAAATAGACACAACAATCAATCTCACATTACAACACATCTCATGGCTCTATGGGCATTCAACAATTTACACATCCATGCTTATATTTTGCATCCTCACCTCTCAACCAACAAAATCCCTTTGTGAGTGCAATTACCAAAAGATAGTGGAAAAGATGGGGGTAATGGAAAGGCCAAAAGACTTGACCTTTCATTTCCCATTCCCAATTGTCTTCTCTCGCATTTTCACTTCTTTCTCCTTTAATATTTTTTTCTCTTTTCTTTTCTTTAATTTTATAACTTGCACTGTCCTTTTATTTTTATTTAACCTTCATTAATTGTCGAATTGATTTTTGTACTAAACTCTACAAACCATTCATCATGTTTAGAACCATTTCGGATCATTCAAGCATAATCCCGCATTAATCACATAAAAGGTCAAATGGTAAAGCTTATTGTTTGTAGCATATGTATGTTGGTATGGACATGTGCATTTCCACTTAGTATGGAACACAAGTTATTCAATCGTGGTTTCCTATGATAAAGATTGAGTACTACAAGGGAAATGAGTAGAGAAAAAAAGGTTCACCTTCTTCAAAACAACAACAAAATCATAGTCAAAAGGTATGTTAAAAGAATCTGAGTCATTAAGCGAATAGCTTGTCTTACAAGCCTCTTCAGTTCCACTAATAGTTCATCGCCCTTATCCTACAAGCCTCTTCAGTTCCACTAGTATTTCATCACCTTGATTGGTGGGATATCACATATGATAGCACACATTGATTTGATACCCCCTAGGATAATGCCACCAACTCCTATTGGCTATAGCCATTCTTCATATGACATTTTTAGACTTTTTTAGACTTTGCCCTTAGGACTTCCTATTAATTGGTTGTTTGGTCATTGCTTATGAATAATGATACTACGTGGTGATGGTTGGTAAGAAAAATTACACAATTGCTAACATTGAATCCTATTTTGGTCATTTATAACAATGAATATAATTCTATACCCCAAAACAAGACAAAGTGACCCATCTCAAAAGTATATTGGATAAGAGATTGGATACAAGCTTTGTCATTCAACCTACGGCTCCTAGGGGATTTAATTCACCAATAAGGATTCTTCCACCCTAATCCCCCATTGTTGTCCATGTTATAGCAATAACACCCCCACAAAAGGGTCCATAATAGATCTCTTAATTGGAACTATAATTATTCAAGTAATGAAAAAGATAAAGGGCTTTCAATAGGCTCAAATAACAAGTGGTGATTAATGTTAGACACTACTGCCACAATAAGTATAAGAGAGCTATAATGACCATGGCTATCCCAATATACCAGGAATGGAAAGATCTGCACTTACAGGAATAACACCACATTCACACTTTAGGTATAAAAGTGTCACAAATACTATTTCTTGATAAATTCCCCACTGTCACACCATATCTACCATTGCATGGGATAACAGACAATCAATATTCGCAATATAGAGAGCCTTTGGTTTAAATAGTGATTACGCAATCCAGAAATAGTGATTACGCAATCCAGATTATTCAAATTCAATTCTATTACTTTCAAATAGACTCTTTGGTTTTATTTTTTGGTTTACCCAAAAAAACACTAGCAATCTCAGAGCTAGGAATCTACATATGCACCATACAAAAACTCATATAGAAAACTAGCAACCAAGATTTTAACTACACACTCTCAGAAAAGGTTTGGATAACTTCTAATAACTGAACATCTAACTATGTTATCTTTGTATTGGTGTAGTACTAGTGAACGTATAATCACCATGACCAATTTTTTTAATTTAGGAGAATACAGATAGTCAAGTCTAAGCTAAAGCGTTTTTTTCAACTCTTTTGCATCTAATCTCTTTGCAACTTCTGACAAAGCCCTTGAGAAGACTAAATTCAAAACCAGGAAGTAAATTTTGCGGTTTTCAGTCCTTTGAAGCTAGTATAGCACATTAAGAGCAATTTGCCTGAACTTGTTCAGATTTAACTTCCAGGCCATAGATGTTATGGTTCCAATCTCAATCTCGAGGCATATTTTTCGGTAATTATTTCAGAAGTTTAACCTTAAACCGAGAAGAAAAGGAAAATGAATTCCAAGATAAATCTCCATGCCAATTTTCCATAATACTTTCAATATTATAACAATAAACCCAAAAATACAGGAAAAGGAATTCCAAGATGAATAATTTGGCAATAAACCCAAAAATACAGTAAATGGAATTCCATGCTAAATCTCGGAGGGAATTTGTAGTAATGATCTTAAAATTTCAGCATTATACCATAAAAACACAAGAAGCTAAACTCCAAACTAAATTTCCACGCAAATTTGCCATAGTAATCTCAAAATTATAGTCTTAAAAGAAGAGAAATTCCAAACTTGATCTCCCATGGAATTTGGAAGAATTATTTCAAAATTATATTCTTAAACCAGAAAAGAGGAAATTGAATCATGAATTTCAAGCTAGATTTTAGTGCAAATTGAGCTTTAAACTAAAAAGAAAAACAAGATGAGATGCAAGCTCAATTTTCGAGCTAAAGTGCCATTGTATTTTAAAAAATACAGCCAATCAGCTGATATAATTAAATTAAAGAGAATTATTAATTTAAAATTTAACTAAATAGAAAAATAGGAAAAGGAAATCCATGCAAAATATATGCACAAGTTTTACATACATATTTCCAAATTTTTAACCAAAAAATAAACAATAAAATGAACTTTGAATATCCAAATCTCTAGAAAATCAAGAGCATTACTGGAAATAGAAAGAAGTCTGGAGGCACGCAATAGCTTACACAATGATGCGTGGAAAATGTGAGGAAGGAAGTTCACATGTTGTAAATTGAAATTTTCTCATGGTATTTTTCAGTTACAGAGTTAAATTCATGTAATATTTTTTTACATTGTACATTGTAATGTAAATTTGAAAAAAAATTCTGTAAAAATAGCCACAGGATTTGAGCAAACAATATAGGGTTTCAGTTGCACAGAAGCCTTTATGTTGGAAGTATAAATTCTTTAAAACAATCTCTATATTCCACGCTTTATTCTTTAATCAAAATAAAACCCTAAAATTGTAGCTGCAAATTCCTTGCCATGTTTCTAATCCACTCAAGGCACAATATATTGATCCCTTAGATCAAAAACCACAAAGTATGTCAAACACTAAAAGAAAATGAAGAAAATAAATGAAATTGGAAAGAAAAAACTGTAGGTCGCAAGTTCAATCCCTGCAATTGAATGGTTGTGGTGCTAGAAATAGGGGCATCAATGACTCGGGAGATTATTTTACATCATATAATTCCAATTTTTTCGTGAATTCTCAATTTCTGTGTTTAGATGATAGTTTGTTGCCCCACTGAAAGGCCCAAAATCACAAGAAAGAAAACCTAAAATTAATAGAACATCAAAGCAGCACTGAAACTCAACCACCTAAATAAATGGGATTCTACTAAACTTAAATCAACCGATTTGAATTAAACAGATACCGCTGCATTCTTCCTAACATTAAAGCTTCCTCATTTAAACACGCTTATATGGCCTCAGACAACATAGTAAATTTAAATATCAATTTTAGTTGGATATACAAAAACTACAGTGGAACTAACCTTGATAATCTTGAGAGGATTTTTTGCATGGCTCCACGATAACTATCAATGTACTTTTTATTTGTAACGGTGTTACATTACTCTCCCACCCTTTCCATGGACAGTGATATGCATAGATTCTTCAGATGGTTTCATTCGCAGCATCTTGTTTGAATCCTACCAGGGATCATTTTAACACAAATCTTCACCGGGGTTTTAGCATAATAAACCCCAGCGAAGGGACTTCTATGATTCAGTAACAAGGATGGCCAATAATGGACGAACACCAACAACACCACTGCCATAAATGGAAATGGCACAAATAGCCACAAACAATGAAAAAAAACCTGACAACAGAGTGGATGCCTTCAGCCACACAGTTGCTTGGATTGCAGGGGTGCAGATATGCGAAGGGTGTTGGGTTCTAATCTTGCCAGCAATCCATCCTCGAAGCCATCCCAAACATTGCAATTTGCTACCACTGCGACAGAAAGTAAAAGGGGCTTCATAAACTAAGTATAGAAGGAGATTATCGTCCTTGTTCTTAGTGAGTTCCACATCCAACAGCCTGCACAAAGACAATGGTATTTCTACCCACATATACAGTTTTGGGTGTATGGTTCACATATTTATATACAAATGTCTTAAATAAAATACATGAAATACAAAGAGAATGTGCATAATCTTCTATACCTATAATACCTGACAATGTGGATATCCTGAAATATCACGGACAGAGGTGGGAGTAATACCCTATTCGTCACACTCCAGCCCCATTTTCTTAAGGGTGATCAATTGCCCTGTTCTCTTATCCTTGGCCTTGTACACAGTCCCATAGGTTCCTTCTCCCACCTTCTCTAATTTCTCATGAGCATCCAGAGTTACACACAACAAAATAACAAGCAACAAAATACTCAATGGGCATAGTTCTAAAGGTTTGAGACGATACTAATAAGAGGATTTGCTGGTATGTCAAGCAACAATAATGGCTAGTAGGTTCAGTAGTAATGGCTAGCAAATTGGCAAGTTCAATAGGTAAGGTTAAGGTAAAGGCAAGAGCTTTTTTATTTTTTTTCTTAATTTTTTTAATACTTGGCAATGATAAAAATGTTCAATTCAATACCCCTTTCATCCAATAAAAACATGACACAAATTTTCAAAAAAAATTATAAATACAAATAATAACTTAACTTTGATCTATCTTTAGAAAAATTGAAATATCAATACTAACTAATAGATAAACATAGAATATATAGTCTTTGCCTAGGGCAAGGACTAAAAATGATCTAGTGGATCATATAAATATATATTCCAAGGGGTTTGCTCAATTTCTTATTGGTCATTTAGCTAGTTCTGTGTCAACAAGTGCCCAGTTTGAATCCCCTTGGATGAGGTACACTAGTCTATGCCACTGGGTTACTAAAGATGTTATCCACAAATACAAGGAAGCTTCCCTTCATTTGTGTGTGATTTTTCTTTACTCTATAAACATGGTTTCACAAACATGTTTAATATATCTTCCTACTTTCAATAATCTCTCTATATAAAAAATTAATTGAAATCAAGTATGAATTTGATAATGAAAGAATAAAAATTTAACATTAATTGTTTGATTTTAATTAATAATATTAAATGAAGAATAGTTCCCCATTTTTTTTACATAACTAAGACCAAAGTAACCTATAAACATGGACATTTCTATTATTGCAATTGGTCAAAACCAAGACATTGATGAAAACACAACACATAACACTAATTTAATTTCAATGATTTTTATACTCATGATAAATGTTAATAAAGACATTATGTTAAACACCTCCATTTTCTCAGTTGTATATGTTTATATGGTCATTTAGATACATTTTTGTGGGTACTCAAATGTTTGCATTTGTAGGTGTTTCATTGGATGTTTAAGTTGTAACAACTATAGATGTTTCCATGGACATTTCTATGGTTTCAATTATGAAATATCACCTTACATCTAAAAGAGAAAATAAAGAAAAAATTAAAAATGGATTTGTTTTGTTGGTAACATAGGTTGTCAATAAAGACATTATGTTAGGCATTTGCATAGTCTCCATTTAGATGCATGTGGGTGGGTGCTCAAATGTTTATAATTGTAGGTATTTATTTGGTTTCAACAAATTCCTCATAAATGTTTCACTTGTGACAAATGGATGTTTCAATGAACATTTTCATAGTTTCAAATAAAAAACCACTTTACAACCCAAACAAGAAACATAGGTTGTAATTTGGTAGTATCTTTAAAATATTGTAGTGAACAAATGTCACTTGCCCTATCTATCTCTCCATTATTTCCAATAGTTAATTCATGTTCCCTATTATTGTTCATTTTTCCTATGCGTGTGTTCATTGTTTAACATTAGATTAATGGAGTGATTTTATCATTCTTACTTCATCAAATGAGGTTCAATTTAGGAAAAAAATAAAACATATAGCCTACTATCGCATTTTTTAATTATGTGTAGGCAAAAAATGTTCTAAAAGGTATATAACTAAACATTAATGGCGCAATCATGAGCACAATGGACCCCATTCTCCAAAAATTCAAACTCTACATCCTTAAGTAGTTTTTCAAATAGATTAGAACATAGAATACACTTCATGATATTAGTTCCTCGTATAAGTCACTTACAAAACATTCAAAGCTAGATTACAACTTGGAAAAAGCTTTACTCATTCTCATTACCAAGAATCAAGATACATGTAAAGATTTTTAAAAATACACCTTTCTACTCTAAACAATATCTCTTGGGGTTGGATATGGATTTACTAGATACTTTTTTCGTTATTGCTAACCTAAGTCGCTTGAAAACCATAATTTTTATCACTTTTGGAATTTTCAAACATATTTTTGTCTCTATCGGTATCCTCCACAACCTTTCAATGTCCCTTCGAAATATTCCTCTATCATTTGTGCTCGTCATGCTCATCATTGTTGTGCATGATTGCTATCATGTCCATGTCATGCGGACTTGTCTTACATATGCTTGAACCTACTTGGCATGCCTCACTTCTATTACACACTCTCCTCTAATGTGCATACCTTCCATGTAGGATCCATGTGCATGTGTATTGTGCTACTCATGTTCCTATTATGTCCCTCTGTCATTATCAACATCCCATATGCTCGTTTCTTTTTTTTGTATCCATCTATCATACATGCAATTGCATCACACTTACTTGCAATACTTTGTATGTATCATACTTTCTTGCATTGCACTTTTTGTTGCACTCATGTATGTAGTTGCTTCAGGGATGCTCACAAGAGATCACTTAGTAAAATGTATTCCAAACATGTGTGTTTTGCAAACTTCTAATAACACCCCTACTTTTAAAACCAATTGTCATCTTCTTATTTTTTTAACTTTTTACTTATAAACCCCTATATACTTATTAACATCCTTTTACAAAAAAAAAATCGACTTCATCAAGAGAGTTCATATCAGTAATTAATATCCCTTAGTGCCTTACCATATTTTACCAATTGTTGATTAATTAAATCAAATTTCATTAGCTCTACTAGCTTATATGCCCAAACATTTTGAGCTTCCTAGGTTTTCTCCTTAAACATAACCTATTTCATTACAACTCAACAAACCAAGAAAGATTGCTTATTTTCTATGTCTCTAATGTATGACACCATCGTCATCAATTCTCAAGTAAGACTACTATTGCCCTACATAAGTAATGAAATTATTTCACTGTCCTACAAAATGTTCCATCAAGTTAAGTCATTCTCTTACAATAATTTGTAAGTTATCCCAAATATTTACAAAATTTATATTTTTGAAGATTCAAAAGATCATCGCAAGATTTTAATGTCCTCTAAGTTAGGTTTCCTTAATGAGCAAGGTATTCTTTTGGATTTTTAAATGAGAAGGTTAAGTGCATATCCTCTAAAGTATGACATATATATACATTGCAAGAGGTCATTGATCTTGTGTGATCAAAAAAATAAAAGGATTTGGATATCAAGGTTCGTTACCCTCTCCAACAAATTATTTCCTTCCAACTTTTGCAATATTAAACCCATGCTTGACTAATGCTAGGAAAGCAACCACTTCATTACTCTGGACAAGCTTAAGTGAAAATAAATGCCATATGTTATATGTGATGAGCCATACAAACTCGATCATCGTCATTTGTGCAAAAATAACCATCAACAATTTTATCAAACAAAAAAATATGTTGACTACCCCCTAATAAAAAAGGATAACCCCTTAATAGGCACCTTGTCGTGATTTATGTGCTCTTGTTTAGGTATCAAATTTCTTGAGATTTCTGTCTCCTATAACATTTGGCTAAGGAAATATACTAGTGAGACATGAAAATAATTGATACTTTAATGACTTGGTGAGAAGAACCACATAATGACTAGATGAGAAGAACCACATATCGTTCCCATGTTTGTTGTGGGAGGAAACGTCTCTGTATAACCAATTCCTTCTTTATGTGTGAAGCCCTTTATAATTAGTCTTTCCTTCTGCTTGTCAAGTGTCCTATCTGAGTTTTACTTTATACACCTAATTGTAGCCAATGGGTTTCTTTCCTAGAGGTATCTTTGTAAGATCTTGTGTCTAACTTTTCATCAAAGTGTCATGTTCAAATTGCATGGACTTATCCAATTTCAATCTTCCTTTGGCCTCTTCATATTCCTAAGGTTCAAGTACCTCTTCTTGGTCTTCCTTCAATCTCCATCTCATCTAGCCGAACATCTCCAATGGTGGTGTGCTACCAATTTGATCTCTTCTTAGGATCCTCTTCTTCCACATCAACATTGTCATTTTGTTTATTTAGGGTATACCTACAACATCTTTGTGACAAGGAGTTTATGGAAACTCATCCTCAAAATCCCCCCCCCCCTGTTGCATCTTCTAGTGGAGTTTGTATAAGCATCCTACCTAAGCTGCCAGTCAAAAATTTCTCATTTAGAAATTCAAATTGAAACTCATCTAAAATAGCCCTGCATTCTCGTCAACCACAACATCTCAGCTAAAGCTTACTTTGTCAATATCCACATAAACTAACTTATATTATTTGTGAGTGTCATTTTATTTCTTTTGTGATCTAGTTTGGTTCATTGTTCTTTAGGGACCCATGCATATAAAATTGAACCAAAGAAATTGAGATAACTTAATTGTGGTTTTCTTCCAAACCATGATTCCTCTAGAATCGTCTTCTACACTTCCTTTGTCAAATATCTATCAAGCAAGTATATTGCAGTTTGTACTTCATCCCAATGCTTGAAAGGAACATATTTGTTTTCTAACATACAACATGCCATCTCGACAACTTTTGTGGAGTGTAAGGTGTGGTGTATTTCCTCTAAATACCTTCTTGAGTATAGAAGTTATTAAATTCGTTGGAGAAAAATTATCCACCTTTATCAATCATAAGAATTCTAATTCAAAGCTTAGATTGTTTTCCAGCATTGCTTTAACTTCTTAAATTTAGTAAATACTTCATATTTTAACTTTACAAAATACACACACATTTTTGGAATGAAGCCATCTACAAACAGCAATAAATACATGGAACTGGAGATTGATGTTGTATTCATAGGCCTAAAAACATCCACATGAATCAACTAAAGTACCGCCTTGGCTCTTTAAAACCCATCCTTCATCAAATGGAGCTTGATGTTGCTTTCCCACCTAATAATATGTGCAAATTCCACATTTCTTTTGTTGAATCTCTGGAAGATCATCCACTACATTTCTTTAGCCAAATGAGAAAAATAGTGCAAATTCAAATTTTCATACCTTAGGTGCCAAAACAAGCTAATTTCTTAAACACCCATTGCCTCAAAAACTATTTTTTTACTTCCTCTATATCAACCAGTCATATAATAAATGATATTCAATACCAAGAGCAATTGTATTCTTGTTTCCCTTGTCTCCCTTGTCAACCATGTAGTAAGTATGGTCACTGAAAATAACATGTGAATGGGGGTTTTGCCTCATAATTTGACTTACTGAAAGAAAATTGCATTCCATATCTACCACATAGTAGACATTAAAGAAGGCTAGTGCTTACCTCCCAAGGTAATCTTTGCATTTGGTTTTCCTTGTATTCTAAAATTCTCCCCACCACAAAAACATAGATGAAACATAATCATCATAGAGAACAAACCACACATATATTAGCAAAATGATGTGATGCACCAACATCAATATACCAAGTAGATGACTCTCCATGATCTACTTTCTTAGTCATGAAAGCAAAGAGAGCAATCTCTTCTTGGTGTTCTACAACATGGCCCTTCTCTTTCTCCTAAGAACTTCCCTAGTTGTGTTTTCATCCCACCTCTTTTTGCAAAACTTTTTTATGACCCACATTTCGACTGTTAGAATATTGAGAATATGATTAAACATACAACAATACATTTTCCAACATGCAAAGTAAGAATCTACTAGTCTAGCCTTCTATCTACACAAGCAACAAATAATCATGTAAGAAATAAAATACAAGAGAACAATACACCAGATATACGTGGTAAAATCCCAAATGGGGAAACATCCACTAGAAGGTTTGGTCTTCTTTATTTTTTATAAATCTCCATTCTTACAAGGTGAGCTCCTCTCCGCATATGCTTCATAGCTTTACATCAACATAAGAATATAATTCTCAACATATGTCCAAAGGGTCTCCTTCACCTATATTATATAACAAGAAGTATGAAAGAATTACATCCCACAACAAATGTGGGATAAATGATTTTCCACCCCTTTATATAATGAAAGGTAATAGGAGAATTTGTATCCATGATGCATGTGAAATAACTCATTTTACATAATATTAGAGTTATTTATTACTTCCTATGCTAGATAAGGCATCTTACGATATCATACTAGACATCATTACACATGTAAGATTAAAATTACACATTCCAACACTCTCCTTTAATGATGACAGGGAGAAAAACACATAAATGGAGAAAGATGGAATTACATTAGCATTCCCCCTTGATGACAAGTTTCAAAGATCAAGAGGGAGTCTTCTAGTGACTCAAGTATGGAAGCCTATGAGACATCTCGTTCAGAGAAGCAAAGGAAGAAGGCCAATAAGCCTTCAGTTGATTTCATTGAGGAGCCTATTGAGGGGTTCCAAGAATGCTCCAATGGGAGCCATGTCACTGATTCAGGATCATCCACTGATGTGGAGATAACCAATCTTCAGGTTTGGAAAGATGCTATGATAGAAAATATCCAGTTAATAATGGATAATGATATGTGGAAAGTAATTCTCAGACAACAAGGGAAGTCAGGTGTAACTTCCAAGTGGATCTATAAGATCAAGATATGTGTTGACATTCAGAGCACTTTGAAGCTCTTAGAAAATCTTGTATGCTATGACAGGTTGAAAGACATCGAGAGAAAGTTTCACCATGACAAGGACATGATGCAGTTGTCAGCAGATGTGTTGACTAAGCCTTTGTCTTCGACAAGCTTGGTGTCGCTGACAGGGAGTGTTAAAGTTAGTGCAACTGCGAGACCCATTCTCAAAGAGGATGGTACACTAATTAGTTGACTAGGGTTCCCGATCAAGTTAACCAGGCAAAGTAAAGAGTAAGACCCTAGAAGGTACCCTAGGGCCCCCAGCTGTCTCCTAGGGTTCTTGATCGAGGACCAAGCAGGTTGATGCCATGGCAAAGTCCCTAGCATGTAGTTAGGGCCCCTACTTATCTCTAGGGTATTTTGGTCTGGGACCAAACAGTTTCTTGGTCATGAGGACCAAGCAGGTCATGCGGGTTGAAACAGAGACCTCATGATCTAGGACCAGACAAATTCTTGGTCACGAGGACCAAGTAGTTCCTGCAGTGACAAACCTAGTCAGTTAACCAAGCGGATCTTGGTTAGTGGACCAAGATGATCATGTGTGATGTCCTCTTCTCCTAGGTCTTCGAGATTGTTGAGTTAGATAGTCTTCTCAAGGGACTAGCCACCCCTCGATGGAGCCACCAACATTTGACCTCAGAAGCAGTCTAGAGGACCACATGATCACATCATCCAATGTGGACCCTTCTTTATACAGTGATGAACTTTCAAGTTATATGAAACATTTGTACATTTGAGAGAGAGATGATTGGTTGTACCTTCCCCACCTTGGTTGATTTACTTTTGGTCCTTACACCTTGTTGATTATTGGTCTTGTGGTACCTTGTCTTTAACACCCACCTTGAGTTTTTTTATTTATACCACCTTTGATGTTTTGGTCTTATGGGTACTATGGTTGTTTGTTGACATTTGAGGTACACCCTTTTGGTCCTAGGGGTTATGGGTCAAGCTACCCACTCTTGTTTGTATGGTTTTGACTTGTACCATTTTGATTAGTCATAGTACCCTCACCTATTAAATTGTACGACGCTAATACCCATCTAAGACACTCTACTTTATTGTTTATGTAATGTGACTTTATTGTTTGGACCATAATGTGTTGGTACCCACCTAAGTTACTAATGTTTTATATTTATATATCTTGTGACTTTTATTTTTGGTACCCTCCTAATTATGTGTAACCCTAACAAATTTGAAAGATTATCTAATGATCTTTCTAGAAGATCTTTTATCCTATATATTGAGATCTATGCTCCTCATTTTAACATCATCTTATTATCTCTCAGCTCTGAATTTTTGTCTTGGCCATCCACATGTTGGAGTTCATCATTATCACACATTCTTCAGATCTGATCTGCAAGAGACTGCTATAGCTTGTCGCAAGGGTTTATGCTGCTAGGGTTTGATGAAAAGTTTGCTGCTGATTTTTTGTGACTGAGTTGTGGCCACTTTGAGAGTTGTTTTGCTACCTCGTGAGCTTGTTTGTAGAGGGCCTTAACCCTGTGTAAGCCTGCTGTTTTGTTTTTGTGAAGGCCACATGTCCTAGCACATCTTGTTAACTGCCCTAAGGACTGATCTGGAGGCCGCCTGCCCTAGAGAGTTGATCCGAGAGTCTGTTGAGGTTAAATCTACCTGGCAGTGAACTTGTCGAGGACCGATCTGCTATTTGTCTGTTTGGTGAAACCTTGTTAAGATCTGATTTGCTTCTTGAAACCTTGTTGGGGACCGATCTGCCTTACTGTGATCTGCTGGAGTTATTCTGAGCCCTAATTGATAAGGCTGTAGCCTGCTGAGTTCATGATTGTGGAGGCCATGAGCCCTGTTGTCCTTATTTTGTTTGTTGGGTGTATATTTGTGGTGGCAGTGAGGTCTGAGGGTCTGATTTACTCTGTTGGATTCATACTTGTGGAGACCGCATGCCATTTTGACCAGATCTATAGTACTGAGACCTTATTTGATTTTGTTTTATCTGCTATGCCTTGCCCTTTATCAGATCTGTGTATTGAAACCTTAATGAAATCTAATTGTGGTTAGATCTGTGGTGTCAGGACTTGTTGAGGTCTGTGCTAAGTTCTGCTTGAGACTATCTCTGTGTTTCTGACCGTCATTGACTATTTAGTTATACCTCAGTCCAGTCATCTCTCTCTCTGGTTTGTACTAACCCTCTAGTAGGGTCATCTGGTTCCTAGTGATTGACTGGCCTCTGAGAGGCACAGTCCTTTTCTGAAAGAAAAATTCTGAGTATAAAACTGGAAGAGTTCCACACTCCAGGTAAGTATCCTAAACTTGTCTTCTTTATGTTCTGTTAATAAACACTGTGTAAGTTATACTACTGTTAGTGATTGCATGTTACTGAAGATTACTTTAACACGGTGACCAATTGGTAGTGTTAAAGATGAAAAGTTGAAAGAGATGAAAATTATGTTTCAGTTCTATTTACTGCTGTACTATTCGTTTCAGTATTATTTTGTTAAAATTAATTTTTTGCATTAAAGTACATTGATTTTATTATTATGCATCAAACCCTAACCCTAACCAAAATTTAACAATTCTGAGTTATAGAGAGAAAGCAAGGTGGTCAAGAGGCAAAGTGCCAAGCTAGGGCATTTGCTGAATGAGTCTTTGTAGAGGCCAAGTTAGGCCCTAGTGTGGTCTTCTAGAGGTTTATGGAAGGGGTTTGGATTGAGTCAGTAGAGAGGTCCAGAAAGTTAGTCTGGAAGTACTGTTGTAATGTAATCAGATAACCCTGCAATAAGAAGAAGAACACAAGTGTTGCTGGTTTTCCCTGAGGTATGGGGTTTCCAGGGTAAAACATTGTGTCTTTATGTGTGGCTGTAGTGTTTATTATTCTGCTGTGCATGATTTATCTTATGAGTGTATTTTCATGTTCAGATTGCTAGCATAACCGTGAATTCTAAGATTAAGATAAAAATTTATCACAAGAGTCTTCTATGTGCAATATGCACATTTGATGAATAATTGTTGATAAATGCTATTACATAAATATGTATTCACAATAAATGATACTAAATAATGATATGAATTGATATTTAATTTTATTGGTTTTACAGTACAGCACTCCATGATTAAGCCAACATTAAATTGAATGATTGATGAAGATTAAAAATAAAGAATGATCAAGTGTATGAAAATAACTTCTTGTGGATGACAACTCCAGAGGGATGAGAGAACTCTATTGCACTAGATCGTTAGCATACATTACCCGTGAGGTTGCATGAGGTACACAGTTAAGACTGATATGTCTTACGGAAATTTAAAATGAAGTCTCAACAGATAATAGATACTGCTCTAATGCATAACTCTTAATATTTTCATCATAGAAACAGAGCAATTGGGCATTTTTCATCTGTTTTTGTAACATGAAAGCAGCCTGGTTTAAAGACAAGGGGATAATAATTTGTTTTGTTTTCACAAGCAACTCCTAGATGGACCCATCAATGAAGCATCTCCTGGGGATTTCAGAAGGTGCCATGAAAATGTGTCTTATCTAACTGCTAAGGTAAACCTTTGGGAGAGCAGAATAACACTGTAAATCTTCCATAGAAATCTTACTGAAACCTACACATCCAAAACTTAATGACATGATATTCTTTGCAAAGGTCATCAGAAGGAAAACCATAGAATACACCAATAGGGTATCTCAATGCAGCTGTAATCACTATCATCATAAGGAAAACCAATGAATTTGCCAATAGTGTATCTCGAGAAAAGCCACTCTCTCTCTCTCTTTATAAATATCAACAGTTTGTCTGTTGATCCCAGTGATAACCACTCCCCTCACAAATGGGATGAGGCAATTCCATATTATAACTTTCTTCACTTAACATAAGCAATGAATCTAAATCAGGTCGTGGGAACAATAGTTTTAACCGAAAAGCATCAACACCATTCAAGTAATATCTAAAGAGCCTCTTTACACGGATAAATCCCAAATTTCCATACAATGCAAGGGCTCCCTTGTTTGTAACCTCTGCCTCCAGTGCTACCTGTGCAAACCAAAATGTCAATGCAATCTACCATGATTGAAAATCTTTATATGGATCATTTGTGACAAAACCAAACACAAGGAAATGCTTGCAAATTTTAAATACATATGTAGCTATTACTGATTTGAAATACAATTGTTGCCAACCTTATTCCATATACAACCATTTCTAAGCGACCAGGTATGTCAACTAAAATGGTGAATGGGTGGTTTCAGAATTGCCATCTTTTAAATTCTATGAAGTGGGGAAACAACATATACCTTTTTATTTATATACAAGTAGCTTTGTTAAATTTTCATAATGTTAGAATTTTTTTGTGCCATTTCTTTCATAAACAGCATATCCAAATTTCATTTTTTCCTACAATTTTTTCATGTTTTCTGTTGTTTCTTTTATTCTTCTTGTTTCTGTTTGTACTTGAGAGTGGGTCCTGTGCCATTAAAAATAAATTTTTGGGCCCAGAAACACCCCCTCTGTACCATAAACTGCAAGGGAACATCCAGGAACATGTCACTAAAGTTTCTATACAGCAAACTTGCAGGCAATTTTTAGTGGTTTTTCCTAGGGTTTTGTAATAGTTTCCTAGAAAAGAAGGGGTGGAGCATAGGAAACCAGCAATTGCCACAGGGAAAGAACAGAGTGTTTAATTTTTATCGACAGGGAAGCTTCCTTTCACAGACAGGACAATCATACCAAATATTTTCTAGCTCAAGGAACTGGATGAAAATCTTAATCTGTTGACAGATGAACCAAAACAAAAATAAATAAATAAAAATATAAACAAACAAGGCTCCAATGTAACTAGTAGCCTCAGCCCAATTTCAAACATGAACATTCACATGTACACAAAAGCCTCTGCTTAATGAGGGGCCAAATACTCCATAAAATGTGAATGAATGTATGCAGTGTACACATTCATAAAACTAGTTGACTAAAACAGTTATCTAACAGGTCAAAACCCCTCACATTAATTTGTCACAGCTAAAGCGAGCCATTGCACCATGCATTTACATGGTACGTTCATAAAAAACCGAATAAATAGACATGAGTCGAAAAGTTAGGTTTTACTTGGGGTGTAAATATTGTGAGATCCATGTAAATACTATTTGAAACACATCTGTTAAGATTTGTTTTAAGCCAAGATTGTTTTTTCCTAAAAGTTAGCAGTGTTTCTACCTATGATGTATCTGAAAAAGTTTAAACATGCTTTTAGGCACATGTTTATGAATGTTAACATCACTATCTAGCATCATGATATTTTTGTATTGACCTCTTATCATCAAACTGATTGTGTATGACACTTGAGGTCTTGGAAGCCTCTAACACAGGTTACAGCAATGACAACTTTACGAGGAAGAGGTATAAAAGCCAACACAAAGTGTTGGCCTGTTATTGATACTACTCGTATACTTGGATGACAGGGAGAATTTATGGTTCCTTGAATATTCTCTAGAGCCAGAGTTTTGAATATGGATTTGCATAAAATGCCTCATGATGGGGTTGTCTCTTGCCCTTGTTCATGTGATAAACAATATAGCATGCTACTCGGGTTAGGGTTTGGCCTACCGTAACTTTTTGTACCTATGAATGACTAACAAAGGGTTTGGTGTACTATTATAGTAGTATGGTATGAAAGAATACATGTATTGATCTACAACAACTCTTGTAGTTCCATTTCATTATGGAGTTTGCTTGATGTTGAGGAAATGGGCTAGACATATAATTCAGGTGAATTATACATTTGATTTTGGACTTTAATCACTAGAGTTTACAATGGGTCAGTTCCCTTATGTTGTTTCAGCATATATAATAGATGTGATTGTTTTTGACAAGCTGCCTACAGTTAAAAGGTATCTTCAGAACACATGCATACATATTCACACGAGCTTGGTTGCATTTATGATGAAACTCATAAATTGTAGATTGACCATAAACATGATAATGAATTGTAGTAAACTAGTTATCGTCCCAACAATGTCTTTTTTGTAAAAAGAATGAAATGTATAACCTTGCTAATCCCTAATGAATATACCGTTGACATGCCATAATTCACCAATCAGGTGAGCAGATATTCCCAAGACAAACCTTGCTTATAGTGAGGATAACAGAATATGTTTGATGGTCTCAGCTCCAAGAAACTAGAGAGAGGTTAGGCAAGTGCATGTTGAGAGTCTTGAGTAGATTCTTGGGAGGAAAAATCCATTTGGTAGCATGAGTGGATTCTCATGCAAATAAGCCATGCCTACCTTGAAACCCTTTTTGGAAGATATTGGATGCCAATTCTAATAATACCTTCACACACTCAAAAGGATTCGAGTATTTGAACTGGTGCTTTTGCATATCTATACCTCAATTATACACTACACCTGCTTGGACAATTGCATCAAGAGGAACAATGTCTGTAAGTGGATTGGATATGAATCACAGAATCCAAGCGGTTACAAAAAAGAGCATGTATGTTGGTTCATCATGTGGTATGCCCCAATTTGGTTGAATAGAAGTTTTACTTGGATAGTGCCGCTAAAGGATACAGGAGCCCCAAGTATGACAAAGCCAGAATCATGGGACTTGACAAGGAAAGATTCAAGAATCAAAATCCATAATGCTCTAGGACATTTTACAAATGATTGGACTGAATATGGGGTATCCATTCACATCGTATCTGATGGTTGGACAAATGTTAAAGTCTGGTCATTGATAAATATTCTTGATGTGTCTGCTAGTGGTGCGGTGACACAAGGGCACCTCGACAAGGTTCTTGCTTAACGATAACACACGACACAACCACACGTTCACATGAACTCGATGTAAACAGGATGCCAGAAGTGGCTTCTATTTCTTCAATCAAATCGGTTACAATGCGAAATGCAAGGAATGTAAACAACTAACTATGTCGGCCTCAGCGTTTACAATACAGAAGTAAATGGTGTGCTCTCTCTGTGTCAAGAAGTCGACCTTCACCCTCTCACGGCCACTGCTGAATGCATGCGCTCGCTGAGCAATGGATCTGATCTCTGCTCTGTTCTGCTCGGTTGATGCATGACTATTCTCTCCAATCTACTCATCCACTCCCGAGTGACAACCGAACCCCTCTGTGCCTGCGCACTGGTCTTCTACCCTGCTGGTCTCTGCTATGCATCTCGAGGTTCACTCCAACACCCGAGACACTCTTCCTCTGTCCACCGAATCCTCCAGATCCTGCAAACCTGCAATTGTCAGCGCCTCTACCGTGCTGCACAATCTTTGCTTGTGTTGACATCTGTCGCAATCCCAACTACCTACAATAACTGCTCTTAACTTCCTCAGCAACCCCGAACGGTTACCAAGTACTCGCCTTGACCTCTGACTTCTCTAACACTACTACAGTAGTCGGTCCTGCGTCTCGACCATACTGTCTTCTGTCAGTTGTCCGCTTCACTTCTCGTCTTAGGCTCCGCCAGTCCGCCCCTTCATTTCATAAGTTATAGCTACTAGATGATTGATCTTATGTGTACTAAATGGTTAGATCTATGGTTTCATGTTCTTTACAGCTAATTTGGCATTTTGCATGCTTTTTTTAAAGCATATATGCATCAAAATATATTAAAATATATATTATATAAAAAACGCTCCCAAAATGGAAGCTTTTGAAAATTTTGCTTTTCACTCCAGCTCCCACTCCCCCTCCCCGCTCCTAACAACATTGGGCAACCTGATTAAAGCAAGAGGTGTTGCTCTAGAAAATGGCCGAAATCATGTTTTATTCAACCACTTCCTTTTAATAAATCCCTTAGCTTGCATTATAAGTCGGTGCTTTGCCTCATGTCATCTGTGTAACCAATGTATCTTGCCTGCCCCTTGTTTCTAGACAGAACATTTCTGGTATGGGAACAGTGTGGAAACGCATGGGAAATGTTTCTTACAGTTTTCCAGCCAATTCCAATACAAAAATGTTGTTTCTGTACTGTGAAAATGTTTTTTTCAAGAAAAGGCAGTTGTGCAGCCCTACAATGTAGAAACTAAAAGAAAGAAGAATTTGTGAAAGGCCTAAAAACATAAACAACGGTTTCCATACTGTGAAAAAAACATTGATTTCATACAGAAAAGGCAATTTTTCCCAATTAGTTATACAAAAAATTTCCATGTTTCCTAAAAATTTACAAGTGTCATTTCAGAAACTAGCAATGTTTCCAAAACCAGTACCATTTCACTATTCCAGGTGACACCACATGACAACTATTCGTGACAAAGACGATGACTATGTACTGCACAATGGTCATAATAGATACTTTTACAGTTTTGTGTTAAAGGAGTCCTGTTTTCTTCCATTCTTTTATTCACTGTTGTAACTGGTTCTGTGATGATGCTTAGAGGTATGCCTGCAGACTACGGTCAATCTATTATTTTATATGTTTGGGAGCAAGCCACCCACCAGCTTGGATGGGTGCAGATCAAATAGTGAGAAGCATCCCCAGCTAATTAACAGTGTGGCATCATTTGATATGCATCCAGGCAAGCTGTATAATTTGCTCCCATGTATTTTCATATTTGAGCCTCGAGGCATCTTTCCAATTTCTTCAATATGTCCCTTCTATCATTCTCTACATTCTTGGCCAGCAGCCACAGGAAATTTTATTGACCTCAGACTGATAAAAACAATTTGAACATTCTGAGTGGAATGAAACAAAACGTTTAAAATACTAGTTATTTATGAGTAGTTTTGGTGACTAATATTAAATTTTCAATCGGTTATCAGACAACAACGATGAGATCCAACAATATGGACAAAAACATGAACATAAGAAAGCCTAAACTGTACCTCCTCGCATCCAGATTCCTGCATCACTTGAATGGCTCTAGTTACAAGTTCTGTTGCTGCATGGCACAAACAACCACAGCCGTGATTCTAAGTTAAAAATATTGAACTAGAAAGCAGAAAAATAGTTCATGAACATGATTTCTTATGATTACAAAGGACATGAGATAGTAGATACTCGAGTTTTAACAAACAAAGATATAAAATATTATGAAACTCACGAGTCAAGCATGTACACATAAGTTACCAAATTCATGCACAAGTGTTAATGCTTCTTACACTTGACTCCAAACCAGTGTAAATTATTGGCAAGAAAGGGGCATGCATGAACACCATCAACTACCATGACTGTAAAGCTATACTTATGAATGCTGCACATCGTAAATTCGAGGTCCACATTCACCATTATTTTCTTTGCCTATTTACATGGGGAGATGCAAAATTTGGAAAAGTTGAAATTTGAATGGTTTCAATGAAGAATGAAAAATGCAGTCCACTATTGATTAGAAAGCTGGCCATCATACAAGAATACAAGTAACTGCAAATAATAATGAAGGATTAATGGCATTGAAAAATACAAAAAATAAAGAGCTCACCAATTCCTTTTCCTCTATAAGGTTTGATTACCACCAACATTGCTATATAACCTCGAAATGTGTTCCTATGCTGGCCCATTTTACAAACAATAGTTCCCACACAGTTGTCTCCATGAAAAGCCTGAAGGCCATTGAAATATTATTAGTGCTATAACCAGTGAAGTACACAGCCATCTAAAAGACAAGTACTTGAGCAAGCCATTAACACTAAAACCAACAAGGGAAATGATTGACTTAAATATAAACCAGAGTAACTACACTAAATAATCAAATATTTATTGCAATAAATTGGTAAACACCTACAAATGCTGGATACTTAGTAAACACTAAACAGTCATGTTTCAGAAAATTAAAATTTTCAAGGCTTTTGAAGAAAAAAACGTATTGCAAGGAATGAAAAAGTAAGCAATTCACGGAGTGAATTTTGATGTAGGTTAATAGATGACCAATGATAATTACCAACATGAGAATAAATGGTTGAAGAAACGCAATTTTGAACCTGAGGATTGCAATGAAAATACTGTCAGTATTCAACATCAATGGCAGTTAAAATAATTGGGTGGTCCCAAACCGCCGTACAAACAGAGGTTGGTCTAGCAGCTCATCAGTAGGTTGCCTCTCATGTTAATTGTTCAAGTGGCAATAAACAATAAACTGTTGTTAGGAGTCCTAACGTTAGAGGGTCAAAAAGAGAGTTAATAACCCAACAAGTTATAGGTTAGTTGAGGAGGTCATTAAATAACTTAACTGATGTATTAAAAAAATTAAAATGGTAAAGTATTCAACGACTCCTCCATTAATGAAAAAAATACATTCTCTGTATATATGTCTCTCTCACTTTTATGGTTCTGCATCTCTAAAAGCCAGCAGTAGCATCAGAGAAATACAAATCCGTAGGCATGTGATCAGAGAATCATGTGTGGCCAACTTCGAAAGATTCAAGGGTCCCAGGAGAGAGAGATTTGAAGATGGAAAAGAAAAGGCAAGTTGTATTTTTTTCAAGGGTATGAATCATGATTATTTGATTTCAGAAAAGTGAATTTCAGCTTTTCTTTTCATAAGGGAAACCTAAATATACACCCTCGAGGGCACAACCCACCAGTGACAGCATACTTGAACCCACCAAATGGCAAACTCAGAGGCTGCAGACTTGGGTCTTGAAACCATCGAAAAGTATAATCAACAGAATACAGATCATATGAAGGCATTAAACCAATTTAACCAACACACGAAGGCATCAATACATTTGGATTATTTGGACAATTTATATATATTAATCTACAGTTAGCCTCAAGGATTAGCTCAATCAGTTGAACTGTGTGCCCAAAGCATGTTGCTGATGGAGAAGCCATAGGTCACAGTTTTAAACACAGCTGATTCCCTCCTGGCTACTAGCCACTATTGTGGCTGGTGGTTGAGCCACCCTCCATCCAGATATTCCAGAAAAGAGGGGATACCACGAGGTTTTCCTTGGGAAAAAAAACATTAGTCTACAGCCCATGCTATATGGTATAAACAGATGCTGAAACAGACATCTAGGACACACAATCAGCATTCAAAGTATTTTTTGAGTTCTTTAAATTTTTATAGATTTTGCAGATGACCGAGGTATTTTTTAATTGAAATGGATGCCCCACTTGAAAAGTTTAATGGTCATAATTTGCAGACCTGGAATGTCAAATCTTAATTGCATTTAATGAATAAGAACATATGGAGAAATTGAGAATAGCCCAGACTTGAAAGCATTGAATGCTAAGGCCCTTTCTGAAACAACTTTTTTAGGTTCAAAATGACTAGTGGTGTGAGTGAAATAAAGCATGTTATTTTCAAAGGGAGGGTGTTAAGAGTGAATAATTTTTCAGCATTCCTCTCTAGGGGATGTCATACATTTGGGCAACTACAATACTCGGACCAGGAAGTTGCAGACATATCCATTCATGAACAATCTGAAGAAGGCCTTTGTCTGGAGAAGATAGACCAGGACACAGTGGGCCATTAGAGGAGTTGAGCAGACAGAAACTGTCCTATCACAACCTATGGGAGACATCTTCTTCAATTGGGAAAAGCCTATTACCTTTTACTTCTTAATAGCCTAACATGTTTTCTAGATTCCAGCAGGCTCACTTATTTTCCTCACAACAGTGATGCTTACATGGCAGATTATATAGCGGGTCCATCCCTTCTTTTGAGCATCCAGTGAGCACCTGATATACATAATTGGGAGTACAGTTCACAAGTCCGAGGTTTGATTTAAAATGGGATTTCTTGCCCAAGCTCACTAAAGGATATCAAAACCTTTACATGCTTGAACAGTAGTGCTTCAAGGTACAATTTCAGGACAAATATGCCACATTACACCTTTTGGACATGATTATCAAGCCCGCAATACTATATGGCTCAAAGGTCTGGAGATCTAGCTTTCTTTCACCTCACTGGGACAAAGTTAAGAGTCCAATCCCTTAGATGCAGTGAATAATTTGTTGTAAGCAGACAATTCCATAGGATATCCTTTAAACAGCCTGGAGCTGATCCTACATGTCTCAAGGCTATTTTCAGATTGATCTTCCCCCCACAAAATATGATCTCTATGTGACTCTTGTATACAGAATTTTGACCTTTGGCTTTCGTGTCAAGTGGAGGGGGGGGGTGTGAAATAAAAGATGTCATTTTCTAAGGGAGGATGTTAAGAGTGGTAACACTGACCAAAATGTTGTTAGGAGTCCTAATGTTACAATAGTATTTTAACATTCCTCTCTAGGGGATGTCATACTTTTGGGCAACTTCGGCAACTTCAATGCTCAGACTAGGACATTGCAGACATATCCATTCATGAATCATGATCGAGCTGAAGAAGGCCTTTGTCTAGAGGAGCTAGACCACAACACAGTGGGCCTTTAGAGGAGTTAAGCAGACACAAATGGTCCTGTAACAACCTATGGGAGACATCTTCTTCAATTGGGAAAATCCCATGACCTTTTACTTCTCAATAGCCTAACATGGTATTTGGATTCCAGTAGGTTCACTTATTTTCCTCACGACTCACGACAGTGATGCTAGAATGGTGGATTATGTATTGGCAGGTCCATTTCTTCTTTTGAGCATCCAGTGAGCACCTGCTATAAATACTTGGGAGTACAGTTCACGAGTCTGAGGTTTGGTTTGAAATCGGCTTTCTTGCCCAAGTTCAGTAAAGGTTATCAAAACATTTATATGCTTGAGCAGCAGTGCTTCAAAATTCATTTCAAGGTAAATCTACCAAATTACACATTTTTGACATGATTATCAGTCCCACAATACTATAGGACTCAAAGGTCTGGGGACCTAATTTTCTTTCACCTCACCAGGCCAAAGTTGAGAGTCCAATCCCTTATGATGCAGTGCATAATACACTGTAAGCAGACAATTCTATGGGACATTATTCAAGCAAAGTTTGGAGCTCATCCTACATGTCTCGAGGTTATTTTAAATCAAACCTCGGACCGGATCCGTTTTTGAAAAACCAGGATCCAGGCGGCAGGGAAACGGCAGGTACAAATAATATAAAAATCATTTTATAAATATTTAAAAATAAAACATTAATAAAATTTGAAAACATATATATTTTAATTATATAATACTTATATAAAATAAATAATTGATAGATAACGTTTATAAATAATATTAATCTAACTCATAATTACAAAATTATTATGTATATTATAGTTCTAATTATTTATGATATAATTATTTATTTATATGACTTGTTAATAATAGATAAATTAATTGAATTGATTTTAAAAAGTGAAAGACACTTTATATTACTTTTATAAAGTTATATTAACACGATTTAAACACATGCATTCTATGTTATCAATTCATGTAATATGGGGGCTATTAAAGACACTTCATATTAACATAAAGTAATAAGATTTCATTAAAAGTTAAAGACACTTTATATTATTTTTATAAAGTTATATTAACATGATTTAAACACATGCTTTCTATGTTATCATTTCATGTAATAAGGGAGCTATTCCTGTACTGAAAATGCTCATACTTTCGTGGGTGAAGTATTTAAACACGTGGGCTCCTCCTTCCGCTTTCTATGTGGTCGGACATTAATACGCGGAATAACTTAGCTCTTCTACAACCAAGCGGTCCTAAAACATTTTTATTTGACTGCGGCCCTGCTCGATGGTTCTGGCTCCTCAATTTGTCATGGTTACTCTTTCAAATTGGCGGCTCCTCCTTCCGCTTTCTATGTGGTGAGACATTATTACGCCTAATATCTTGATCGCATTCAGAATGCCAAATACATGTTAGTCGGCCGCTGCTAGTGGACCGGTTCCTAATGGATGACTAACGAGCCCTTCCAAGTTCCGAGCAATCTTTTGTCTGGACGAATCCTAAGCAAATCCAGATCTGGATCCGTACCAGATCCGGGGATCCGCGCATCCATCGCCCAGGGTGGACGGATCCGGTAACACAGCCTTTCTTGGAACTCTACTCCTCAAAGATTGTTTCTACTCTTATAGGCCTCCTGGCAACAACGTTGGTTCTCTTAAGCATCTTTGCTCCTATTTGTTTACATTTCTATTGATTGCTTCCCCCACCCCACTTTTGATACTCTCTTGATAATCCCAGTCACCTCCTGCCCTCCATGCAAGAATTTACAAGAGTTGAAAAAGGTGATGAGAAAGGATTGTGAAGAACCTGCAATAATTTAATTAATGAAAACACACGATATAGCAGAAATAACAGAACTCAGAATCACTTTTATATTGATCGCAGGCCACTTCGAGGGGGCAACCTCCTTTGAGCAAGCTCAATACAAATAACTTCACGGTACCTTCATTGGTCTCAACACAAACTTATATACTAAGTCTAGGTGCCAATACCATGTGTCAATACAAACCATGGGCCAATACAAAATATGGATCAACAATTACTACGGGACAACTTACAAAGCATATGCGTCCAACAACAATAATACAAACTATGGATCAACAAATACTACGGGACAACTTACAAAGCATATGTGTCCAACAACAATTTACTAACAAAGTAAATAGAAGGGTTGACATGGGTTCTTAACAAGGATATTTACAGATCTCTCATGTAGGTCACCTACATTGCCCCTCCCAAGGACCTACACCTCCATCATGATAAATGATATATGGGTCATTGTGCCAAGACTGAAGGGGAAATCAATACTGAGTTCTGAGTGGCTCTACAAGATCAGCCTGCGACGCATGGCAGCATCGAAAAGTTCAAAGCAAGGTGTTGATTTTCTGAGCAGCATCGAGTGCCATTCTCTGGAAGAATGGAGGCACTTGGTCAGTTACCAAGATATTGATCCAGTCTGGGACTGGAAGCTCAGCCTGGGGCCGAGAGCCATTCTCTGGGAGAATGGAGGCACCTGGTCAGTTACCAGGATATTGATCCAGTCTGGGACTAGAAGCTCATCCTGGGGCTGAGAGCCATTCTCTGGGAGAATGGAGGCACCTGGTCAGTTACCAGGATTTCATTGTAAGCCCAGGATTTCACTGTAAGCCCTAAACCAGGTCTGGGCAAGTGATGTACTCCTTTCCTTGATCTATGGGCTATGCACTTGATCTTGGTCGCAACAGGAGGGTGAAGTAAAGCAATTAATTTATCTCCTTATGATGATGTGCTTGGAGTGGACATGAAGACCTTGAAGAACACCTAGATGATTTATTGAAGAACCATAGAACCCAAGCACCACTTGACTTGGTTCATGAACCCACCATTTAGAAGAAAAAAATAATACATATATATATATTTATTTATTTATTATGGGTCGGCTCATTGGAGAAGAAAAAATAAATAAAAATTAATATATGAAGTCACAGGTCGGCCTCATATTTATTTTTTGGAGGATAAAAAATAAATTTATTTTATATGACGACAGGTCGGCCTCAATTAAGTGGAATTATTCCACTATAAATAAAAATGAAACTCATCATTTTAACACACACAATTCGTGGTGTTTTAGGACAGCTCATGGGACAGTTCAGAGGTGTCATTTGACTGAGCTAAAAGACAGTTCGTGGGTATTATATTTCTGCTGGTTTTCTATACTGCTGGTTCTTACTTTGTTCTTACTGCTGCCCTATATCAGCTAGGGTATGCTGCTGCTATCAAACACCATCTACTGTGTATACCTGAGCTCAGACAGGACATTCTTCCTGTGCATCCAAATACATATATAAGGTCTGTCCTTAATTCTGGCAGCGCTATTAAGAGCACCCTACAGCCACAGCAGTCCATGGTAGTTTCTCTTTTGTACACCCGAGTTTTATACAGGGTCTGTCCCAAATTTACAGCAGAAGGTTACAGCAATGTGTGTACAGGTTCACAGGTTACAGCAGAAGGTGTGTACAGGTCTACAATGAACATCCACAGTCATCTAGTGGCAGCTTGGGGCAGCAGTCATAGTACAGGACTCTTCTTGTTTGGTGAAACAATTTACACTTTGTTGTGAAGGCTTATCTCAGCCTGCTATTGTACAAACTCAGCTATCTTATTTTGGAGATAAATTATTATTAATTGCTTTGGGGTTTTTGTCCTTGAAAGGTTTCCCCGTGAAAAATACTGTGTTCTATTTTTATGTGTATTTACAGTTAGCTATCTCTGCACTTTTTATATTTACAGCCTGCTACTGCTATCAATTTTCAATTTTTAACACAAGTTTTGTGGTGAAAGGGTTCCCCTAGAACGAGGAGAGGACTACAAGGAGAATTTTGCTCCACTCGCCAGGCACACTTCCATTACAGCAATTATGTCTTTATTTCCAGTTATGGGATGGAGGATACGTCAAATGGATGTGAAGACAGCTTTCTTCAATGGGATAACTGATGAGTAAGCATACATAGAGCAGCCTCAAGGCTTTGAGGTAAGTGGGAAGGAGTTCCATGTTTGTCAGTTCAAAAAGTCCTTGTATGGACTCAAGCAAGCACAGAGAGCATGGTATTCCAAGATTGATGAATATTTGCAGAGTATTGGCTTCACCAAAAGTGAAGCAGATCCTAACTTATATTATATATTTGTTGGGACTGATTTGCTTGTTTGGTGTTGTATGTAAATGACTTGTTTCTTAGAGGTTAAAAGAAGCTCATTGCAAGGTGCAAAGCAGATATGGCAGCAAAGTTCAAGATCAAGGACATTGGCACGATGCAATTGCATTACTTCTTGGGGTTGGAGGTTTGGCAGAGATGAAGGGATATTTTCCTAGAGCGGGGTAAGTATGTAGTTGAGATCTTGAAGAAATTTTGGATGAAGGACTGCAAACCTAAGGCCACACCTATAATCACTAATCTGAAGAAGGTAACAGATTTAAATTTAGAGATGGTGGAACCTACATTGTACAGGAAGCTAATAGGTTCCTTGATATATCTAGTCAACACTAGATCAAATATATGTTTTGCAGTCAACGCCTTGGGCCAATTCATGGTGGAGCCAATGCAAAAGCATTGAGTAACTACTAGCAACAAAACATGCCCTCAGATACTTGATCGACATAGTGGAGTATGGCCTGAGATATCTTGGAGATGGTGAAGTGAAGTTGCAAGAGTATACAAAATCAAATCGGGCAGGCAATGCATCAAACAGAAAGAGCACCTCAGTTTGTTGCTTTAGCTTGGGATTAGTGATGATATTTTGGTCCAACGGGAAGCAGATTTTCATGGCACTTAACTCAACAAAGACAAAGTATATGGCAGCCAATACTGCTAGTTGTGAGGCCTTCTAACTTCTCAAGTTGCTTCCAGGATTGTTTGATCAAGAGTTGGATCACACGATGATTTATTGTGATAATCAAAGTTGTACCAAACTCTCTGAGAATCCAATGTTTCATGGCAGGTCCAAGCATATAGAGACAGATATCACTTCATATGAGATAGGACTCAGAAGAAAGTAGCAAGGCTCTAGTATATTCCCACAGATCAGTAGGTAGCTAATATTCAGACCAAGCCCTTAGCAAGGGGGAAGTTTGAAGCATTCAGAGATAAACTTGGATTGGTGTAGATTTCCTTCCTCGCTAAGAGGAAGTGTTGAGAAATGTAGTCAGACAAAAACTTCTTGCACTGGTTTAGTATGAACATGCAAGAAGTGGTTTGTGACAATACGAAAGTAACCACTTAGGAAAAGTGGATAGTTAATTCTATTTTCTAGTTCACTTTAGGAAAAAGTGAAAAGTCTTACATTTTGTTGTTGAGTCTAATAAAGTGTATTTGATACATTAATGACAGACTAGGATTTAATCTCAACTGTCAATCTCAAGTTGAGATTAGGGTTTTGATAGATTTAAGTTTTTGGACAAAGCATAAATACAGACAAGATAGAAAGATTCGGACACAATTGAACAATTGAGTAGGTTTAACAAGCAAAGGAGACAAGGCAGGGACCCGAGAAAGAGGATCGACGAACAGTCAAGCAGGTCGAAGAAGCAATCCATACAGATTCATACGGATACATGCAACAGGTCATATAGGCCATACCGCTGTTATCCCTTGTTCAATGTATAGGTTGTTCCTTCTCAGCAATCCATATAGCTCAATTCTAGGGTGATTTGACTAGGTCATACAACTGCTAGGTTCAGCAGTTTGTGGAGGTTGCCTTGTAAGCTTCAATTAAGGAATGAAAAGCTGATTTTGAAGGAGAAATTACCTATGTATATGTGAATTGTTTTTTATGCTTTCACTATTTACTGTTTCTAGCTATTGGGTGTTTGATGCTATGTTCAGAATTTACATTTCTGCATTATTTAAATTCTGCAAATAATTGATTTAATTGAAATCATAAGGACAGCAGTCACCTAGGCTAGGAAAACTTAACCAATCCACCCTTGGGTGTGTAGGTGGCCCCATTGTTTCTTACTTATTTTTTGTTATCATTATTCTTTTTCAATTTTGTAGCAGTGATTCCATTTTGGGTACAAGACTTGCATTTCCTCTTATTGTGTTACCTATAGTTCTACAATTCTTTAAGATTGTAGTGCAGCCCATTTCTTGTTATGTATTCCAAGTGATGCTTGGGTGTTATCAGTGTACAACAACATTTATTTTATAATACATCATTGTTTTTATGAATGTCATTCTATACATTGTTCGAGTTTCAACGGTCAATTTGGCCCTGGATTTCAAGATTAAGCTGAGGGCATTTTATACAGATGGAACATATGTATTATATTTCTTTACATCCAGCTCTTACGAGTATTACATCACTGTCAAAGTAATGATATGTGTACTGGATGGCGTTCCAAAGAGTGCAAGTCAAATGCATTATTTTAATGGATGGGTTGACAATCATATTTGCATGTCATCTAATAACACATTGAAGTAAGTGCGTTCCTCATAAAACAAACCTGGTTTTCCCAAGGCGACTAAAATGCCATATAAGGTTTGCATGAACTGCAGTATTTCAAAGTAAGAAGGAATGTCTTCAAACCTTTTACAAAATTGTGTATTATTTCGAGGGGGTATCGAATATTGCTTGTATAGTTTGTGCACTCAAACCTCTAAAGACAAAAGACATCAATGGTTGCACCTTCCTTGAATACTTCATCAAAACTGGACACTCGATTGTCAAACAATCAAATGTATGGACATAAGTTGCCACAACTTCCAAGGAGTTTCTAGTGGACTCTATGAGCATAAAGATCAATGTTGTTTAAATGAATAAAGACATTACAATAAAAAATCAGTCAAGATACCCTCAAATCATGCAAGAGAGACCCATCCGAGGCAAGCTTGTACAAGTGTTGACATCACCATTCAAACTTCAACTATAGTTCTATGAATCACAAAGATTAATATGTTGATGAATATCTTATAATAGTAGACATGCTTAACCTATCTATCCATTAAGCTGAAATGATATAACGATAATGTTTGGTGCAACAATTATTGTTATCTCACAATGACAAGTTCATATTTGTTTGGTCTACAATCTTATTTCATTATCAAAAGAGACTAGCAAAACAAAATATTCTCATTTTTATTCATGTCTTTTATTCTCATGAGAAACTTTATACTAAGTATTAACATCCTCAAAGGAAATATGAATATTCATTTGATCAAATGATTGCAGTCGCAATAATTTTTTGGGTTCAATTTTACAAGTTTTGGAATTCACCCCACTATTGCCATTCATTGGATAGTCAATAAAAGGATTTAGATATTGTAAAGAATGCTCGATGACGAAAGAATAGAGTTCCAAAATGTGGATGATGCATTAGCAATTAAGCGTCAAGCACAATTCTCCCCTCAATCAAATGACAATCATGTAGATTGCATGGAGACATTCTTCACTTTTATGTGCTTAATGCTAGTTTGAGAAGTTGGATACAGAGACAAGAGGCAATTTGCACATCTTACCTTGCTGATAGTGTGCGAATATTGCCATGGGCTCCTATGAGAAACATATTTGGGCATTAACCAGCCTAGATCCAAATCCTAGGCTCTATCAAGTGCCGAGAGGGATCAAACTTCCCGAGGTGCAAACCTCTCCTTGAATAGCTCCTTGAGTGCAATACCTGAGCCACCTAATCCTAAGCTCTAAAGTCTCTAGTTTAAGTCTCATATTTACTTTTTACTTTGTATTATTCTTTTTGTTTATGGTCGACATAATATTTATTACGTTTTACTTTGTATTATTCTTTTTTGTTTACTTTGTATTATTTTCTTACTCGACAAACTCGACAAACACTCACATGTTACAAGATCTCCCTCATATTGCGCTATAGAGCGCCTCTCGGCGCAATAACATCAATAGTTGCATTTGTGCTCGCTTGAGACGAGTTGAGCTAGGTTTGTGGGTAATTCATGTGCTCTTGATTTCTAGCATTTATTGTGATTATGTGGGATCAAGCATAAGTTGGTTATGAGGTTTACTATTAGATCTTGGCTTATTTAAACTTTGACGTTGTTAAATATCATCCCTTTTGTTTGATGGTTGTTGGAGACATTAGCTCATGATAGAGTGATCTTTCAAGGACAATGCTTGTGGCAAATTGAGAACTCATCCTTTCTAGGTTTTTTCTCAAATATAGATTAGTTGACAATTGTTCCATCCAAGCTTGTCAACATGTCCTTGTCCCATTTTATCTATTTATTATGCCATCATACTCCCAATGTTCCCATGGTTTTCTAAATAATAGTTTTTATTAATCAATATATGTTCCCATATATTGATGCCATACAAGTTTTCTCACCTCGTTATCCATTCTTCATGTTCTTGGTGGCAACCGCCTTCCTTTCTCATTCATTATTCCTCCTTAGCATGGCAAGTATCCATGAATCATGCCTTATCTTTGTGAATGTCACATCTAGTTGAATCGACATGGTCTTCCATTAGTCATGCCTCTTCTATAAACGTTGTCGTATCTCCAATAAACATTGTCATCATCTCAAATAAAATAAACTTACACTTTGTGGCTTAAAATTAAAACTAAAAGGGTGTTATGTTAAAAAAACTCAAATGGAGCAACTCATGTGCATTTAAAATATTGAGGGAAGTTGTTTCAAATAAAATAAACTTCCGCTCATGTAGTTATAAATTAAAATTGTCAATTGGGTCTAGCCCAAGTGGTTGTGGGATGGAGTGTTATCCTCCCCGCCCAGGTTCTATTCCTACAAGTGACGTGTTAGGCTCATAATGAGTATATTGTTGTAACGGCTTTGTGCCCTATTGTTAACCTAACCTTGTGCCCTAAAGAATCTAGGGTTTACCCCGGGTACCATCAAAATGAGGGGAATTGACCAAGGGTTTGCCTCGAGATAACTACCTAAAATATAAAAAATAAAAACAAAAAGTTTAAAATTAAAACTAGAAGTGTGTTTATGTTGAAAAACTAGAATGGGGCAATTCATGTGCATTTAAAATATTGTGGAGCGTTGTTAGTAAGATTTGAACCCAAGCTACTAGCTTCAAAACTTTCTTGCTCTCCTCGTAGCCAACACTTCTTAAGAATCATATATTATTAATAAAGAAAAACATAATGAACACCCCCTAAAGTTAATCATCTTTTATTACAACAAATTAACCCTCACTTTAGCATTGCATTTGGTAACATGTCATTCTAGTTTTTCTTCCAAGGAACAACCTCACAAAAAACCCTCTAAGTACTTCCCCATGATTCATGGATGGTAAACGGGGTAAGTAAACCATTGGCCATTAGGATGAAGCCTAACCACGAGGGGATCAAGAGAGTCAAACCGTATTAAGAATCATATATTATTAATAAAGAAAAAAATAATGAACACCCCCTAAAGTTAATCATCTTTTATTACAACACATTAACACTCACTTTAACATTGCATTTGGTAACATGTCATTCTAGTTTTTCTTCCAAGGAACAACCTCACAAAAAACCCTCTGAGTACTTCCCCATGATTCATAGATGGTAAATGGGGTAAACCATTGGCCATTAGTATGAACCCTAACCACGAGGGGATCAAGAGAGTCGAACCGTATGCTCCCCAACTTTGGGGAGAAGGATCTCATGTCTAGCTCATGACCACTTGAGCTAACCCTCGGGGCTTCATGTCATTCTAGGCTAACATAGTGCAAAAATATATATGATAGTAAGTTCAAGCTCGGTATTTGCTCATCCAACATCACCCCTCAAACGAAAGCTCCAAATATTGTAAAGTTCTCCAAATCTTCTATCTATTGTGAAAGATCAATAACCACTCCTCACATGAGAATTGCATCTACTACCAAAACTTGACCCCTCATCCAAAACCAAGTCTGCCATCTTGTTTTTGACACTCCTAGTATGAACCTTATTGAGAGTTTTGATTTACCATAACTCAAAAATTAAGCTGAAAAACCTCATATGGATTAGCTCCCATCTAACAAGACATCTAGTTAGGCAACCACAATGTTCACCAATTCTCTAAGAGAGCAACTTAGTTACATGATGTGCATTCATTTTTATGCCCTTTAGACCATTCTTGTTGCAACACAACTTACAAATTCACATTGTGTCTTGTGCCCACAACTAGATCATTTTTTTATGGATTGAACCAATCATCATAAGACTCCAACAACTTTTACTTTGGGTAACCCTTACAACCTAGAATCATCATACAACCTACTAATAATCCCTTGCTCTTAGGGGGGCAATATCAACTATGATTTTTTACAACTTTTAATTTTGTCTTTTTGGGGGTAATAAAATTTTATGTTTGGTTTCGCCTATTTTAAATCTGAATTTTTGTTATTAAGGTTGGAATGGTTAGTTCCAACCTAGACACCCAAAGACATTGAGTTGGCTTGGCCCAATGTTACAAACATATAATGTCATCACCAAACTTCAATAACTTTGTGGGACCAAAACATTCACTTTTCATGCACATCAAATGCATTTTGAACTTCCAAGATTTTTTTCAATGTTGTCGAAATGCCACGCACACCTTGGACATTTCCAATTATTCCTTGCAACCACGATTATTTATTGTACCACAGACATCAACTTCGTTTGGCACCTATTTGAATATTTATGCAACCAATTAAACCACTTGAACTAATGTTTTTGTTTTCCTTCAAAAACAAATGGATCTTTTCTCTACAAGATATTAATTGTATGAATTGAAATATATCTACCATGCTAAAAAGCTACTAAATTATGAACCTTGTTGGGTTGAGCGTCGTGAACTAGACACTTTTGAGTTAAACTAGGTTTCTCTACAATTTTTCCTTCATGTTCTCATATTTACATCTTCAACACATTTCCTCTTGACATTTGACAACCTACTTCTTATTGCAACGTGTTGTCTATAATGGAATTTCCATGTGTGCCCTAACCTTCACAACAATTCTCACGCAACATTATGGTCAAAACATTTCCAAAGTATCACTCCCAGACCTTCTGTGAATCTCTCCTCCTTAGCCTTCTAGCTACAAATAAGATGTCTAACATTCTTCTCTACTATCTTTTATACAATTTCTCTATCTTTTTATGTCTTTTGTGTCGACACATGCCTCTTAACCCATGTGATATATATTTCAAAGTCGAATGCAATTATCTTCTCTGCAAACAAAACTCAGTCAAGTTCTCGCGAGTCGCCGAGAACTCACGAGTTTTTCCAAGCTCCGAGTTTTACTCAAAAAATCGGCCAAAAAATTAGGCCCAAGTTTTGTTGATTTATTGTCGAGTTTTGCCCGAGTTTTCGGCCGAGTTTTGCCGAGTCGACTGAAAAACTCGGCCGCACAGAAAAAAGGGGGGAAATGTGGGATTTAAGGCCGCAGATTGGCCATTTTTTGCCTCATTTGGACATTGCAGCGATGGAGAGAGGAGATAAGGAGCAGGGGATCATTTCACCTAAGCCCAAGGAGGATTTTAGACATCATTTCATTCACCATCAAGGATCTAATTTGAAGATTGGAGCTTGAAATTTGGAGATTTTTGCACTGTTATCAGTTATCACAGCTGAAAGTAAGTAAAAAAACTTGCCATCATTTCTCATTTTTCCAAGAGGGATTCTTGTTGGTTTGATTTGGCAATGACTTCTATGGCTTCATAACTGATTTTTAAAGGCTCTTGAACAATTTTTTTGAACTTGTTCTAGAGGAAGGGCCATTTCCACAGTAATTACCTTTGCCCGTAAAAGGGGCAGAGGGAATCGATAGTTTATTTACTTTATTTCATTGTAGATGACTCATGAATCATGATGAGGATCATGAGATACGTTTGTTATATTTTTTATGACTCGGGCTTCAGGACATGATCTAGTTTTGAATCTAGATGTATGATGTATCTCTAGACATCTTATATATCTTATATATCAGTTTTCTTTCCATATTCATGTGGCAATGTGTTTATTTGATGTTATTGTTGCTTTAGATGTTTAAAAAATTGAAAGAAAAAAAAAATATTTTTGTATTTTTTTAATTTTGCCAAGTTATTGCCGATTTTTGCCGATGTGTTGCCGAGAAATCCCAAGACGATGTTTCCTGGACCTTGCCGAGTTTTTTGCCACGCTGAGTTTTGTAACATTGTTGCAAAGCTCTTGGGAGTCAACTCTCTACATGGGCTCTTTGAATCTCATGTATCTCATGAAATTTCAAATTATTGTTTGCCAACGACATTTTATCCCTCATGATGGCATCTTTCCTCAACTACCTAACAAGAAAATTTGACATGTTTTTCCTAGATTTTCTTACCTTCTAACAATGTCTCATTGCAAAGCATTTGTTCCCTTCCTTGCTTGTTATCAATGGAATCAGCTACAAGCTCCTCTTCAATGCCCTTTTCGCATTGAAGATCATCACAAATTTTTCACTACCTAGCATCATATGAATTTTAGTTGCAAGTGGGCACAATAAATTCATCTTGAGTATCTTTTTGTCTAGGAGTCTTGCATGTTTTTTATCCTTCAAAGATTTGAAACTTTAAAAAAAACATGTTTTAAGGCTTTGAAACTTCTAAAATACTCACACTTTGAACACCCTAGTATTATTTAAAAACTCACACTTGCCCTCTCTTCAATCGTCAAGATCAAACAAGGGTCTTTCTTCATCTTTTCATGATCATTGACTCCATATCAATGTCATGCTCTAATACCATCTAGATTATAATTTTATATGGGTGCTAATATAAATAACACAATCATATTAGAGAGAATAATAAATATCTCAATATATTAATGTTGAGACAAATACATCAAGAGCCAAAGGTGGGAAACCAACATACATATACTACCGTCTCAAGTTGACCATCTCTCCTTACATCATATATAACATGCTCATATCGTTATGGTGGTTTAACCACATATGCCTAACTTTAACATCACATTTGGTCACATGTCATACTAACTTACATAAAGTTTAAATAATATAAAATATAATTAACATTAATCTAGAACTCATTGTTTGATACTCAAACACTATCGTCCACTTCTTCATGATCGTTGGAAGTGAATATCCCTTCAGATTCATAGATATCAACAAATTAATCCATAGGAAACTCAACGGAAACATTCTAATGATAACAAGCTTCTTTGTTGTGAGATCAAACAACTTGCATATAGCCAACAAAATGCATTTTTCACTTTTAGTTTCCAACTTCTGCCTTTTTGCTTTAGGAATATGCACATAAGTTGAACAACCAAAAACTCTTAAATATTTTATGCAAGGTTTTCATCTAGACCACATCTCAATTTCAATGAAACGAACCACTTTAGTCGAGCTCTGTTTCATTAGGTACATTGTGGTCATCACATAAGTTGAACAACCAAAAACTCTTAAATATTTTACACTAGGTACATTGAGGTCATCACAGATTTAACCCAAAAAGAAAAATCCAAACCTTTGGCGTGAATCATGCTCTTGGCAACCTTAACCTAGAAAGAAACTGTCTATTTTTCTTTCTTGTTGTTGTGGAGTATATTTCATCTCAAGGGAAGCACTACTAAAATTTTGTATATGAAACTTCACAAACCAAAAGTTACTTTTTAATCTATCGTCTTTACCCAAAAGTTACTTTTTAATCTATCGTCTTTCCCAAACCTAGTGACACAAACACCTTATAAATTTCCATTTTATAGAAATTAAAAACTTTCATTCTAACCTTTTTTTAATATCTTCATATGGTGTACACAATTTGTTGTCTTTGACTCTAATACTAATTTCTTTTGGTGATGTTTACCACATCTCAAACATTGGCCATGCTAACTTCATTTTCTTCCTTTTCGCTCATTCAATATGCATGTCCCCAAACATGGCTCTAATATCTTGTTAAATCTACAAGAGGGGGCAAAGAGGACAAAGGTAACAAAAGCAAGAAATGCAATATTCAATAAATGATTTTATTAATCGTGAAATGCATACTGAAGGAGATAATGTCCCGTACTCAAATTACTTAATTCCAATGGTTGTCCTAACCATTGACCTGGTCACTAATTATTACATAATGGTAACTTTATTACTAACATCATGCTAACGCATTAAGTTAATGTCATTACATTAAATTATGTAACTCTATATTCTAACACCTGACACTAGATGGTAATTAACTCTGACACTAAGTAAGGAACTCATTCAATGTGGCATCCCAGTTTTCTAGATTGTCGCAGATCCTACGTAACAGAAGAACTGCCAAAACACTAATAAATGGTGGAAAACTTTAAAGTCGGTGTGAACAACAAATAACAAATGCTTAAAGAGAAGCAATTATATTTGGCACTTTAAACCAGTGTTACAAATATCGTGTCAGCAAATATATCGCCAAGGGTCCAAAAAGAAATTATCGGATTTATCGGCGAAAATGTCGGCAAACATCAGCAAACTTAAAAAAATACAAAAATATTCATTTTTTTCAATTTTCTAAACATCTAAAGCAACAAGAACATCAAATAAACACATTGCCCCATGAATATGGAAAGAAAACCGATATATAAGATAGATAAGATGCATCACTAAACATCACGCATCAAAAATGAATCGTGGTCGTGACAGCAACAGCATTCTCCTTGTTGATGTATTTGTCACTTCGGAAGATATTCACTCGTATATTGTATTTGTACTTTATTGTATCCCCAACGGAGATGTATTATTCCTCCGATTGAAAGTGTCGTCAGTTGTACTTGCAAGTGTCACAAGTTATATTGTAAGTGTCGTAACTTATACTTGATGGGTTATTAGACCACCTTGATGCGGTCGGCCCTGTATGAGTCATGTGGGTTAAAGGGTTATTAGACCACCCTAGTGGGGGTCGGCCCAGTCAACATTATGTTAAGTGGTTAAGTTGGGGCCGACCTAGTTAGAGTTAAAAGACAAGTGAAGTAGTGTATAAATAGAGAGTGTGTCTCTCTCATTTTACACATTCTCTCATTCACTCACTTCGCATTAGTGAGAGAGAGGAGGAGTGCGCACAAGTGGAGGAGGAGTAGTTGCCGCAGTCATCTATCTCTTGGGTTTGATCTTTGTGATCTTCGTATTGGTGCTTATGTTAGCATTTGATAGCTCGATGGCACTCCTGCATCAGGTGCCTAGGTGCAGGAGTCAATAACTTGGAGTCTCATTTATATTCTTAAAGTGACTTTATTAATGTGTTTTTATTGAAGTACCTTTTTGATGTGACTTTATGATTTAAAAGTGAGTCGCACTTTATTATGTTTCTAAAGTGACTTTAAGTCATAAAGTGTACCTTTTAAATATTTAGGGTAATATGACTTTTCAAAAAGAAAAATTTGTTGTAAAGTTCACTTAGGAGATTTAAGTGAGTGAGAGATTAGATCCCAGCCATAGATCTCTTGGCCAAGATCTAATCTCGTCCACTGAAGTTGAAAAGTCATGAGAGTAACCCTAATAGGGTAAATAAAAGTGCATGAGACTTCATTTTGAGAGATCCAATAGAGCATTCTTAGTGAGGGCGCACTCCAAGAGTAGAGGAGAAGAACAGGCACGTTTTCCAAGAGAGAGAGAAGTGAAGTAAAGGTGAGGAGACAGAAGTGAAAGGGACAGTCTGGGGCTCGATTTTCTAGAAAAAGAGAAGGCTGGAAGAAGGAGCACGCATTCCCAGGATTGACAGCTTCAGTGAGGGCGGATTTCCCAAGAGATTTGGGCTGGGTCGTTTTCCTGTATGTCTGCAGCACCAAAGAGAGAGACTGTTCAGCATTGTTGACAGACCATACTGCTGGAGAAGACTAGCCATGCTGCTGACAGAAACAGGCCGTGTAGCAGAGTAGAAGGTTCAGATTTCGAGGCTGGGTATTGAGCACAGAAATGGAGGTCATCATTGCTGAGGTATATAAAAATGTACTGTCTACGTTTTTTTCTCTGTTTTGACTGTGTGAGACTGTAGCAGTCCATACTTTTGTACAGACTGACAGTTAGTACAGTCAAGGGAGGCACAGAGTTTAAAGTGTTGTGTGGCACATTTTTCAAGGTTATTTACAGTCATTTACTGCTGCTGTTACATCAAGTTGTAATTCTGATTTTCTGTCTGAGATTGCTCAATAAAATTTCTCTCTCTTGTGGACTAGTTTTCCCCCAAGAGTTGGGGGGGTTTTCCAGGGTCTTATTTGACCAAATATACCGTGTTCATGTATTTTACAGTCTGCTGTAAATGTGTTTATTTCCGCTGCTAAGATGCTTCATGAGTAGTATATTCACCTACAGTGTCTTGAAATTTAAGCTTGATAAAAGTGTGTAATTATTTTTTACTGTTGAGGTCAATATCAGAGTATTTCCTGAAGCATTCGACATCAAATTCAGTTGGCTGCTAAGTGGGCAGAATTCTGAGTTTTCTGGGTATTCTGAGAATTCTGAGTTTTCTAAGTTTTTGTCATTTTTCAACATGGTATCAGAGCTGGGGCTCTGAGATTTCAGTGGACTGTTGGGCAGCAAAGAAGTGCTGATATTTTTCTTGCAAATGATGTGCATGTGAAGTAACAACTGTCTGTTAATTTTTTTTACAGAGTGAGCAGAGAAGTGTTGGTTCAATACAGTTGATATTTTTGGTCAAAGAAGGCAGAGTGTGCTTTGTTGAAAAAAAAAAGAGTAGAAGAAAATGATGGCTTGCATCCGATATGAAGATAGGTTGGAAGGGATTTCCAACTACTTACAATGGAAAGCCCGGATGACAGTTGTTCTCAAGGAAAACAAGTTATGGACCTTTGTCAGTACCACAGTGGTTCCTCCTGCAGCTGATCCTATAGCCCTTGATATACATGAGGTGAAGGAGGCCAGAACGCAGAAACTGCTTCTGGATGGTGTTCGAGATCACCTAATCCCACATTTGGCAGAGAAATTAACTGCTAAGGGGATGTGGAATAGTTTAAAAAGTTTGTATGAGAACAAGAATGAAAATCGTAAAATGGCTCTAAAAGATGAGCTTCATGGCACTAAGATGACAAGAGGTGAGAATGTAGCCTCTTACCTCACTAGACTCAGACAAATAAAAGATGAATTGAGTGCAGTTGGTGAGATGATTCCTGATCCCGAGCTAGTGTGGATAGCCCTGAAGGGATTCACTAAGGAGTGGGATGTGTTCATGAAGTGTGTAGTTGGCAGAGAGAACTTTCCCTCTTAGGAAAGACTATGGGATGATTTTACTCAGGAGGAGATCCGAGAAGGGAAGACTGAGCAGGTTGATGATGAAGAGAATGTGGCCCTTTCAGCTAAGGGTAGAAAGAAAAAGGGTGGCTCGAGCAGTGGAGCCAAAGACTTGAGCAAAGTAAAATGCTTTGCTTGCCAGAGTTATGGTCACTATGCTGGGCAGTGTCCCAACAAGAAGAAGAACAACAAGAAAGAAGAGCCTGAGGCGGCCTCTCCAGCTGAAGTGGGAGACTTTGCGACGGAATTCGAGAGGGAATTCTCGCTCGTCTCAATTCTTTCAGACAGTAGTGTAGCAGAGAGTTTGGATACTGGAGCATGGTACATAGATAGTGGAGCAGCACGCCATATGACGGGGATACGAGCAGTGTTCCGAGAGTTGACAGATATTGACAGAGTTATACTAACTGAGGGTGGGTATGCCAACACCCATGCAGTAGAAGGAGTTCGAAAAGTCCTATTCCAACTCGAGTCTGGTGGTTATTTGGAGGTTGGCGATGTGTTGTTTGTTCCAGAGCTGAAAAGGAACTTGGTCTCAGTTTCAGCTTTGGAGGATGACGGATATGCGGTTCTTCATGTGAGTGGGTGTGTTTATATATATCCAGTGAGTGGGGGCTTGGGTGCAGCGAGTCTGCTTGGCATCCATGATGGCCGGATATACCAAGTTTTGGGGCATCCGGTGGATGGTGAGCCTAGTGAGAGATCAGACTCAGTAGCAGCAGCAGTGGCTGTCAGTGTGGAGGATTCATCCAACTCTGTGAGGAAACAGAGTTGGTATGATATGGTTCTTCAGGATGAGCAGGAGAGTGAGGAGGGCTCTCAGTTCAGAGTTGTCAGACGGAGACCTTCAACAGTTGATCCAGTGCAGGTATTTGAGAGGCATTCAGATTCAAAGGGAGCTTCAGTTATTGGAGGGAGAGATCCAGGTGGAGTTGATGACAGTAGTACCTCCCTCGCTAAGAGGGAGTGTTAGCATTTGATAGCTCGGTGGCACTCCTGCATCAGGTGCATAGGTGCAGGGGTCAATAACTTGGAGTCTCATTATATTCTTAAAGTGACTTTATTAATGTGTTTTTATTAAAGTACCTTTTTGATGTGACTTTATGATTTAAAAGTGAGTCACACTTTATTATGTTTCTAAAGTGACTTTAAGTCATAAAGTGTACCTTTTAAATATTTAGGGTAATATGACTTTTCAAAAAGAAAAATTTGTTGTAAAGTTCACTTAGGAGATTTACGTGAGTGAGAGATTAGATCCCAGCCATAGATCTCTTGGCCAAGATCTAATCTCGTCCATTGAAGTTGAAAAGTCGTGAGAGTAACCCTAATAGGGTAAATAAAAGTGAATGAGACTTCATTTTGAGAGATCCAAGAGAGCATTCTTGGTGAGGGCGCACTCCAAGAGTATAGGAGAAGAATAGGCACGTTTTCCAAGAGAGAGAGAGAAGTGAAGTAAAGGTGAGGAGACAGAAGTGAAAGGGACAGTCTGGGGCTCGATTTTCTAGAAGAAGAGAAGGCTGGAAGAAGGAGCACGCATTCCCAGGATTGACAGCTTCAGTGAGGGCGGATTTCCCAAAAGATTTGGGCTGGGTCGTTTTCCTGTATGTCTGCAGCACCAAAGAGAGAGACTGTTCAGCATTGTTGACAGACCATACTGCTGGAGAAAACTGGCCATGCTGCTGATAGAAACAGGCCGTGTAGCAGAGTAGAAGGTTCAGATTTCGAGGCTGGGTATTGAGCACAGAAATGGAGGTCATCATTGCTGAGGTATATAAAAATGTACTGTCTGCGTTTTTTTCTCTGTTTTGACTGTGTGTGAGACTGTAGCAGTCCATACTTTTGTACAGACTGACAGTTAGTACAGTCAAGGGAGGCACAGAGTTTAAAGTGCTGTGTGGCACATTTTTCAAGGTTATTTACAGTCATTTACTGCTGCTGTTACATCAAGTTGTAATTCTGATTTTCTGTCTGAGATTGCTCAATAAAATTTCTCTCTCTTGTGGACTGGTTTTCCCCCAGGGGTTGGGGGGGGTTTTTCCAGGGTCTTATTTGACCAAATATACCGTGTTCATGTATTTTACAGTCTGCTGTAAATGTGTTTATTTCCGCTGCTAAGATGCTTCATGAGTAGTATATTCACCTACAGTGTCTTGAAATTTAAGCTTGATAAAAGTGTGTAATTATTTTTTACTGTTGAGGTCAATATCAGAGTATTTCCTGAAGCATTCGACATCAAATTCAGTTGGCTGCTAAGTGGGCAGAATTCTGAGTTTTCTGGGTATTCTGAGAATTCTGAGTTTTCTGAGTTTTTGTCATTTTTCAACAGCTTATTCTATCTCTGAGGAAGTTGCGGGGTTTTTCACCTTTTTGGTTTTCCCCGGTGAAATGTTTTGTGTCTCTTGTCTCTTGTCTATTATGCTTGATATGCTGTACATGTTGTTCTTTCAATTAAGATCCTAGATCTATTGAATTCAATGATGAAAATCTAACACTCCTCCCCCACGAAACAACATTCTGCTGCTTCCTCTCCTCCAACGGTGTCGGCGTTCAAACTTCAAACCCTGGTCCTTAACCTGTGGGCCGTGACAATGGGACATCACTCCTACTAGTAGTTGCTTCCTCTCCTCCTGTCAACTTCCAACGTGACCTCCGGTTCACACTTCGCACTCACAGCAACCATAGCACTCGCACTCGCAGCTACTTCCTCTCCTCCTCCACAGGCCTACTAGCAGCAACCCTAGCCGTAGCGACGAAAAATAACCCCGAGCAAGCTTGAACGATGGGCAAAACACCAAAAAAATACGATTTTTTCTGACCGAAGATAAATTCTTATCACCTTAAACATTGCCTTAAAAATCGGGGCGATTTTTACCGATATTATCGGCGCGGAGCAAACATCGCGATGTCGGCGATCAATCACCGATATTTGTAACACTGCTTTAAACATACAATTTAGTAATGAATGCCTGCTTCTCAAGCTAGAAAATGTCAAGAACACTACAAGAACAGCATGATCCTGTCGGAAAAACAAGTCTGTTAGCTTTTGAAGGAATTAAGCAATGGTGAAGTTGATTAAATTTAGCTTACCAACACAATCTGTGTGTGCAGCGTGTGATTGAATGATACACATATAAGCTACACACCAATCTGTTCAAAAAAATACCCTCTTTCAAATGATACTGTCTAGGTCCTTTCAATGAGATGCCTTAAATAATGGTTCCATGCAACATATTACCCTGTCTGTGCTGGATATGTGCTGAACGGTGGGTAATGTGACATATCCATGGCTTGTTGCTGAGAGTTCCCACTATGACATCTATACCCAATGCAAACTGGATAATTTTCTCCATCTACCACTATCATGGTTTGCATACAGGCCATTTTAAAATCATAATGATATGTCACGCTTTTGAGCTCACACGTATTTAGATGCAATTAAGGGCATGTTACATTGGTTCAGCAACTAGCAGAAGCAACAAATACTCTTACTCGAGGCATGAAGGGTTTGGCTATGCATTCACCGTATAACTCAAGTGTTTGGTGAATTTCTCATGTCACTAGGATTGACAAGATTTCATGTACGGTGCCAAGTTGGCTGGTACCCATCTCCCAAACCAGTGCTAGAATGTAGCAGCCAATAAGTATGCATTTGAGCTCTGAGTCTTAGAAAGTACGTATTCATTAATAATAATAATAAAATTGCTAACTTCAAATTTAGTGCCCCCATTTCAGGCAAAGACCCTCCTCCTGACTAAAAACTCCTTTTTTGTTAGCCATGCTTCATCATTGCATAGGAAGAATTACCGACGGTCTGTTTTTGCCAACACCGCCCACAAAATGTCAAATTCCACAAAAGGATTAATGTTACTTGGCTGGGATTCCATGATAAGGGTAACTGTCCAACCATAGTAACCCGGAACATACACCTGGCCACGATCAAGACCTCGGGAGTAGGGGTAACACTTTGTGTATTACATGTAAATGCCTGGTTGCAATCATCATTATGTGAAACCTCGGAGTTCATCTCACTTAGCCCAAAAAATGCTTGACGTGCCAGGAATGGGCAGACCCAACGTTAAAACACGATGGATCCCACCAACCTGACAACAGTTCAAATCCCTTGGCTACAAATTTTAACCTTCCTCGCCATGGAAGCGAATGCAAACCAAGTGGAAATATTGGATTTGGAGAGAACCCAAAAAAGAAAAGTACAATCCATATAGTAACTTGCAGCTATTATGAGATGTCCTAAACTATTCAGGGCATCACAGATCTAAAACCTAACCCAGCTTAGGGCTGTTTTCGGCACAAGGCAAATTTACCTCAAAATAATAGCGACAGCCCTCCTTGCAAGCAAGACAACCAGCTATTGTTCAAGGACAGATTCAATGTTTGTTTATTTTATCAAAACTGTGAGAGAAATATGAGTACCGTTGCTTACCAGGAAGCAGAGACGAGGCCAGTTCTTGGTGAAGTATCTGTAAGTGAAAATGGAGTAGGGCTCGCTCAGTTCTTGGTCAATGATGCTCATTATTAATGGGAGTTGGTGCTCCCCTTCGTAACATGCATATCTGATGCATTCTACTGCTCCTAGTTCCCTCGTCTTTGAATTTGTATCTTCTGCTGCTCTGACTTCTTGTTCTGAATGAGAAGAGGATGCCAAAGTCCCCTCTTTGGCCATAGCCCATGCTTAAAATAAAACTTTACAAGAGCCCTACAAACCATGAGATACCATGAGATGGTCAGGCGTAATAATCATACATATATACACATTGTCCATGTGCTTGTTCGCTGCTGCTTCTATATGAAGCGCAGGTCATTAACAACGAAAATCTTTATTTGACTAAATAAAGGAAAATGTAACAAAATATCAATGGACAAATTGATGTCAGAACTTTACCGATAAATTATTGTGACGAATCAAAAGAAAGAGGAGATTTTAAGGTTTTAAGAACTATTTTAAATAATCAAATATGAAATATTTTATTCAAAGTAAAAGGTGTAAAAAGCATTTCATGATATTCCAAACATTAGATTAATAGAAGGGTTATTATTTCTACGGACACTTTCGTTAAAATGAAAAATGACAATCATGGTTTTCCTTCAATGTCGGCTTTAGACGGGTAAATTGAACTGGTAATATGTGGTTTTCACCCTCTGAGCTGATATAAGGGCATAACAGGCCTATAATTGTTCATTAAATCCATTTAATAAGGTAGGGAAATAAAGGAATCAAATTACTATTTTGGGGTAAAGCCCTTTTGTAGTGGATGGTGGCCTTTGGAGGAATATATAATCTAAATGAAGATATTAGGGCATAATAGGCCTATAATTGTTCAGTAACTCCATTTAATAAGGTAGGGAAATAAAGGAATCAAATTACTACTTTGAGGTAAAGCCTTTTTGAAGGGAATGGTGGCCATTGGGGGAATATATAATCTAAATGATTGGGATAGGCAGTCGTATGAATGGTGGGAAAGGGTGGACATCCTCAAATCAGATAGGGAATACTTTGATATGTTGCAGGAGCATGCCACAAACCAACAAATGGGAACATGTGTAGTGGAGAGTGTGGAAAGTCAAAAACTAACAAATGTCGGCCCCCAAGATTATGGTATTACCCAAGGGGATGTAACTAGGGTTACAATGGGGGAGATTACTGGGGAATGGGGTTTGAAAATCAAAACCGGCACAAACCTCCTTGGGTCCGGAAAACCATATTCCAAGCTCTAAGGTAAAAAAGAAAGAAGGATACACTTCTTATAGGCATACAGGGGTTATCAGAAAATATGGAAAATGGAAGATGAGACAAGAAAACTGCGGGATGGTGCTGGGTAGAGACATTGACCTATAAAGTATTGTGGGTTTGTCTCTAAAATCCCTTGTAGGAAAGTTCAACTATAAGGCCATGAACTCTTGAGAGATAGCTAACTGGGTTTCCTGTGTCTGGGTTCCAATAATTGGATATAGGCCAGCTATCTCCATTTCTACCAAAAGGATGATATGGCTTTGTCTTTAGGAAAGAAGAACACACATCTTACATTCTACAAAAGACCTGGATTAGAGGAAATGACAGTCTAATGTTGAAATGTTGGCATACAGCCTTTGACCCGGATACAAAAAGAGTTAGATTACGTCACTTATGGGTTTTATTACCAGGGTTTCCATTATCTATGTGGAGCAAAGAGGCATTTTCTGTTGTCGAGAACCATTTGGACATATTCCTTCATATTGGTGAAGATGTTCTATCAGGTTTCAACAAGAGGGTTGGTCGCATATTAGTGGAGACAGATATGGCAAAAGGTTTACTAGAAAAAATAGATATCGAATGGTGTGGAAAGATTTATAAGCAAACCCTAGACTATTAGGGAATTCCATTCAAGTGCTCCAGGTGTAAAGTGGTCGAACATTTGTGGAGGAAATGTCCACTAGCTAATTCGGGATCAGACTGTGAAGACTCTTCAGATGACATACAAGCCTGGTCATCTGAAGACGACTATGAATCTGAAGGGGACCCTGGCGGGGATCGAGATACAAAGACTTACACGAAATCCAATAATTTGGTAGCATCCCCAAGCTCTATTGATCTCCTATGTAACCTCTGAAAATTGGATCGTTCTTTTGTCTCATCATCAGATAATGAAGAGATTGATTGCATTGCATCCTTAGAAAAGAAATGTGATACTATTGGGGAAGAAGCAATTATAGGGGGGGCCTTTCTTTATCATGGAATTAATCTGCATAATTCTGAGTCTCATTCTAAGATAGTCTAGCCGATGGAGGGATATTGGGGTCTATCGGAACCAAACCCTTCCTCTTGTAATAAAATCAACTGTTAGCAAACAAATAATACAATAGAGATTCCAGATATTGGAAATTCTCAAAAACAGGGTTTGGATACTCCATTGTTTCCATCAGTGGTTTCTAGGTTATCTTCGATGGACTCCAAAGAAAAAAACAACATGGTAGTTAACACTGGGATACCAGATGATATTGTCAAAAATGTGGGTAGTGTGATCATGTCTGAGGTTTCGGGGGATACATTGTCCAATCCCACATATTGGGATATTGTCAAAAAGAAACCTTTAACTGCATACATAAGGAACATTCCTACAAAGGATCCTTCAAAAGATGCAAAACAAAAAGGCATTGATCATCCTTCTGCAGATTTTAGCTCCCCTAAAGGAGCAAGACGAGGAGGTATAAAACAAGACTTCTCGCTTATACAAACCAAAAGTGTTAGGAAAGGAAAGACAAAAGATTCAAGTGAAAATTCAAAAGATACATCAAAGACTACGCCTTATGCAAATACTCGGGCTCTTAGAGATCTCAAAGCCCTAGCTAGGGTTAAAAAATGAATTTTATGTCCCTAAACATCAGAGGTGTGGGGGGGATCAATAAGAAACTTGCCCTCAAAATAATTCTAAAGAAAGAAAACCCAAACATCATTTTCTTACAAGAAACCATGGTCGCTGCAGAGAAGGCTAGAACATTTTTCTCAAAAATTAAACAAGATTGAGCTATTTACTCAACAGATGCGGAGGGGCAGTCAGGTGGCCTGTTATCGGCATGGAACCCGAAGATTGCTTGTTTTTCAGCCTATTGTATCTCCATGGGGAATCCTTTTAAGAATAAATATCATTGGATATACTAGGCAAGTAAACTTAATAAATCGGTATGCTCTGTACCTAAATAGGAAGCAATTTTGGGAAATGGCTAGTGAAGAAGGCTTCCTACATTTGTCAAATTTGCTCATTGCTGGTGATTTGAATCTCACACTATCAGATGCTAAAATATGGGGGCAGACAACTAGACAGGATACGTTGAGCAATTTCTTCCAAGACCTTTTCTTTATTGTTGGACTAATTGATCTTGAACCTATTCCTCTATGTCTTACATGGCGAAATGGTAGACAGGGTTTTGATGGAGTTGCAAAAAGGTTGGATATTTTCTTGTTGGCAGATCAATTTATGGAATCGATGTATAGAATATAGATCATGGGTGGAATTTGCATCCATATCATACCACTACCCTATCTTCCTCGAAGTGGAGTTTGACGGAACAAGGATCCCTTATCCTTTCAAATTTAATCACTTATGGCTAAAGATTGAAGATTTTAAGTCTATGATCATAAATGAATGGATATCATTTGAATTGGATATGAACACATCACCCTCCCATACACTTATCCAAAAATTAAAACATATTGTGGTGAAATGGGAAAGGGATTGGAAAAAATCCCAAAAATATGATCTCTCCAGGATTGAAGCTCAAATTGAAGACATCTCCAAAAAATATATGATGGGATTTGTTCCTGATCAGGTTCAAGGGACTCTACTGGAACCAGAACATAAAAAAAATAAAAATACTAATATTGGAAGAAGAGACATGGCGTCTCAAAAGTAGGGGGATCTGGATTTCTCTTAGGGGTCAAAACAATAAAATTTTCCACAAATATGCTAAGTGTCGCCATGTACACAACTCCATTTGATCTCTCAAGAATGCATAAGGTTCCTGGATAGGGGACATGGAATCATTACATAATGAAGCAATCAAACATTTTCAGACTTATTAACAAGATCCAGGGGGTTTCTCGGTGATTGAACTGATAAAAGTCATTAAAAAAATCCACATTTTTTCTCAGATCAAGAAGGAGCTGTAGTAATTAGACCAGTGGCATTGGAAGAAATTATGAAGGTACTCAAAGGCTTTTCAAACTCAAAAATTCATGGGTCAGATCGCTGGAGTGTGGATCTATTCATTAATTTTTTTAATATCACGGGTTTCGACTTACTAGCAATGGTGGAAGAGATAAGAGCTACAGGTAAGGTTTATATTGCTTTGAATTCTACATTTATAGCATTAATCTTGAAATCCACAAATCCTTTAAGCTATGAAGACTACATACCAATATCATCGTGAAACATGATATACAAAATTATAGCAAAGATAATAGCTCATAGGATTAAACCGGTTCTGTTAAAGAAAATATCAATGGAACAATTCGGTTTTTTAGAGAACAAACAAATATTAGATGCGATTGGTCTGGCCCAGGAAGCATTTCACAACATAAAAACCAGAAATATCAAGGGACTTACTCTTCAATTAGATCTATCAAGCGCATACAATAAGGTGAACTGGGGCTTTCTCATAATGGCTCTATTGCAGATTGGTCCCCCATGGGAAGCGATCAGATGGATTATGGTATGTGTTTCATCAGTTAACTACGTTATCCTAATCAATGGGAATCCCACAGATTTTTTCCCTTGCTCCAGAGGTCTAAGACAAGGATGCCCCTTGTCTCCACTGTTCTTCCTTATCATTATTGAAGGCCTCAGTAGATTAATTATAAAGGAGAAGGAAGAAAGATGATTAAATGGGATAAGAATCTCCAAAACTATCTATCTCGATATCCCATTTATTATTAGTCGACAATGTTATGCTATTCGGCATTGGGAAGATTGAAGAGTGGAATATATACACTTCAATAATTAATTTATTTTGCAAGATCACAGTTATGGTTATTAATGCATCAAAGTCAAATGTCTTAGTGAATAATACAGGGGAGGATACACTTGAAGAAATTTCTCAGCAATTGCCAAACAAAATCAAGGATCTTGCAGAAGGTACAAAATATTTGGGATACTTTATTAAACCAAATGGATACTTAGCATCAGACTGGCACTGGCTCCTCAAGCGTTTTGACAAAAGGATACATCATTGGTGTTGGAAATGACTATCCTTGGCTGGCAAATTAACATTGGCTAAATCGGTGTTGGAAAATTTATCAGTGTACTAGGCTTCTTTATGTAAGATTCCAAAATCAATCCTCTCTTGCATTCACCAAAAATTTTCAATTTTATCTGGTCAAGGACAACTAGTAAACATAAATTCCACCTTGTTGATTGGGAACGTCTAGCAAGGCCAAAACACATGGGTGGTTGGTCATTAAAAAATACATCTTTATTTTCCAAGGATCTATTGGCTAAAAGTTTATGGCGGGCATTAATGGATGACAATTTATGGAGCAGATTCATAAAATCGAAATATATAAAAACAAATCAATCATAGAGTGGATCAGGATGAAAGATATGTTGATTATGTGTTTATTCTTTGTAGGTGTTGGGGGGGGGGGGGGGTGGTCGTATTTGATCGCACATGACGATCCCCTCCATCTAGTGCCCTATCATATGCGTCGGGATATGTGCATGGCGTTGGCTCAGGGGCGTCAATGCCCTCCCCCTTCTGCAAAGCGGACATTGGGAATGGGCATTAGCCCATTTTTTATAAGAGCGAAGCGAGTTCGAAAAAATTTTGGGTTATTTTCGGCCTATTTTTGGGTTCTTTCTAAAAAAATGTAATCCCGATTAAGGGATTGGATTCTATTTTCTAATTCAGGTTAATGGATTGGGGTTTTGAATGTTGCATAATACCTATATTTGTAGTGTGAGTGGTAAATAATCAATATGAGAAAATAAGAGGTGTGACTCTAAGTTTTTGTTGGTTTTCCCGGTTAAGGGTTTCCAAGGTAAATCTCTGTGTATTAGGTGTGAATGTTGTGGTGTAATATCTAGTTTTCCGAAAAGAATTTGAATGCTTTGCTTCTCTACATCAAGTTTAAAACTTATAAGATAAATCTAAAAAAGGGGTTTCAGATATTTGGTCAAGACTTGTATCCACTTTCCTAGTCCTCAGTGAGTGGTTGGCTTGCTTGCCAGGAAATGGTCGATCAATTAAGGTGGGAGAAGACACAATTATAGGGGGGCCCTTACAATATAATCTATCCCCAAAATTATCACACATACTGAGAATGAGGGGTTATAATACATTAAATCATTGTGTTCTACCTGTCAAGTCATCAACCTCTACTACCAGATGGATCAAGGCCTCGCAATTGGGACTTTATGGAATTCTTGTGGAGGAGTGGTCAGCATATACAATGGGTCTATACAGGGGATAAATAAAGATCATAGAAGTTGAAGACTCAATTGGATGGTCTTGGAATTCACAAACATGCATACTTACAACTAAATTAGCACATGAAGCAATTATATCAGACTTTATGATTGATAATCAATGGTGGTATTATGCATGTTGGAAATGGAAGACTTCACTCAAAGCTAAGATATTTATTTGCCTAGCATTGGAGAACCACATTCTAACATGGGATAATCTTTAGAAAAGGGGGTTCATAGGCCCAAATACTTTCCCTCTATGCAATGGGAATGACGAATATGTTTCACATCTATTTATTAGTTGTCCTTATACTTATCAAACATGGCTTTCTACTCGCAAATCACTTAAAATAGTTTATGGGTGGTATGGATCCACTCTAACTAATTGTCTAAAATATTGGTTTAAGTTCAATCCTTAATGGGGTGAATTGGCTTGTTTTATATGTTGGGAAGTCTGGAAATCGAGGAACCTATTGATCTTGGAGAACAAAAGGCTTAGCTCAGATTTGACGGCAAAGCTATATCTTCTTTTCAAGAATTTGGTGGAAATACAAATGGCTCCCATCGAAGAAATGGAGTTGTGCTCAAGAATCCACCAACTCTAATAAATGGTTGCATGGCAAGATTTGATGGTGCCTCACAAGACTCAGTTAAGAAATGTGGTGCTAGAGTTATCATTGTGTTTGACGGATCTAGGTCCATCAACTTATGGCCTAACTGCGGTCCATGTACAAACACTCGTGGGGAATTCTTAGCTTTGTGGTTGGTCCTTTATTTCTCTAGGCTTTAGAATATTGATTTGCTTCAGATTGCTGGTGACTCGCTACTCATAGTTAACTGGGAAAAGAAGCTTTGCTCCATTCAAGCTATTTATCTAAATCCATGGATGGAGTAAGTGACATCATTGTTGTCACATTTTCTAAACATTTCTATCATCCATATATTTAGGGAGTTTAATACTCAATCCGACGCATTATCTAAGCGTGGCTTTGATGCAGAGGAAGGTTATATATACTTTGAATAATGGCAGGATGGCGTTATTTCTTCATCGGACATAATTCTGATTTTTTTTCCATATCTCCGAGGGGTATTTTGGGATCCCAATTTTGTTATCGGCTTGGTATTGCAGCATACAGGTCCTTTTATTTTGATCTATAGATAGTGATTGGCAGGTTTTTGCCTTTTTATTATCCAATGCATATATTTTTTTGGGCCCCTCGTTTTGTTAATTTTCAGGGTATGTTTTTTTTAGGAGATTCTCGATATTATCAGGTTTCTCCTTCTCTTGTACTTGCTCATATTCTGGATTATCTTTGGTCTTTCTTGGTTTTCATGGTTCCAGTTCTGTTATGGGATCTCGGGTTATGTGGTCTTGTCTTCGGATTTTGGCATTGGTGTTTTTAGTTGTCTGCTTGCTTTGTATTTGGGACAACTATCATTATACTTTTATAATTTAAAGTATAGCTTATTTTCTGTGTGAAAAAAGAAAAAGAAAAATGACAATCATGGTATTTCAAAATGTATATGTTTGTATACTAAATCTCATAACTAATGTGAGATATTATATAACAGGATAAGGTCTTGAGAGAGAAATGAACCCTCACAAAACGTGATTTATGATTGTATTGACCTATAATATCAAGGGCTCCATTAGCTTATAAAAAAAACAAGTTATCAAAAAGGTTATAGAATTCCAAAAATCAAGAGTCATTTTCATTCAGTAAATCATGTGAGAACGGAAAAATGAAAGAAATATGGAAAAATAGATGAAGGGTTGGGATTTTATTAGGTCGAACTCAAAACATAGATATGGGGTGTTGTTGGGGGGAAACCTAGGGTTTTTTTTTCTATAGAATCCTAAGACTCTGTAATCGGGGACTTGTCAAGGAGAATGACGAAAGAGTTCGGTGATATTTTGGTTGACTATTATGATGATGTCATATTAGAAGAGGATATTTTCATACAATATCGATGTCCTTTGATTTTTGATATGATATCATGGTCGTGTCCAAATGCAGTCATAGGTAGTAAGGTGGCATGGCAACACCAAACAAGGTTGTTGCTTCTCGAGGGGATGATATGGATGCATTAGGCTCAACATCTGGTGTGGACAACTCATATGAGATTAAACGCTCTTTATTACCTCTATTTGGGGACTCACTTGCATATGGGGTTTGTCAAGGTTCCTCAATCCCGCAACAAATTGCAGTCAATGTGCCAACTACTGCAAACTTGTTTATAGATTCGATTTCATCCCTGTCTCCCCTTTCATCCAGTGTAGAAGGTTCTTAGCTAGGGCTGAGCTGTTCTGTTTCTGAGGAGGGGGATCCTATTCAAAGTGATCACAATGGTAAATCGATGGGGCTAAGCAGTGCTAGTGGAAACTTGGACAATTCTAATGGTGCCAAGCTCAGGAAACGTCATAAGACCTCTAAGGGTTGTGATATTTAATTGGTCGTGGGGGATAATGTTGGGGTGATTGAGACCATGGACATAGATGGTAGATGTTTGGTTGGGAATTTTATGGGGAGGTGAATATCAAAGACGTCATTGGGAGCATGAGTGGATGAACAATGGAAGTCATTACTAAGATATGCTCTGACCTCCCACGCCCTAATCATAACATGGAGAAGGTTTATTTTTAGGGAGAAGAATGATGTCGATTTAATATTCAAAAGATTATGGTTCTAGTATGTGGTTTTTTTACACTTGAAACCCTGGTACCCATTATTTAATCCTAGAGAGATGATCATTGAGAAGTTTGCTATTTGGATTAATTTGCTAGGATTTCGATTAGAATGGTGAACGGTAGCTGGAATCATGGCTATTGGCAACAAACTTAGCAAATCCCTAATGGTAGATGACAAATTTTCAGATAGCTCACAAAGGTCGGTGGTTAAGGTCCTTATTGAAATGGACCTAAGGGAAGGGATTCATGAATAAATTGATTTGGTGATGGTTGGTCGAAAGTATACATAGAACCTAGATTACTTCAATGTTTCATTCAGGTGCATCCGATGTCATTTTATTGGACATGTTGTAGCTAATTATCGGGTTCCTGGTTATTAAAGAAAATGGGTCCCCAAAGCAAAACTTGATTGAGATTTGGGTGGGAATGTTTCTCTAAGGCATTATGTAGATTTGGTGTTGACTTGTCTTGAATGACCTAGCTTGATGTAGGAGGGATCTATCCCCACGTCTCCTCTAGGATTTTTTTCTGCTATTGTGGATCCTTTTATCGAGCTTATTGGAAGTGGAAAGGATTTTTGTTGTTTCTAGAAGTCCTCACTAGTGCTAAAAAATGTGAACGACGTAGCGAGAATTGGTAAGTATCTCATGTACAACTCTCATGATAAATTTGGTGGTCTCTTAGGATGATGCAGGATCTGGTTTCGATTATGGGTTGGGATCAAGTGAGTAAGGATTCATCATTTGTTGAACCCAATGATTAGATATCCCTTGTCAATTACCCTTTCGGGGGTCTCCCCAAATCAACTCTTGTTCCAGGTTTTGCGTCTTGTTTTTGGCTCATAAAATGTTCTTTAGCTTTTCAAGATAGACCCAGGTTCTGCGCGGTTCAGGGAACCAACAAAACCCCTTTTCACTAGCCCTTTCGGCAACAGTATGCGAGTAGACTAAGGTATCACCCAAGGTGAAATTATGGGGAGGTTATGGATCAGGTTTCCACAACCGGGTGATGCGCACTCAACGGAATGGGGGACTGCACGAAGTTCACCTACTTTGCGGCTGTTACTTATACAATAGCGCATCCAAGGACTGTGCGGCTCGGAATGGCTACTCGACAACAGGACAATGCAACTGAAGACTGCGCTACCTCTTAACAACCATACATATTTGACAAACCTTACTTAGTGTAGGTTATGCATTCAACAAGCATCTTAGACCGTAAACCTTGCAAACTTATACAATACGATGAACTATAATGCAACTGCGCACTTCCAGTGCTATGCTTCAGGGAATCGCACTACACAGAATCCGTTGACTTAAGTGTTACCCATCTAACTTATGCATTCATTATGTTCAGAAATACTTCTGCATTCCACATTCACTCATTTGTGTTCAACACTTAGCATGTTATTTCTATCATTCATTCTTCTGGAGAATACACATGAGAGCAAAGATACATTTACTTATAAACAAGAACTTAACCATTTACCAAGCAAACACACATTCAATCACACAACACAGCGATTTAACGTGGTTCACCCCTAGGATGGGAGCTACGTCCACAGGAACTGTTGTTTATTATAAAATGGGAAGGGTTCAATAGTTCCAGTCTGTGCACTCAGCGACAGACTCTCTTCTCTCTTCAGTAGGTCTCTGCGCACGCAGCTACATTGCCTTTTTACAACAGTCTCTCAACAGAGATTGATATTCAACAATAATCTCATCTAAAATCTAACCCTTTCCCTTACAAAAATGCCCTTTTAATAGATTGTGCCCGTAGGTCACTTCTGTTACAATGCATATGGGCCAAAACCCCTACGGTTACCCAAAACTGATGTGGTTACTCTGCCAACTATGCATGTCGTAATCGATAGCTGCTCCACTCGCTTCTGGCCGCTCTGCTGGGCCACTGGTGGCTTACACGCCCCTCTGACAGCTGTAGTATTCAGGAAATGGCAATAACTGCATCACAGCGTGTCTCTTTCCGCCCCTCTATCCTGCCTGTCACTACCGACTTCGTGGCTTAGCTTCCAATGGTTTTCCGCCACTCTCACTGACAGGTCGCTTTCATCTGCCTCCACGCTGCTCCTTACCCAACTGTCTGGAGTTATGGAGTCGCTTACCCAAAACAAGTCACTTTCGTCTGCTCGACCTTTGCCCAAAATAGCTGCCCCGTTGGCACTGTGCATCAGCATAACTGCATTGTGCCTCAACTTTGTACTGCTTGCTGCGCGTATCTGACTTCATAATCTGAACTGCTCCTTTGACAAAACTATGCCATCTGAGCTTCGCAGTCCGAACTGCGCAAATGCCAAACCTGAAAATATTAAAAAATGTGCCAGCTTGGGCCATGCCCAACAGGCCCTTAACACTTACCCGTGGATCGCCCCTGATCCACTTTTGCTTGGCGACTTCAGCTGCGCACCGTCCGAGGTGCTCAACTTGGAAGTGAATTGTTGTAAGGCAGCACTAAGCTCTGTAACCATTTTCTCTGCCTCTTGCTCGAAGTCTTTTATAGTCCCCAGCATTGCATATGAGAGTTGTTCCTGGGCTTGCTCTTTCATTGTGCCCTCCGTAGTCTAAAGTTATACAAAATTCGTATCAATATGCTCCATCAACAAGAGCGCTTCTTCCTCAATGTGTTGTAGCTTCGCAGAAGTGACAGCCTCTCTTTCCCTTAACTCTTTCAACTCTTTCTGCAACTCTTTTGCCTCCGCAATTTTTTGCATCCTTTGCCTTGCCGACAAATTTTTCATTTCCGCATTCACGATGTCAAGCTCCTGTTGCCTTTGTTGTAGATCATTTTTCAGTTGCTGGAGGTTTGGGTCCTCATTTATTCTGGCTGGCACTGTGTTGGATTCCTCAAGCAGGTTTTGGCATCTCGCTACTTCGGCCGAGATGTTGTCTATTGTGGCCTTCACTTCTTCACTTGTAGCTACGCGTTTATCCGGGGGGTGCTAGGTCATTGAGCTTCCAAGTCTACGATTTTTCCTTTGTAGGAAATCTCCATGTCCCTCATTTCCGTCGTAAGGGATTCCACTCTGGCCCCAATCTTGATGATGGTGTCCTCGACATTTGGCTCTTCTTCGCACTTGTCGATCTTGGCGCATACTGCCGATACTGTTTCTTTTAGCCTACGGTTCCTTTCTTGAATCTCGGACAATTCCTTGGTGTTTCGGGCTGATTCCTGTTTCAACTCGTCGAGGCTTTCCCGTAACTAGACATTCTGATCATATGAGGCAATGCCTCTTTCTTGAATGTCTTCTACTACATGCATGTGCAGATTGTGCAGGTCCTCTATTGGAAACATTCCAATATTGAGGTCAAAATGTTCCAAGTTCCTGGCCACTTCGACTACCTTTTCATTGGGAAAACCAAGGTGCGCCGGATCAATATGTGCTACCCACGGGTGCGCGCTTAAAGCAGGGGATTGCTTCTTCCACCTGCTTGATCCTCATGTTCTTCCTTCAGAATCTGAATCCCGAACCAAGTCCTGCTAGACTTGTCCGATTTGCGCAACCATAGTCTTTATTGCTTCCGGATTCTGCATAAGGCTTGCTTGTGCCTCTTCTTGTTTGGCTTGCTTCGCAGCAAGTGTGTCTTCACAGTATTCATGGACCTTAACTACGATGCTCTCGCAGTCGTCTTCATTCAGTAATGGCATTAGCGTCAGTTTAGTGCATTTCTAATTTTTCTAGTGTACCTTTGCTGAGCCCAGACTTTGTTTTGCTTTCCTCTTTCCTTTGTCCTGGTCTTTAGGCTCATCCCGTGGAGTCCATTCTTCCTCATCAATTATTGTGCCCTTGACTTGTTCCATGTCCTCATCTTTGTTTTCTTCAGAACTGGACTTGACCTTGTCCGGTTGGTCCACCTTCCATTCAGTTGGCCAATCTTCAATCATCTGGTCTATTTTCTCAGCATCCAGCTGATAGAAGCCTGGATACCATAGCTCAGTCTCTGTATCAGCCTTTGGATGAATGTATGTCGAATGCATATCGGCCTTGGACCTCATCTTTCCTCTATATGCATTTGTCAATTGTTGTGAGATGCGCGGTGTTCGGGGAATCACATCACACAGTTGCTTGTAGTATGTGTAAAATATTTCATTATTTTTCTGTCGCCTAGAGGAATTCACATTTTCCCATAAGTTAGCAAAGTGTGTTCCCTAACAGTACCCTTAGAAAATTGGAAGGCCTTGGTCGCCAGTCGGTTCTTTCCAACCGACGAAAGCAATTAGCACTAAAAGCCAACTGTAATGAAACGGACTTCCCTTGTCGTGAGTTTCTCGAACATCGTCCAAGAACTCGTTTAGCAGGTACTACGCCCAGTTATATGGGGTGTCGTTCTTTGCTTGCGATGCGAGGAGCACTACCACGGTCGACACCTCTACTGGTCGACATTTCCTCAGCAACTTCCCTGTTAAGAGTTGAGCTGTGAATCACGTGGCGTCTTCCTTGATAGGGGTTGTATGAAAGCCGCGCTTTACCCTCGACAAGCCAAACTCTTCCTTTATTATTAAGGCGAGCTCTTTGTCTTGTGCCTTCCCTACAAATTCGTTTGCAGGGTCTGTGCCTCTCTTATTAAGCATTGTGATGTAGTATACCAAATCGATATTTATATTGATTCTGCGGTCCAGCCATAGATAGCCCGAGTGCGTGCAGGAAAGCAATGCACACACTACTGCATTAAGTTCTGGGCTCCTATTGAAATGCGGGATGCATAGTAGGTGAAGCAACCCAGATGGTTCAAGCGCTTTGAGATAATCCTGCACAAGTAGAATTTCGACGCTGGACTGGTCATCAACCTGGCGACGCATGTACTGGTCCGGCTGAAACTGTAGGTACTTCTTTGGCTTGGACTGACCTCCCTCCAGCAAGTCATGATCTTTGAACTTGCAATCTTCCAATTTCCCTAGAAGGTTTCCTTCAATCTTCACTTGACTCGAGATGGGTGGCAGCGGAATCTGGTAGACGACATTTTTTTTAAGGTTGACAACGGGTGCATCATCCCATCATGGTGGGATATATTCATGGAAAAGGTGAATTGGACGCTCTCGAGATTCGATTGGTGGTTTTAGCTCTGGTGCATTTGATTCCTTCGGCCCCTCTTGCTTTGTAGTCGGGTGCTTGTCTTTTTTCATCTCTGTGGCTTGCCGTGCAGAGTTCCGGGATGAAGCTCCTTTATCCGCTGCAGGTTTTTGGGCGGGTGTCGACATTACTCCCTGCAAACCTGACTGTTTGAATATCTTTAACACTTTGTCCATGATGATTGGTTCGCTCATTCACTTGCAGACCACTCAGATATCTAACTATGAAAGCTCTGGACTTCCTCACAAACAAGATAGAAAAATCACGGTAAAAGCCCGTAAGTGCCTAGCTGATGAGTATTTATAGGTGGTGCTAGCCTAGAATGTGCCAATTAACCGTTACTGGTTCATTCAATGCCGTATCCTTCGGCCATATCTCCCTTGAGATCTCGGTCTTTTTCTCCAATCATTATCTCTGATCCAGTGATGTTTCTTTAAATGCTGAACGTTGTCAGTGCCGCTAGACTGCTTAACAGTTAAATCAGGCATTAACTGCTAAGTCTGTTGGCCGGATCACGGTGAGATCTTGGTCATTTCATTATTAATTTTGCTTGAATGGGAAAGATTCTCTTTTAATGCACGATTTTGTCGGTGCCGCCATTTTGGATAACAACTCACTAACCAGTCGACAATTGTGACGGTTATTTTTTTCATCGTGATGCACTGGCGGTTTTGATAAAAGATTCTTGTGCGGTTCTTACACGCACATGTGTTTCTTCATTTCTAACTCTGCAACTGCGCTTCCACTTCATGCTTCGCATCGCAGCCTTTGAGGTACACTTCGCATATGTGCTTGCAACGTGCATTGTGGTTCCAACTTTCTTCGTAATCTGCACATTCAACTTCTTTCTTTCACTGTGCTTTTCATATTTCATGGATCTTTGTAGTTTTCCAAAACTGTGTGCAGACTCATTATTCTATCATTCTTAGTGTCCAATTTCAACTGCACTTGACACTTAGAATGCTTTTCTCTTCTGCTCATTGAGGGTTTTGCGAAGTAGGACTATCCCTGTAGGGTTTTAGTCTACTTCTATTTATCAGACCTGGTAAGTTTTCTTCGGCTAATGTGGCTAGATGAACTGTGCCACTATTAGTAACAAGCATAATAATATATGGCCCTAGCCAATGCATTTTATGTTTTCCAAGGAATTTCATAAATTTACTATCATACAAGAGGATAAGGTCTCCTACCTGAAAAGACTTGTTCTTGATGTGGCGAGCATGCCATGCTTTTTCTTTATCTTTTTGCACTTGCTGGTGAAATCCTACAATGAAGTGATCTTCCTCCAGTCCAACCAAGTGTAGAAGCCTTTCCTATATTGTCTCTTCATTTTCCATGCCTGTGAATGCTGCATTTCTCAAAATTGGGACTATGTACTCCATTAGCATCACAACTTCTTGTCCATAGCCTAGCCTGAAAGGTGTATGGCCTGTCAGTTTCTTACAAGTTGTTCTGTATGCCCATAATATAGTTGGTATTCTCAGGTCCCAATCATCCCTATTTACATTGCATACCTTTGTCAGCGCATTTTCCAATACCTTGTTGAAGGCTTCAACAGTGCCATTAGCTTGTGGATGATATGGTGTACTCTTCTGATGGTAGATGTGGAACTCTTCAGTAAGGGCTTCAATAGTTCTATTCAAAAAGTGAGTTCCTTGATCACTCATTAGAATTTTTGGGCATCCAAATCTGGTAAGGATACTCTCAAAGATGAACTGTAACTGCGCTACAATCCTTCACTAGTTTAGCTTCTGCCCATCTGGTAAGATAATCTACAGCAGTGATAATGGATCTTGAGCCAGTTCTCTTCCTTGGTGGGTTAATGGGTCCCACGAAATCAATAGCCCACTTATGAAAGGCTTGTAGAGTCAGTTGCGGTCTTAATGGCATTTCATCTCTGCGCGATGGCTTCCCTGTCCTCTAACAAACATCACAATTTTGACAATGTTCCTTTGAATCTTTATGGAGTGTAGGCCACCATAGCCCTACTCTTAATATCTTCTGCGCAGTAACTCTTCCTACGTAGTGACCTCCTGCCACTCCCGAGTGTGCATCGGCTAGTATGAATGCTTTTTCATGTTCTAACACACATCAGCGTAGTACTTCATCTGGTCCTAGCTTGTATAGTTGTCCTGCGATGATGGTGAAGTCTGTTGCCTTTACTACCAGCTGCTTCTTCTGCTGCATAGTAAACTCTATAGGTGCCAACCCTGTAGTCAAGAATTCTATAATGTATTTTTAATAATCATCTGCGACCTGGATGGCAAATAATTGTGCGTCAGGTAGATTGTCTTCAAGATTTGTAGGTTCTTCGCCTGACTCAATTCTTGAGAGATGGTCAGGTCCTGAATTCAATCTTCCCGGTTTAACAATGATCTCAAATTCATACTCCTGTAAAGTAATAACCATTTGCAAATTCTCCCCCCTAACGCTGGTTTATTGAACATGTACTTCAAAGCGGAATGGTCAGTAAACATGCAGAAGTGCGCACCCAACAAATAGTGCCTGAATTTTTGTAGTGCGTACACCATAGCTAGACCTTCTCTTTCTGTGGTTGTGTAATTTTTTTCTGCTGAAGATAACTTCCTGCTTGAAAATGCAATGGGATGGTCAATGCCTCCCTCACCTGGCTGCGCTAGCACCACACCAAGTGCAATGGATGAAGCATCCACATGAACGTGAAATGGCTTATTCTAATCCAGAAAAATAAGAATCGGCGCAGTTACCATTTTCTCTTTTAATGTATCCAATCCTGTTTGGCATTCTTCGTTCCATATAAACTTCGCTTCTTTCTTCAGAAGTTTCTCCATCTCCGCGGTTATCTGCGCATAACCCTTGATGAACTTTATGTAGTATCCTGTATGTCCTAGAGTAGTGCGAAGTTGCTTCACTGAGTTTGGTGCTGGCAGGTTCACAATAACTGCGATCTTCGCAGGATCAACCATCAGACCCTGTTTACAAACAATGTGTCCCAACATAATTCCATAGGGCACACAAAAGATGCTTTTCTTCAAGTTCAGGGAAATTTGATGTTGTCTACACTTTTCCAACATCATTCCAAGGTTTTCATAATGGTTCTTTAGTAAACCAAATACAGTCCAATCATCAAAATACACTTCTAGGAACTTATGAATAAAATCCTTAAATGCAGCAACAACAACTCTTGAAAATATAGCAGGTGCATTCTTCAAGCCAAATGGCGTAATTGTGTATTGGAATGATCCCCATTCAGTAGCAAATGTGGTTTTATGTATATCTACTTCTTCAATCCTGATCTGATGGTATCCAAAAAATCCATCAGTAAAAGAATATGCCTCATTCCCTCCAACATTATCTAATACTTCGTCTGTGAATGGAGTAGGAAATGGGTCATGTAGTGATGCATCATTTAACTTCCTCGGGTCTACGCATATCCTGATTTCTCGTTTTGTTTTCTTATCCTGGATAACCATAGGGCTTATCCATTCTGATTCTTCCACATGCTTAATGAATCCTGCTTCAAGCATCTTGTCGAGCTTTGCCTTCACTCTTTCTTTGTATCTGGGATTCAGCTGATAAGGCCTCTACTTAATGGGCTTCGCACCTGGCTTGAGAGGTATTTTCATAACTCCCAAGTCGCCCAAAATGCCTTTCATTTCGAAGAACTTTGTTGGAAACAAATCCTGATACTCACGTAGAAGGTCTGCGATCTGCGCGACCGTTTCTTCATCCCAGTAATCCCTAATAGATGCGAACTTTGGTTCTTCACTTGTGTCAATGTTAACTTTTCTTGTTTTGACAGGGCTGCTTAAGTCTGGAATTTCCAATTGCAATCTTTCCACGTCGTGTGCTCCCTCTGACTCAGGTATGTTGATATTGCGCGGATCCTCATCATTGCTTCCCTCCTCATCTTCTTCATCATCGCCCACTGCGAGGTTATAGAATTCCAACTGTTTTTCCCATGTTTGATATGCAGGTTGTAGTGTATCATAAAATATCTTGTTTTTGAGAATATGCAATGCTTCATTGATATTTGGACATTCATCTTCAAAGCTGAGGGTTCTTTGGAAGTTCACAGTCATGATAGACCAGTTTGTTGTTCCTCTGCGCAGCTCTGTGTCTACGTACCAGTTCTGTGGGATCTTCTCCTCTAATGCGTGTACAAATAGATGGACCCATTTTGCTTGAGGTTTATTTTCCCATTTCTTTGAACAAATCTCTATGTGATCCCTTGGATTTGTTTGTCCATTATACTTTACTATTGTCAGCGCACATTTCTCTGTGAATCTGAGTTCCATCATGTGCTTGCACTGATCCCATGTTGTTAGATTGTCCTTATGTGCGGCCCACCATCTCGCAGGTGTAGCGGGCAGTGCTGAATCTAATGTTGACAGCTTATATTCATCTGGAATTACAGTATATTCTTGAAAAAATACATGAATACTAGTTAAGCCATCATAGGTAGGAATTGGACTTACCTCTGCTCCAACCCAGCATAGTGATTTCGTGATCTGTGCACATCGCTTGGCAAATACTTCGTGCATTCTGCTTTGCCAATTCTCTAGTCCTGCGTCGGAGTCTGATATACAAGATCTATCGCAGCACCAACTCAACGTTCGATTAGTCGTAGGATTGATGTAGTCGACCTGATTCACAGTCATCTTGTAGATGCGATCAAGGTCTTATGCTCTGCATTCTTCGTGTATTGGTTCACTGTATCTTTCTCCTTGTGAAGGGTCCAAGGGTGCGATGACCCTAATATCTTGTCCTTCGAAGATCATCTTTTTGGTTTTCAGATTGATAATCGCGAGGTTATCCATCACCCAGTCTATCCCCAATAATGTTGGATATGGGTTACTGTCGTCGATGATCTTAATAACCTCGAAGTCAGCTAAACTTCTTACTCCATCAATGTCCACAAGTACAGTCGAGAGTCTTCCAAAAGGAATAACTTTCTGCTGATTAGCTAGTCTTAATTGGATTGGTGACCATGATAACCCTGGTTTCCCCATCTGTTCCTACGTCTGCTTGGTCAAGACATTCACTTCTGATCATAAGTCAAGGATGATCTCATCCATTTCATGATCTCCAATCTGCGCACTGAGCCTCATTTCTTGGTCTGTTCTCTTATGGCTCTTTATATGGTGAACTGCGCTTTGAGCAGTATTTGTGCCAGTGCGTTGTTCATAGTGGTTTATTAAGTTCTGCAATTCCACTAAGGCATCTTCGCTTTTCAGTAACTTCATATAGCTACGTAGGAACTGCACAACAAAAGTCCCTATTTCTGTGGCAGTACATGTTTTGTCATATGCTACTGGCATATCCTCCGTATGCGTTGTTTCACTTCGTAGTTTAACTCTTGGTGTCACAGGCTCTGATTCTTTGAAGGTCTCCCTTGCTTCTACGAAGACTTCTTTCTTTCTGTCCAGATTGAAAGCAGGTGCTTTCCCAATTGCTTTTCTTATCCAGACCCCTTCAGTAGGTGTCTGTTTAGTTTGGTGGTCGACAGAAGTCGAGGCTTCTTCTCTTTGATCTGCGCCTGTGTTAACTGCACTTCACGTCACATCGTTAATGTTTGGATCTCTAGTTCTTTTCTCTGCTACGATCATCTGAACGTTTGGGTTCTGCTCTTCTTGTTTTTTTTCTTGCATTGTTGCTTGCAGAACTGGGCATGCCTCAATGACATGATCAAAATATTTACAGTATCTACAGGTAGTACAAGCATTGGTACAGTCTCTGGACAGATGGTCAGGCTAACCACAATTATAGCATATTATCTGACCTCTGCCTCTTCCTTGTGCTGAACCAGTCTTTCTTCCTCTTCCTCGGAATCCACCACGGCCTCTGTATGCGCCTTGATCATACTGCGTGTTATCATTGTGTTGCGGTGTTTCTTCTTGAACTTTGTAAACATCATGCTCCTTTCTATCATGAGTTCGTATGCTCTACAGTTGGTATCATCATGGCCAACTGATTTACATAATGTGCAGTACAAATTCTTGGGTGTTCGCACATACTTCTGGATCAAATAACAGTCTTCTCGGCGGTGTCCTCTAGTTCGACAAATCTCACACCATGGCCCTTGGTGCTGATTCAATAGATTTGGTGCTCCACTGTCGAGGTACTCTTGAAATAGAGGGCAGCGTTCCTTCGGTTTCCCTTCTCCCTTGCATCTTGTACACCAGACTTCTTCTCTGGTTTCTTTTCCTTTCTTAATGTCTTGTAATTGTAGTGTTAGGTTTGCTAGCTGGTTCTGGATCTGAACCATTCCTGTGCTAGTCTCTCCTATTGGCGAAGCTTCTAATTTCATCACGATCTCCAGGGCTTCTGCCTGTGAAGCAACCTTCTGTTGCATCAATGGTAGTCTAATGTGTGGCAACATCGTAGTTATGAACCACTCTTGGTGTTGTTGTGGTGCGATGTCAAAACTGACCTGATCTAACAATGTTTTAAACTTCTCGTCAAATTCCCATACCGACTCAGTTGTTTTCTGCTTAATCTCTTTTAGTTATGTTATACACTATGATTCTTATTTAGGTTTCTTGAATTTTCTTAAGAGTGCAACCTTGATATCCACTAGAGTTCTATTCTTTCCAACATAATACTTCATAAACCAGTTCAAGGCTATGTCCTTGAATGTAGTGATGAGTTGTGCTTGCTTAACAACATCATCCTGGACTTGCTTAACGTTCCACATGGCTTCACACAGAAACTAATGTTGCTCAGGGTCTTCTAGACCCGTTCCTTTGAATATCGGCAGTTTAATATCGTCTGTCATTCTCCTTCTCGGAGGCGCAATGGTTGGTGCTCATAAACAGAACCATTTGTTGGCTCATAAACTGTTCTTTAGCTTTTCAAGATAGACCCAGGTACTGCGCGGTTCAGGGAACCAAGAAAACCCCTTTTCAGCGGCCCTTTCGGCAACAATTTGCGAGCAGACTGAGGTCTCACCTGAGGCGAAGTTATGGGGAGGTTGCGGAATCAGGTTTCCACAATCGGGTGATGCGCGCTCAACGGAATAGAGGGCTACGCGAAGTTCACCTACTTTGCGGCTGTTACTTATACAATAGCGCATCCAAGGACTGCGCGGCTCGGAATGGCTACTCGACAACAGGACATCGCAACTGAAGATTGTGCTACCTCTTAACAACCATACTTATTCTACAGACCTTACTTAGGGTAGGTTATGCATTCAACAAGCATCTTAGATTGTAAACCTTGCAAACTTATACAATAGGATGAACTACAATGCAACTGCGCACTTCCGGTGCTGCGCTTCAGGGAATCGCACTACACATACTCCGCTGACTTAAGTGTTACCCATCTAACTTATGCATTCATTATGTTCAGAAATAATTCCACATTCCACATTCACTCATTTGCGTTCAACACTTAGCATGATATTTCTATCATTCATTCTTTTGGAGAATACACATGAGAGCAAAGATACATTTACTTATAAACAAGAACTTAACCATTTACCAAGCAAACACACATTCAATCACACAACACAACGATTTAATGTGGTTTACCCCCAGGATGGGATCTACGTCCACAGGAACTGTTGTTTATTATAAAATGGGAAGGGTTCAACAGTTCCAGTCTGTGCTCTCAGCTGTAGACTCTCTTCTCTCTTCAATAGGTCTCTGCGCACGCAGCTGCAGAGCCTTTTTACAACAGTCTCTCAATAAAGATCGATATTCAACCCTTTTCCTTACAAAAATGCCCTTTTAATAGATCGTGCCCATAGGTCACGTCTGTTACAATGCATATGGGACAAAACCCCTAAGGTTACCCAAAACTGATGTGGTTACTCTGCCGACCCTACCTGTCGTAGTCGACAGCTGCTCCACTCGCTTCTGGACGCTCTGCTGGGCCACTTGTGGCTCACACGCCCCTCTGACAGCCGCAGTCTTCAGGAAACGGTTATAACTGCATCATGGCGTGTCGCTTTCCGCCTCTCTGGCCTACCTGTCGCTGCCAACTTCGTGGCTTAGCTTCTAATGGTTTTCCGCCACTCTCACTGACATGTCACTTTCATCTACCTCCACGCCGCTCCTTACCCAACTATCGGGATTTATGGAGTCGCTTACCCAAAACAGGTCACTTTTGTCTGCTCGACCTTTTCCCAAAATAGCTGCCTCATTGGCACCGCGCATCCATATAACTGCGCCGTGCCTCAACTTTGTACTGCTTGCTTTGCGTATCTGACTTCGTAATACGAACTGCGCCTTTGAAAAAACGGTGTCATCAAAGCTTCACAGTCCGAACTGCGCAAATGCCAAACCTGTAAATCTTCAAAAATGTGCCAACTTGAGCCATGCCCAACACTTATAAAGATGCCATGTTGGTTCCCCTGCTCCCTCATGATCATCCCTCTTTGTCGAACTCTATTTTAAGAGGGGGTGGTCATTATGATTTATGCGCTGATAAGCCAAAAGCAGGCTCCTCGTCTGCACTTTCAATAGGTCTAGAAATGGACCCAGGGGGGTGAACAACTCTTTGGGAGCTGGAAGGAAATCCAAGATCCATCATGCTTAAGAAAAAACATACAAAGAAGTCCATCAAGGTAGACAAGCACTAATACCGAAGATTCTTAGAGCACCTGTTCCTCGTTCATTGGTTCCCAAATGATAATTTTATCAGTGAATGCTCAAGATATTGGGAGTCATGACAATACAATGGCTCTTTGTCATCTTTTTAAGATCAATAATTTGGACATCCTTCTTGTCTAAGAGAATATAGGGAAATGTTATCTGTTTGTTCTGCTTTGAAATCATTTTTTCTCAGAATTGGGAATTTCTAGCCATTGATTCAGTAGGGAATTAAGGGGGGGCTACTAATTGGGTGGAAGGATTGCATTTGGCTAATTAATTCCTTATCCATTGTATTTGGACTATTCACTGAAATAAAATGTCGCAATATAGGTAAGACATTCTCCATATTAAATATATATGGGCCATACAATGACAAGGTTGTTTTTTGGGATTCCACTTTTTATTGTTTGCTCTTGATGAAGTCCAACCTTGTTATTATAGGGGATTTAAATGTTACTCTTAATAGAGTTGAGTTTTAAGGTTATGGTGCTCAAGCTCACCCTCTATATGCATATTTCTTGAGTATGTTAGAAAATTCAAATATGGTTGATGCTACTGCACTGAAAGTTTGGCTGATCCGGTTTAATAACAACACTAGCTATGGGGCCATTTCTAAGTGTATTGATAGATTTTTATGGAATTAAGACTTGTACAACCAAATCGATAGGTACAAATCATGGATTGGAATGCATAAATTCTCTAACCATTTTCTGGTTTTCTTAGAAACAGAGGCTAACATCTCCAAGCCAAAATCCCCTTTTAAATTTAACCTAGAGTGACTTAAAGATCAAGGGTTCCATGAGATTATTAATACATAGTGGAAATCGTTTGATCCATTTGAGGCATAGTCATCCTGTTTTTAGTTGATGTCCACGTTGAAGAATATTAAGGAATCCGTGATTGCAATGTTGATGTATTTGTAACTTCGGAAGATATTCTTCTATGTATTACATTTGTACTTTATTGTATATCCCACAGAGATGTATTGTTCCTCTAATTGGAAGTGTCATCACTTGTATTTGTAAGTGTCGCAAGTTACATTGTAAGTATCGTCATTTGCAGTGATGGGTTATTAGACCACCGGTGTGGGGTCGACCCTAATTAGGCCATGTGGATGGGTTATTGGACTTGAGTAGCAAGTTGGCCTCAGTGGATTATTGGCAGGTCAAGTCAGTGTATAAATAGAGAGGTTGTGTCTCTCATTTGATTCATTCACTCACTTCTCAAGCTCGCATAGCTAAGAGAGAAAGTGGCGCACTAGTGGAGGAGGAGGAGCATCTGCTAGAGACATCTTATTGGGTTTGATCTTTGTGATCTTGGTTTGTGGCTTATCTTATCTCTGAGGAAGTTGCGGGGTTTTTCACCTTCTTGGTTTTCATTGGTGAAACTATGTGTCTCTTGTGTGATTGCTTTTGTGTCTATGATTGATATGTTGTACATGTTATTATCTTAGTGATCCTGAATGATAATGGAATGAAATTATCGAAAAATTAACATGGTATCAGAGCTGACCTAAGAAGAAGGCACTGTGCAGTTGCGAAAGTTAGGGATTCTAAATATTTGGGTTTCTCTCCACAGATCATCAAAGGCAAAAGTCTAGATTAACTATCCTAGCAAGGGCGCATCTTTCTGTAGAGACATAATTCAATTCTGAGCATTTTCAGTTTTTGACCTAAAAATTAGGGTTTCTGCAAAAAATTGGAATTTCTAAAATTTGAGACCACGGCTGGAAGCTCCTCTGAAAAATTGATGTTTAGAGCTTTGGATCGAACTTTTTGGTTGGGTGAAGCTCTGGGAAAATCAAACCCTAATTCAGGGTCCTGTCTAGTGAATCCGGAAGTTTCAAAAGCAATTTTGAGGGGTGAAACTTTGTAGAATTCAAATTCTGAGTATACCAGCTTGACCAGCTCAGCAAGGCGCATCTTTCTATCATTTCAGAAGTTTGAAATTCAAATTTTGAAATTTTAGGGTTTCTATGACAAACCCTAATCCAGCTCCAGATCCAGTTTTCAACAAATCAAGTAGTAAGATCTAAAACTTTCTATTTCCATTTGAAGTACTCTTTAAGATGTCTCACCACACCAAGCTTGAGGATAAGCTTGATGGAGCTGATAACTTCCGAGCATGGAAGTATAGGATTGGGTTAATTCTAGAAGAAAATGATTTGGACACCTACATAAAAGAAGAGGTTCCAGTTCTAGAGGGAGATGAGGCTAAGGCCTTACACAAGAAGGACTTGGTCAAGGCCAAGAGAATCATTGTTGATTCTATAAAGGACGATCTCATACCCCATGTGTCTTCCCTAAAGACACCTAAGGAGATGTTTGACTCCTTGACCAAATTGTTTGAAGGAAAGAACATAAATCGGAAGATGACTTTGGGGAACCAATTGAAAGGGGTAAAGCTTCAGAATGGAGAGACCATTCAATCCTTCTTTTCTAAGGTCTCTCAAATCAAGGAACACCTTGAAGCTGTGGATGAAGTAGTGGAGAATGGTGAAATTGTAATGACCACATTGAATGGCTTTCCTAGGTCATGGGACTCCTTCATCCAAGGAATCTGTACAAGAAGGAAATTGATATCCTTCTGTAGACTATGGGAAGAATGTTCACAAGAAGAAGCTAGGCTTGTGGCCCGAGAAGAAAAGATGGGTAATGAAGATCAAGCCCTCACAGCACACACTAAGGGAAGTAATTTTAAGAGGGAGAAATCTCACAACAAGAAACACTCTCACTTCCATCAAAAGAAGAAAGATCTCTCTCATGTTCGATGCTTCAATTGTGATGAGAAAGGACACTTTGCTTCAGAATGTCCCAAGAAAAGAAAAGACTTCAACAACTTCAACAAGAAGAAGAAGGGCAGCAAGAAGAGATATCATGCTCATGCTGCTGAGGATGATGAACCACCCAAGAAGAAGGTTAGAGCAGAAAGTGATGACTCATCAAGTGAAGATGAATATGTTCTAATCTCTGCTCTCACAAGTACTATCTCTCATGGATGTGATGATTGGCTTATTGATAGTGGGGATTCCAAACACATGACTGGGTTCAAAGAATCCTTTGTAGATCTATCTGAACATGAGTCACCTCATAAAGTGAAACTTGGGGATGACTATCAATACCCTATCAAAGGAAGTGGTGAAGCCTCCTACAAACTAGACCCTAGGAAGTCTTTGAAGATGAAAGATGTTCTATATGTACCTGGACTCAAGAAGAATCTCCTATCCATATCATCTTTGGATGCAAAAAGGATTAGAGTTGCATTTGTAGATGGCCAAGTACTCATGTGGCCAAAAGGTAAGACCATAGATGATGCAGTAGTGATTGGAGAGCAAGAGGGATGATTGTACAAATTGTAGGGACAACCTGAGCATGCTATGGTACATGAATCCATGGAGCCAAGTGAAATTTGGCATAGAAGGCTTGCACATGTTCACTATAGAGCACTACCAATTGCAAGCAAAGTTGTAGAAGGTCTTCCTGAAATCCAGTCTAAACATGAAGGTGTTTGCAAAGGATGTGCAAAAGGAAAGAACACAAAGAAGGCATTTCCAAGCAGCGAAAGCAAAGCAAAAGGAATCTTGGAGATTATCCACTCTGATGTATGCGGTCCGATGTCATCCAGTTCTCTGAGTGGGTATGTATACTATATTTATTCCATTGATGATTTCTCTAAGAAGACTTGGGTTTATTTGTTGAAGAACAAAGATGAAGTGTTTGATAAGTTCAAGGAATTCAAAGCCTTGATAGAAAATCAAACAGATAAGAAGATTAAGACTTTCAGATCTGACAATGCTGGAGAATTCACTTCAGGTGATTTCAAGAAGTTATGCAGTGATTCAGGGATTAAGAGGGAGTTGACTGCTCCCTACAATCCACAACAAAATGGAGTTGCAGAAAGGAAGAATAGGACTATCATGGAAGTAGCACAGGCAATGCCTCAGACCAAGATCTGCCTATGTATCTATGGGCAGAAGAAGCTAGGACAACTGTATATGTGCAGAACATAATACCTCACAAGATACTTGACAACAAGACACCAGAAGAAGTCTTCTCTGGTAAGAAACCTGAAGTTAGCCATCTCAGGATAGTTGGCTGTCCTGTATATACACACATTCCAAAGAAAAAGAGTACAAAGCTAGATCCTTCAGGAAAGAAGGGCATCTTTGTGGGTTATAGTGAAAGCTCGAAGGCTTACAGAATATACTTTCCAGGGTTTAAGAAGATTGATGTCAACATGGATGTAACATTTGATGAAGACTCAGCTTACATCAAATCAAGGAAGACACCTATTGAAGATCATGAAGAACCAAAGGTAAGCAGATTCCAAGACACCACCATGAATGAAGCAATTCCAGAAGCAGATCGTGAAATTGAAGATCCACAAGAACCTGTAGATCCACCCCGTGAGAAGAAATCTCACAAGAAGAAACCTGCATGGGCTAGAGAGCTCATTCAAGATGCAGAAAGGTATGGCATTCCAGAAGACGAACACAGAGAAAGGAAGAGGACTAAATCACATACCAGTTATGTTGCCTTACTTTGTGACATTATTAACAAAGAACCTTCCAGTTATGAAGAAGCAGCGAAAAAGAAAGAATGGAAGGATGCCATCGTCGAAGAGTACCAGTCGATCATGAAGAATGATGTTTGGGATGTGGTTCCAAGACCTAAAGGGAAGTCCGTTGTGACTTCCAAGTGGATCTATAAGATCAAGCATGCTGCAGATGGTAGCATAGAGAAATACAAGGCGAGGTTTGTAGCTCGTGGCTTCTCTTAGAAAGAGGGAATAGACTATGAAGAGACTTTTGCTCCTGTAGCCAGATACACTTCCATCAGAATAGTACTTGCTTTGGCTGCAGTGATGAAGTGCAAGATACACCATATGGATGTCAAGACATCTTTCTTGAATGGTGTAATTGAAGAGGAAGTGTATGTGGAGCAGCCACTTGGTTTTGAGACACATGACAAGGAGCCATATGTGTTCAGGTTGAAGAAAGACTTGTATGGCTTGAAGCAAGCTCCTGGGACTTGGTATGGTAGGATAGATAACTTTCTATCCAGTTTGGGCTTTACCAAGAGTAAAGCGGATTCCAACCTTTACTACAAGGTTGAGGAAGGCAATCTAGTGATACTACTATTGTATGTGGATGACCTATTTGTTACAGGTGAGGATAGATTGATTGCTGATACAAAGAGGAAGCTTGATGCCAAGTTCGAGATGAAGGACTTGGGGATGATGCACTACTTTCTAGGCATGGAGGTGTGGCAGAGTGCAGATGGAATCTTCCTTGGACAAGGGAAGTATGCAGTAGAGATCCTGAAGCGGTTCGGGATGATGGACTGCAAGGTCATGGCCACACCTATGACATCGAACCTGAAGCTTCTGTGTGATGATTCATCTGATCCAGTTGATGTCACGGTGTATCGTCAGATGATTGGGTCCTTGATGTACCTGATGAACACGAGACCAGATATTTGCTTTGCGGTGAACACATTGAGCCAGTTCCTGACGGATCCCATAAGTGTTCACCTGGTTGTTGTAAAGCATATTCTGAGGTACCTGAAGGGTACAATTGATTATGGGCTCAAGTATGATGCGAATCAAAAGTTTAACTTGTAGGGTTATGTTATTTCAGATTGGGCAGGCAGTGCTGCAGATAGGAATAGCACTTCTGGGTGCTGCTTCAGTATGGGATCAGGTGTGATCTCTTGGTTTAGCAGGAAGCAGTCCTGCGTAGCACTGAGTACAACCGAAGCAGAGTATGTTGCAGCTTGTTCGGCTAGTTGTGAGGTAGTATGGCTGAGGAAGCTACTATATGAGACATTTGATCTCCCATTAGATGCTACTGGTATCTTTTGTGACAACCAGAGTTGTGTGAAGCTGTCTGAAAACCCGGTGTTCCATGATAGGTCGAAGTACATTGAGATCAAATATCACTATATCAGGGATATGGTGCAGAGAGGAGCAGTGAAGCTCCTGTATGTTGCGACAGATGAGCAGGTTGCAGATGTGTTGACGAAACCACTAGCCAGAGTGACATTTGAGTACTTCAAAGAGAGGCTCGGTGTTCTTCAGATTGAAGATACTTCGAGGAAGAAGTGATGGGACACATTTGCAGGAGCCATTCCAAGCATGGTGAGAGGAGGATCCTTTCCATGGCTGTGGATGTAAGCACTGTGTGTTGAGCATTAGAATGATGCTCCAGTTACTGCTTTGGATATGATCAGTTGGATCATGTATATGTATATGCATCAGTTGGATGCTTTGTATGATCAGTTGGATCATGTATATGTATATGCATCAGTTGGATGCTTTGTATGATCGGGTGGATCATGTATGATGATATGCATCAGGTGGATCATGTATGATGATATGTATCAGGTGGATACATTGTATGATCAGGTGGATCATGTATGATGATATGCATTAGGTGGATGCATTGTATGATGAGGTTGATCATGGATGATGGGCATCAGGATGATGCTCCAGATGATATGCATCAGGTTGATGCTATGATGATGATCAATATGATCATGAGTATTAGGTTGATACTCCATGGCCGTGTACAGGTTGTGCAGGTAGCATAGAAAAGATCCTGGGAGATCTGGACATGTAGAGCTGTGTGCTCGTAACAGCCTGGGATGCTCTTTTGAGGTTTTGCTACAGTTTCGCATAGAAAAGATCCTGGAGATCCGGACAGGTAGAGCTGTGTGCTTGTAACATCCTGGGATACTCTATAGAGATCCAGATAGGTAGAGCTGTGTGCTCGTAACATCCTGGGATGCTCTTTAACGGTTTTGCGAAAGTTCACATTGAAAAGATCTCGGAGATCCGGACAGGTAGAGTTGTGTGCTCGTAACATCCTGGGATGCTCTATAGAGATCTGGATAGGTAGAGCTGTGTGCTCATAACAACATGGGATGCTCTTTAAAGGTTTTGTGAAGGTCACATGTAAAAGATCTTGGGAGAACCGGATAGGTAGAGCTATGTGCTCATAATAGCCTGGGATGCTCTTTCGAGGTTTTGTTGACGCACGTAATTAGTCCTGGGATCCACAGTATGGCCAGTGATGATGAAGACCTACAGGTGGTGGGCCTACATCCAGCATGAAAAAGGGCTGGCTCTGTAGAAATTCCTATGACGAGCAGAATTCAGAGATAGCCCAGTGATTGAGATGTCGAGTATAGCAGCAGTGATGATGATGATGTTCCGTGATCCAGTGATGATGATCTAGCTCCAGAATTGAAGACTTGCGCTCATATGTATTGATGACCTGTGACGAAAGAATACCTTCCTAGTTAAGAGGGAGTGTTGATGTATTTGTAACTTCAGAAGATATTCTTCTATGTATTACATTTGTACTTTATTGTATATCCCACAGAGATGTATTGTTCCTCTGATTGGAAGTGTCGTCACTTGTATTTGTAAGTGTCGCAAGTTACATTGTAAGTGTTGTCCTTTGCATTGATGGGTTATTAGACCACCAGTGTGGGGTCGACCCTAATTAGGTCATGTGGATGGGTTATTAGACTTGAGTAGCAAGTTGGCCCCAGTGGATTATTGGCAGGTCAAGTCGGTGTATAAATAGAGAGGTTTTGTCTCTCATTTGATTCATTCACTCACTTCTCAAGCTCGAATAGCTAAGAGAGAAAGTGGTGCACTAGTGGAGGAGGAGGAGCATCTGCTAGAGACATCTTATTGGGTTTGATCTTTGTGATCTTGGTTTGTGGCTTATCTTATCTCTGTGGAAGTTGCGGGGTTTTTCACCTTCTTGGTTTTCCCCGGTGAAACTTTGTGTCTCTTGTGTGATTGCTTTTGTGTCTATGATTGATATGTTGTACATGTTATTCTCTTAGTGATCCTGAATGATAATGGAATGAAATTATTGAAAAATTAACATGCATGAGTGGATGAGCAGTTCAATAAGAATGAGAAACACATTAAGGAAATTTAAAGTAGGATCGGAGGCATCTTGAGCAATTCTGGTGGGGTTCTCTTAGATGAAGGAATCCTTTATGAATTAAAATCTTCGACAAAGAAAAATATTAAGCTCTTATGGGAGGAAGAACAAAATCAATGTATTAAAAGCAGGGCCGCCTGGATTGCTGGTGGAGACTCGAACATAATTTTTTTCATAATTTCACTAATTTTTGAAAAACGAAGAATACTATATGATCCATGCGTGATGATTCCAAAGGTGAAGCACACTCCTTCAATGATCTTGCAAATCTAAGCAAACTCCATGTTGGTGGCTTATAAAAATATCATTTCCCATTGGGGGAGATTATGTCACTTCTTAGTAAATATCCAATATTTGTGGAAGATAGCGATGGGGGGGGGAATATATAAGGAGGTTACAAAGGACGAGGTGTTGGTGGTGATGAATACTTTCAATGGAGACATAAAGCTTGGATCTGACGAATGGACCATTGAATTTTTCATTTCCTTTTACGACTTGGTTGGTGATGATCTGCTTAGTGTTGTTTAAGAAGTACAACTGGGTGGAAAGGTACCTAGAAGCATCAATTTGAATTTACTGGACCTCATCCCAAAATAGGATGCTCCAAATAATTTTAGTGATTATTGGCCTATCTCACTTTGCAATATGGTGCATAAAATCATTGTCAATTTTTTAGTTGTCAAGGACAAGCCTATTCTTTCGAGGGTCATCTTTGTTGAATAGTTTGAGTTCTTAAAGGGTATAAGTATACACGAGGCGATTGGCTCTACTCAAGAGGAACCATTGATCCAGATGGATATAGGTGGCCACCCACCCATTCCACTGGCTCAAAGCAATTTTCCATTTTGGCAATTTTCTAGTAATTTTTCTATGGTTTTTTGGGTCATAAACTTATGGGGCCATTTTGAGGCCCTAAACTATTGTGCTCCTCGGATAGATATTTCCAATGGTCTACCAAGCACCCCAACAGAGATTGTATGCAAAAGTTATGACCTTGGGAAGTTGACTGCTCAACTAACCACCTTGGGGTTGCAAACTTTATGACTGTTCATCTACTAGGGTTAGGTTTTTGGATGTTTAGGGTTCTTGCCCTCATGCTTGTGATAAATAGGCCCTTTAAGCCTCTTTTTTTATTCATCTTGTAACGAGCAAGCTTAGCCTCCACATATATTCTTAGAGATATCACTACCACCATTGTAGCTGCTTTTATTTTACAGTCTGTCCTGTTTCATTCATTTTAAAAGAATTCGGGTTTACTGTATCCCTGTGTTTCTTGCAATATATCTATGCATGTGAATATATATATGCTCTTTCATTTCATTCTCACATAAATCCAGATCAATCACACGGTATAAAGTGTCATTCCTCAGCCTCTCTGATTATGAATCTCGACCTCTTAAAGGCATACGATTGGATTTTTTGGACCTATCTGCATCTGATGTTATTATAGGTGGGTTTCTCGTTAAGCATGGCTCATTATATTATGGGATGCATCAGCTCTATTCAGATACCAGACTTGATTAATGATGTGTTTGGACCTTTCTTTCACTGGTCCCATGGTCTTCGGCAAGGGTCTCCATTATCACCATATTTATTTATAATGGTAGCATAGGGGCTAAGTCGATGCTTGATTGATGCCAAACAATGAATGCTAATCTAAGGTGTTGTGGTTGGTAAGATTATCTCCTTGTCTCATTTGTTATTCGTTGATGATGTCCTTTTATTCTGTTTTGGAATTGAAGCTGAAATACAAAGGATGTTGGACATTCTAAACACCTATTGTGTCGGCATTGGTATGGAAATCAATAGGAACAAATCTGTTGCATATGATTTTTCCTTGAATGATCGCGTTCTATAACTCTTCTAGAATTATATTCCATGTATTCAAGGGGATATGGAAGAGGGCATTAAATATCTTGGTTTCACTATTAATCCCAATAATTACCACAAGGAAGATTGGTTCTAGTTAGTTGGAAGAATTGAGAAGGGGATACAGTTTTGGCGCAACATGTTTCTTTCTCGAGTTGGCAAGTTATTTTTGATCAAATATGTCCTCTAGGCAATTCCAGTATACTGGCATTTGCTTGTTTTTATTCTATAGGGCACCTTACATTAAATCCACAAACTTTTTTTTTTAATTATTTTTGGTGAGGTAGTAAAGAATATTGAGGACTTCACCTAGCTAGTTGGAAATGGGTTGCTCTTCCCAAAAAATGGGGGGATGGGGACTCAAAGACTCGACTTTATTTGGAAAATATCTAGTTTCTTGATCCCTATAGCAATTCATAAAGAAACCAAGTATATATAATATTTTTCCATTGTGGATTGGATTCAATCAAAGACCAAATCGATTGTTAGTGTCTCCAACCAATGGAAGGCGCTCTCCTTATCATTTCTGGTTATTGAGACAGTTTCTTGCTTAGAAAGTTGGGAAAGGTAATTTTGTGCTAATTGGGGTTGATGCAGTTATAGGATATAGTAGGGATATTTTTTTACCATCATAGATTGTAAATTATCTCAGAGAACAGGGTAAGGCCACTTTGGAAAACCTGGCAGACCCGACCACTACCAATATCTGGTATCAAGGTTGGCAAACAACTTAACTCTTGGGGCTCCCAGAGCAATGGAAACCATCTTGGGACAGGTTTGTTCGTGCCCTACATAATGCACATATCAGGATCTTAGAACATGTAGACGAGATAATGTGGATATATGATTCATCTGGAGGTACATATACTGCCAAATGTGGCTATTGAGCAATGGTGGAATGTTGAAATTCCCCTGTCCTTTGGTGGTGGAAGCCTTTGTGGAAACTTCACACCCCACCTAAATCTATCATGAATATGTCGTTGATTATCAATGGGAAGTTGTTAATGTGGGATGTTCTTCAAAAAAGTCAATGGAGTGGGATGATATTATATTATTTATGTAAAGAAAGTGGTGAGGATACTCCCCACCCTTTTATACACTTTAGATTTTCTGCATCAATGTGGTCATATTTATTTGGGGCACTCAACATTTCCGGTAAGTGGGAAGAGGACAGTGTCTAAGGTTGTATGAGGAGTTGGTTCTCTTGTAGACCATTGAAAAGTATCACTCTCTTCCATTGGAAGTTGCTTGGAGTATTTGCAATGTGCGCAATATGGCCATATTTGAAGGTAACATGCTTCCACATGAGGTGATTGTAATTCAAGCTATCAATATTTTTAATCATTATGTGGATCGTGTTGTCCTCCCTATTGGAAGGAAGCTTCACACCATGGAAATTATTCAGCATGCCCCACGGGCATATCTTGATGGTTCCTGTCAAGGCCAGGACTCGGTTTGTGGGTTGGGTTTTGTGGTCTATACAACTCATGATCGTATATGGTGTTTAAAGCCAATGTAGGACCAGGGATGAATACTCGAGTTGAATTTCTATCATTTCTCTCTCTCCTTGAGTTTGTTTCCATTCGAAGTATATGACTGGCTAATATATATGGCGATTCTATTTTAGTTATTAAATGGATGAATATAGAGGCACACAATTAGAATATCCATCTTCAAAGTATGTCTTAACATATTATGGATATATCTAACTCCTTTTTGCAAGCTCGGTACCGGTATATCCCACATGAATATAATTCGGAAGCTGATAGATTATATAAAGAAGGTTTGGACTTACTTCTGGGACATTATCAGTTGTATTTCTATCAAGGGTGGGATATCAAGTCATCGGGTGGTTGCCTTAATGATATGATTATGGTATAAAGTTGAATGGGTGGTAGCTAGTTTTTTGCGAAAACTTTTGTTTACTTTGATGATGCATTTATATTAGGCCCATTGTTTTAATGACAACGGTTAGAGCTCATTGTTGAGAACATTTATGCTAAAGCATGAGGGTGGTACTCATATGAATGTTCTATAGGCTCCCTTGGAATGTGCTTTATTTTTTGCAATGAAAATAAAAGTTTGATTTTTTTAGCGGTAGAAAAAAATATGTGGTGTTGTTAACTAGCTAGAGGAAAGACTCATTTATGCTTACCAATTATGATAGTTTTTATTAGGTGCCGAAGTAGCCTGAGCTCTCTTCTCTGGAAATGGGGCAATCTTATTATTTCATCAACATCTATGGACCATGTGGAAATAAAAGTGAATATTGAAACAAGTTGCTAGGTCATGACTAGTTCTAAAAATCAAATATAATCTCTGGGGGGATTTAAACTTTACTATGGGAAAAGGACTACCAAAAATGACCCACTGGCTAATTTGTTTATCCTTAAGCTAGGAGACATTGAATTGGTGGATGTGGATCCATGTAAGCTAGTATCTCCTAAAATAATTAGAGGACAAGTGAGGCAATTGTTGTCAAAATACTTATGAGATTTATGATCTCTGATTCGCTTACCACAAACCATGTTGAAATAAGAACATGGGAGGAGATAAGATTTGAATCAAATCATCATCCAATTCTTTTCCAAGTGGAAAAGGAGGCATATAGACCTCCTTGTCCTTTCAATTCAATCCAAATTTGATTCAAGAAGAAGATTTTGTTAATTTGGTTAAATGAGGGTGGAAGCATTTTGCTAAAAATGCAAGTGAATCAAGAAACATCTAAATAAGTATTTCAATTCAGTCCAAATTTGATTCAAGAAGAAGATTTTGTTAATTTGGTCAAAGGAGGGTGGAAGCTGTCAAAACCCAAAAATTCCGAAAAAAATTTAAAATTTTTAAAATAGCAATTAATGTTATTAAATACATTTCTTGATCTGTTTGTTTCAGTTAAGTGATCATAAATATGTCTGAATGATCTGTTATTGTACTTAAATTTTAATGTGAGTTTTATTTACAGTTACTGATGGTTTTCTGTTTTGCAAACTCAAGGGGGAATTGCCATAGCATACTGGGCTTACTTAGCTTCCAAGCTAATGCATAAAAGTGTCTTTCTCTTACAGATATACAGGTACTGTGCGGGTCGCTACAATTAAATCTTTAAAGTATTAAAAGTCAGTTAGCTGTACCAATTCCTTCAATAATAGTCTAAGCATGCTAGACAGGTTATCAAGTGTTTAAAGGTAGCACTCAACCTATGATCTCTTCAAGATCTTATTGTTATAGAATTAGAAATTACTTAGAGATTATGACAACTATTTTTCTTGAGAACAAAAGAATTACCTAACTCTTATGAAGTAATTGCTCTCTGATGATATTACTGATATGCAAATATATTTCAAAACTAGCACTGTAGATTACAACTGGTTGTCCAATACCACATGACAATTATTACTCATCTGTTGTTACTGTATCATTTACAATTACCCTTATAAAGGATCTGGAAATTTCATCGTATGAATTGCTTATTGCTAGCATTGTATGATATTCTGTCAGTTACATGTCTTCTTATGATATTCTTAAGGTTTTGATTTGATTGCACCGCTACTCCTATTTCTATAATGTTATTAGATATAAGAACAAGACTAACATCTATCTCAAATGACACTAATACAGTAGGATTGTAAATCATCATACTTAACTTCACTCCATTATCATGTAGATTTAAGGATTGATGTACCCTTTGTCTTTTCTCATGAGATTAGGGTTAAGGCAAAAATAGTGATGTGTTGTTCTAAACCATTTATAACTTACATTACATCCTTACCAATATAACTTTTATAATGCAATTCGCTTCCTCCATGTCTAGAATACTTCATGACTGAGTTTCGAACAATGTTCATAATGCATGGATTAATAAGTCAAGGTTAAATCGATACAATGCAAGGTTTATAAGTATTATCCTAATGTGTGATTATTAAAGGATGTCATGTGAACTATGTTATTTTATACCTTTATGAATAACCAAGCAATAACTCTATCTCTCATGCTATGATTTTTATTCATCAAACAATGATGAGGATCTCAATGTAATTTGGACATTGTTGACAATACATAAAGTTTATTGGTTGCAGGTCAAGGAATTATTGTTCACTAGGCGAGCTTCGAAGGCATTGTTCTAACATGAATTATATAGTGGATTAAATTATGGTGTCTCGACCATACTAGAATATTCCTGCTATGATTAACCTTTGATTTTTAGTGTACTCATACTATGATTTTAATTTGGTTTACAAACAATTTGCAACTCATCGTGGAACATTAGAACAGCAACCCACTGCATGGAAATTATTTAAAGTGCTACGTGGTTGGTCTTGAGCCATGCATTTGGCGATATATAATAGTTGGTTAACCCTACACTGTCATTTCCCTTTGCCTTCGGGCTTGGTTGCTCTGCGAAACCCTCCTGTCCGAATCCTTCCTGTTACAGTGTTGATGGCAGCTATTATGTTGCTTAAGCTCTCTGTGCATGTCTGTTGTACTGTGTAGGAGTCATTACGAGTTGTTATCACGGCCATCAGTTTGCTAAAACCTAGGGTTTCTCCTTCACTAAGGACCTGACCCTGTCATGGCGTCTCTTCATCTTTCCATTTGAGTTCTGTCGAAACTTCCATTGTGGAGGTTACCTTTGTTTCTGCCATCTCAGGGTATTTGTTGATGAAGAAGGGGTTTACACTTACCTTGCTTGCGATTATCAGGATAATTACAGTATTAAAACTCTCTTCCAAATGCTGGTAAGATACAGGATTTGCTTCTTCGTTTTTCTAATTTAAGAAATGATTCGAAATAGATGCATTTGTAACTGACACAAGATTTGTCGTTGCAGGTTCTTGCTTCTATTTATAGGTGGGGATGGCACGAGCTCCAGCGATTGGCTCTACCGGTAAGCCTGGTTCTCACCGTGGCATAACCTCCTTGTTGGTTGTTTGTAGGTTTAGGGTTTTGGTTTGACTGAAGAGCCACAAAGATTACGACATCCTTGCTACATCTTTTATCTGTATATTTGAATGAAATATTATGGGTTTTACCCCGTGTGGTAATTTGGGTGTTATGATTTGATCGAGAAAGTAATTTAAAATCTTGCCTTCGAAATGAGGGATTTCTGTAGTTGACCTACTGTGTATTTAAATGGATAGATGGTAAGAGGCATGAGCCCACCTGGAGATGAAATTACGGCCTCTTAAAAAATTTTTGTTTGTTTTACTGTTCTCTTTAGAATATACAGGGTTTTCACCCAGGTTTTTGGTAATATAACTTGTGAAATTGTATTCTTGCTCCTTTGGTTGTCTTAATACATACATGGATAGATTCTATGTTTTACAGTCTATATGTAGTGAAAAGAACTATGGCCGTGGGGAAATCGTTGTCTTTATTCTTACTATTTCTTTTTACATGTAAAGTCAGAAAGGATGGAAATAAATCCGAAAACTACAGTGATGATTTGGTTTAAAAGTTGATTCTATCGTTATGATTTTCTTCTGTTGATAGTTTGTGAAACAAGTGAAAGATATTGTAATGATAAAGAAGCTCGACAATGAGCTGGAAAAACCGTTTTGTCTGTTTTGTTTTGTTGTGGATTTAATATCTAGGTTTTCCTCTGCTGATAAATTCTTATTGTTAAAAAAAACTTGGAATAATAGGGTTCGATTTGAACACCACATTCGTATTTTGGTTTAGTTGCTTGTTCGGTTGTTTTGGATTATGACTCTGTCGAGGAAGTGAGTCTAGTGAGAGTTAATACTATACTGAATAAGCTCGATGCCGAGCCTAAGAGGGTTCTGCTAAATCTTTTGTTTTCTTTATGAAATTCTCTGTTAGGGTTTGGCGAAATGATTTGGTTGTAATGTAAGGATTTGTTGAAATAAAACAAATAGGGTTTGAGCAATGGTATAGATAACCTAACCGTGGCTACCCTTCCTCTGAAATGATATTTATTAGGATAACAGTACTGTAATTTTTATTGTTAAAGTTTACTATTGTTTTCTTATGATTTGTTAAATAAATTTTGTAATATACAGCATACAATTATTTATATATGATCCTTGCTTATCTATTCAAAACTAGATTTATAATTTTATTTATAAACTAAAACTGAAAGTCTTACACTGGTATTGAATACAGGATAGATAGTTGTTATAAATGTAATAATAAATTACCCTTTAAATATTACTAGTGATGCTGATAAACAATAATAACTCAACCAAATCTAACTATGACTATTCTGAGATGTTAACTTCCTAAATAATTGCTCCTCGGACATGTAGGAATTTAAACACAGCATATATCCATTTATAATTAATAAACATAAGAATAAAATAACAATCATAAAAGAAACAAATAACAGAACCTGTATAAGATGTGGACAACAACAGCAATGGGAGGCTGTTCCTCCCTACCAACTCCTGGAGAGTGCCCAGACAGCACTTCTCAGGACCCCTGAGCTTGCTCTGGTCTCCCTGGCTGGAACTAAGTGCAGCAAAATAATTCACTCAGCCCAAACAGCTATACTCGAACCAAGTTACTGCAGCATCCCTCTCAAACAACTTCCTTACTGTATAATTTCCCCTCTTCCTCAATGGGACTCCTGAATAACATTCACCTGAATGTATTCTCCCTCCAGAACAATTCGAACCCTCAGCTCAGTTCATTGAGTACTATTTAAAAGATTGCCTAGGTCTTTGTTGGGTTAACTGTGATTAATGAGCCACCTGCTCAGATTCCACTTTCTTGGGGAATCATGACCCCAAATATAGGGAAGTTTCCACCTGCAACTTAGGAAATGTTTGAGGATGCTGCCACTTGTCTTTTGCCTTTCCACCTAGTTCCATCCACCAGTTTGACCAGTAACCTCTTTTAACAGCTCTCCCATGCTGTTGTCTCCATAATTTATTTATTAATAATAAAATATTCTGATTTACATTCCATTTCTAGTGACTCTGCTGAGTCATCAATTCCTACTTAGCATTAAATTTAACATAATGTCTCAGGAATATAATAAAATAATTACATTATTTTTACAAAATTGGGGTATGTGACAGAAGCATTTTTCTAAAAATGCAAGTGAATCAACAAACATCTAAATAAGTACAAATTGAGAAAGACACATCTTTATGGCACTATGCAAAGAGAGTCAAGATTATCATGCACTAACTAAAGTAGAAAATAACATTGCAAATATCCACAATGGGGACTTAGCAAGAAGTGTTTATGTCAGGAAGCAAAAAAAAATTCTATGGGATTTGGAATAAAAGAGGAGGAGGTCGTTAGCATATAGAGAGGAAAAATAGAGACTTGAAAGCATAACAATTTGGTTGGCTCAAGGAGATGAGAATGCAAAAGTATTTCATAAATATGTTAATCACAAGAAAAATTTCAATACTAAATGGGAGATGAAAAGAGGCTGGAACCAAAGCTACTTCTTTTAAGGACATAGTAGACCGTAAAGTAGCTCACTTTAAAATAATTTACGAAGAGCCTATTATTATCAGTGGAGTAGAGGTGGTAAATATGACAACTTTCTTCCCTTGTTTTGTGAAAAATGAAAACAATGAAAGGTTAATGGAGCTAGTCACAAAGGAGGAACTGGAAATAGTTTTATATAACTTCCAAAAGGATGAAGTCTTAAACCAAATGGTGGGATGTTACATTTATTTATTGGGATTATTTGACCATTTAGAAGGAGATTTGATAAGGGCTATTAAATATATAGAACTTATTAAAGGGTATTGAGATCCTTTGACTCTACTTTTTTTTGACCTTGTACCAAAAAAAGATAAGCTAAAATCATTTGTTGACTCCAAGCCCATCTCCTTATGAAAATGCATCTACAAGATTATAGCCAAAATCATAACATGAGGTTGAAGAATCTCTTAGAAAGGTTTATTTGTTCTAAACAAATTAGTTTATTATCAATAAGGCAGATCCATGATGCAATCATATTTGCACAAGAAAGAATGCACTCATCAAAACAAAAATTACCAGCTATGGTAATCAAGTTGGAATTATCTACATATGATAGGGGAAACTAACTATACTTAAGGTTAATGCTAATTCATATTGGTTTTAGTGTTCAATTTGTAAATTGGATTATGAATTGTATTTCCTCCATTTCATCTCATATCCTAATCAATGGATCAACTTCCCTTTTCTTCAAACCATCTAAAGTTCTAAGAGAAAGATGCCCCCAAATCCATTGCTATTTCTAATTATGGAAGGATTCACCAGAGTCATCTCTAAAGAAAAAATAATATGGAATTTAAAAGACATAAAGATTGGGAAAACCTTAAGCTGGCACCACTTTTTTTTGTTGATGATGCTTTGTTATTCGATCATGGATTTAATAGAGATGCATCTAAGCTAAATGATACTACGGAACTCTACTACACTACTATAGGCATGATAGTGAACATGCAAAACTCTTAGATACATTTTTTTGGTTTAGAGGAATCCTAATCAAGAGAGATTCATTAGATTTAACAATATTGTGTTAAGCCTTATATATTGTGGCATTACATTTCTATTATTATATTAGTATTGTTTTTATTGGTTGGCTAAGACCTTAATTGTAATTGTATGGTTAGTTAGAATTGTAATTGTACCCTTTGTTTCATATATATATATTGGTAATAGAGCCATTTTTCCGAGGCCTTTTCAAATAGCCAAATTTTTAGGACAATCAAAAGTGAAGTACCCGTGGTAAGAATTTCAGGTATTGTTTCATTATAATTCAAATTTGTGATCCTTGGAAATTAAGGTTTTTTACTAGTCCAAAAATTAGTCTCGGACATGTGTTCTTGGTAAAATTGTCACATCTAAAGCTTAAGGACTCCAAATTGAGTTCCACATCTTGCATCAGATTGAATACATACCATATTTTTTTGTGGTAAAAAAATTAGAAGCAAAGAAGGAAATGCAGACACATGGCAGCCCATACAATTTCACTCTCCTGAAAGGGCCAGTAATAATAAGTTTTAAGGAGGATTTAACTAACTAGGATTATTCATAAAAATAGATGGTTACAAGAAAAATGATTGGAATTGATTGTTCAAAGGTGGAGAAGAGAATAAATCTATGGTGTAATAGATGGCTATCCAAGCGTGGAAGATTAATCTTTGTAAAGTTAGTTATGGACGCAATTCCTACTTAGTTACACAATATAGCATACATTCCAAAAGGTATATAGGAGAATATTATAAGGGTAAGCTTTAGATTCCTATGGTCAGGCAAAAGAGAGAAAAATGACACACCCTTGGTTAAATGGAAAGCCATAACAAAGCCAAAGGACCAAGGAGGTTGGTGCCTCAAAATTATTTTCACTCTAGGAAAGCACTTTGAAATCAAAAGTGTGCGGAGATTGATATATAATGAAGGTCTTTGGAACCAAATATTAGTATATAAATGTATAGAGCATGATTCTTTAAAATACTAGATCAAAAGTCTACAAAATTCATACACGATGTTTCAATCATATCAAAAACAATAGTTTAGTATTTCATACTAATAGAAAAATAACTAGTTTGGAAAGTAGGAAGAGGGGACATGGTAAGGATTAGAAGAAACCCCTAGGTGGGCAATGGAAATGAGTACAAGTAATAAATATCCTACATAGGGAAGGCATCTCCAACCGAGCTCAAGTCATCTCTCCTAAAAATACTTTTATATGACATCAAAATTGAAGGAAGGTAAAGCAACTAGTGTTGAAAGGCCAAGAGAAGATTCAATGGGAGGATTATACATATAAACTCAATAGGTCATGTTAGAATAAAATATTCATAAGTCGAACTAGTTTGGTCAAAGAATCTAGCCCTAGGGATTTACACTCCAAGACTATGATATCAAGTTATGTTTCACTACTAGGAGAACACCCTCTAGCGGAGGTTATAGTGGAAGCCCCTACAAAAGAGCCCAAATATCTATTTATAGTGGAGGTCTCTAGCAGAGGCAAGTGGTCAGAGGTTTTAGTGGAGGTTTTAATCGGTGCTACTGAAATCCTAAAATGCACCGGTGCGGTACAAGTGTTCCCGCACTGTTGCGTCTAATACACAAGCACACCGATAAGAAAAACCCCTTCTAGTATGGGAAAAATGAATAATGTTATATATAAAAAATTTGCTTCATCGATGCGTTAAACGACGGATAAGCCCCGATGCATACATACACTAAACACACCATATTTGGCCCAAAAACATGCACCATGCATATATAATTATAAAAACAAAAACCATAAATGGTGTGCTAGGTAACCACAACAACCTTGGTGCGTCTATAAATTTAACGCACTGTATATGATCCGAAAAAAGGCCAAAGATAGTATATTTAAAAAACAAAAAACATTAGTAGTGTAGTATAGCCCAACAACTACACTGGTGCATGATGCGTATTATAGCACCAAATTCAAGAATTAAAAAATAGTTGCCTCATCAATTCTATTTTTTTAAATATGGTACGTTTACATATGTATACAACCCTGGTGCATAACATGACATGAATGCACTTAGGCATAAAAAATAGACGCGCACCGTATAAGGGATAAATTATATTATTTTTTTATTATTAAAAATGCCCCGACTTGATTTTTTTTTTTTTTTTTATAACATAACGGTGCGTTGGTGGTCCATGGAAGCACTGGGCGCCTAGTAATAGATCTATCCAGTGCATCATTGATTCAGGCACACCGGATCAGGGTCAAATAAAAAAAGGTCGGCTGAACTATTCATTTTTAACCCCCACGGTGCTCTTTAGCTCCCAAGCATCAATGCCACCTTTGCCTCCCTACACCGCCCTACCATATGTGCTCCTCTTACCTGCATTTCTCCTATCCACTGCCTGATATGTGGGAATTTTTCCAAATGGTGGGAAAAATTCATTTTTTGGACTATGTGGGAACCATGCCTCCCCGACGAGTAAACGTCCAGGTAGTCTCATTGTTTTCTTCTAACTTAAATTTTTAGCTGATTAAAAATTGAAATAAAGCTTTAATTTCCACTATTTTAAAAAAAAAATCGAAATTATGCACGATGCGTCGATTGCTTCCACTCACATCGTTGTTCGGTGCACATTGTAAATTTATAGGCAGCACTGACAACGGTGTGCTTTTGCCTGAGCAAAGTAGCGCAATGTTTTAATGGTGCTATTCACAGTATAGTGCATAGTTTAATTTTAATATATATATTTTAAATGGTGCGTTAATTTATGTATAGCACACCATTTAATTTTAATTAAACAAAAATAAAAAACAATGTGTTAATTTATATATATGCACTCGTGGGCATCGTTAGGATGGTGCGCTAAATGATAGAATACCACCATATTAAATTTAAAAAAAAATTAAAAACCTAACCGGTGAATTCTATGGTATAAAACGATTCGACATGCTGTATTAAATTAGGTGCACTATATACCAATGTGTTGTTTAAACCTCAATGAGAACGCACCTTTATGGTGCAGTATTTGACCCAAGCACACTGGGAAGATGTAATTAAAAATTAAAATTTTATTTTGGTGCGCAATGTTATTCATTACACACCACTTACAGTGCTTTTCTAGTTAAACACACCAACATGCACACATGCACCATCTCCAAAAATGCACAGGCCAATGCCAGTGCTTTATCTTCCTTTATGCACACTGCTAGCGGTGCAAAGACATTTATCATACACACTAGTTCTTCCCTTTTATGGAAGCATCAATGCTTCCCTTTATCATGGAAGCACCGACACCGTCCGGAGATCCCCTATTAGCGCTCCAGCAGTGCGTACTATTCTTATATACGCACTTACCTGGTGGTAGTTGTGTTATGAACACACTGGTGCTTTGTATTAATAAAGCACATTGTTACATTTTTATAAAAATAGTTAATGTATTATGTGCGCTACATAGAGGTAGCACACCGTTCCTGGTGTGTATGTATTTATACGCATTGTATGTGGTGCTTGCCTATTTTTCAGGCGCATCGGTTTGGAAAATCAAGTTTTTTAGGGAAAAGCTATTATTTCATATTTATAAATATAATTCTCATTTTAATTAATTAATTAATATTTTTTTTTTAATGTTTTATATAATAGATTGATGTATTTTATTTGTTAATCAGAGATGTCAGCACAGATGGGAGCATCAACAACAACAACAACGAGTTGACCCATACAATGTTTTACGGGCATGGGAGGCTAGAGAGAGGGAGAGGGAATTGTACATTCACCCCATTACTACACAAACGCAAGCCCTCTTGAGGGAAGTAGGCATCCTTAAGTTCTATGAGGAGGCTACATCCTTGAAGGGGAACTCGAGATTTTTTGCTAAGTTGATCTGTTTGTGGGATCACCAGAGACAATCCTTCCGCATTGGTCCTGATCAGTGGTTTGAGCCAACTGAGGAGGATATATATTTTATCACAGGGCTATCCAGGAGAGGGAAGGATTTTCCCCACGTCCTTGATGTCCCAATTGGTGTAGGAGTTCCAGAGACTTAGCTTGCCTACTCTTTGAGATAAGTTCACGATGATGTCCTTGATCCAATGGGTTTTCAGATTTTCGGTGGATAGCTACGCATCTTTGCTTTTCATGGAGAGGAGGTTAAGTGCCTCTCATTGTTGGTGATGACCATTGCACACTGCACCAGTAATGGGAAAAACATTAGTTTCCCTTTATTATTTTATGTTGATTCTTTAGTGCAGAGGCCGAGATGCATTTGGTGGTCTACCATTTTTTTACGACAGTTCTGTTTTTCTCTCAATAGATGTCGTGCACCGTTCGAGGGAAGGTCTAAATTCCCTTTTGGTTCAAAGTTTTTTTGTTTATTTTTTGAAAGGTTTCCAGTCACGAGGCCTTCATTTGATCGTCACCCTCCTAGGCCGATTAATGAGGCACCTATGCATATGTGGGGGTAGATGCTGCCCAAGAGGGGTCAACCGATGTTCCATGCCAGGATCACATCCAACATAATGGACTTAATATCCAGTGAGGATGAGCGTAGTTTGGACATGGTGTCGTTTCCTTATGCAGGGTTGGATTGGAGAGGATGTTCAAACATCTTCTTAACCCTGGATGATCCATCAGATACTGGAGGTAATATTATTGTTATGTTTAAATTAATATAATTTCATTTTATTATCTTACTTAATGCAAATAAGATTAATTATAACACTTTCTTTAAATTGTGTAATTATTGTTGTGTATTATATATTTTGTAGATATTGGTACCTTTGTTGGGGACCAACCTCCCCAACCTGCTAATGTTGAGATGATTGAGGCCAGGCCGCCGGGTCACGTTATAGAGCTGGAGAGACCCAACATGTGACGTAGGCCTGCTGCTAGAGACAAACAACATTTGATTGACTAGTTGCCTACATACATGGATGGACACGGAGTCTTCCCTATACTTGTTGATGATATCGTGCGAGATCCCAATCTCATGGATATGTGGAGGGACCTTCCTCTATATATGATTCTTCTTACACATCATATCATCGGAGCTACTGGAATTATAGTAGATTTGAGGGATGTTCATGGTTGTGGTCATCCTCCTTCTCCACCTCCTCCTTCACCTCACTGACTGGTTGACCATGCACCATCTCATCCAGATGATCCTCCTCTACCTCCTCCTTCAACTCACTGATCGACTGACATGAAACCCTATCATCCAGTTCCTGATCCTCCACCTCCTCCTTCACCTCATCGAGTTGACCAGGAACCCTATCATCCAGCTCCTCCTTCAGCTCCCCTAGTTGACCAAGCATCCTCACATCTAGATCATGATCCTCCACCTCCTCCTTCACCTCACCGAGATGAACAGGCACCATCTCATCCATCCGACCATCCTCCACCTCCTCGGTCGATTGACCAGGCACCCTTTCTTCCAACTCATGATCCTCCACCTCCTCTTTCACCTCACTAAGTTGACTAGGCACCATCTCTTCCTCCTCCTCACCATGATGGCCGACCACCATTTCCTCCTCCACTGGTTGGTCGAACACCCCCTCCTCCACATGCAGCCAACCCAACAACATCTCCATCAAATCCACTGCATGCCAACCGAACACCCTCTCCTCCATGGACAAACGACCATCCAACATCTTCTACTACACACACGACCTCAACTATTCTATATAGGATGCCTCTGGCTGGTGGAGGTACTGATGCCTTTGCATCCGTTGGTGGAGGTATCGATGCCTCTGGTTCTGGATGTTGACTAGATATGTTGTAGCAGATATTTGACTTGAGATGTATATTTCACATCAAGATGATTAGTTGATATTATTGTTCATATATATATGTATGCATGTATGTATGTATGTGTTTATGTATGTTTCATTTTCCATGTTCATGATGATGTACTTTATTTATATGTTGATGTTGATGTGTATATTGTTAGGTCATGTTAGAATATATGTTTTCTATATGTGTATTCTAAATGATACTTGTTAGATGTGTGTAATGATGATGTTAGACGATGCTTGTGTTTTGTTAGATGTGATTTTTAGTTTTATATGCTAGATGCCATTTATATGTGTTAGATGTTTTAGCTATTTTTTATGTGTATGTTAGATGGTGCTTATCATATTTGATGGGTGATGATAGATATGTATTTTAGATGATGTTTGTTTACAGACAATCTGTAAGTGCCATGTATTTTAGATGATGTTTGTTTACAGACAATCTGTAAGTGCCAACACAAACAAATCTCCCTATTCCAAATGGTTCGGACCTAGAACAAAACAAATACACAATACAAATAACTTTCCTAGATCGATCAAATTGCAATAAGAGATAACTCAGCTTATGAGTGCAATTCCTTTCTCCTTGCTTGATCCAACTCCTCGGTATCCATATCTTCAGCTACAAGACAACATGAAACAAATGGAAACAAACAAGTAATGATAGCATATGATCATAAACCAATCTAGATTAGCAGTCAAAGAAGCCAATCCTAAAGTCTATAATGATAAGATGTTTATGGAAAGTATTTGCATTAATGTAATTGCAGAAAATACAAAGAGAGTAGTTACAACTGAGCATTGACGTCGTAACACCATCTGAATGATCTTAGCCTCAAAGATCAAAACTTTTCCTCCTATGGATGAAAGGGATTTCCTAGCAGAATTTCACCCGCATGTAGGTACTTTATCCTTCCGCCCCTTAACCATGGAGAGGGGTTTTATATTTATAGGGCTAAAAGGATATGAGAGGTTGAGGATTTGTGGGATAAGCTTAAGGGATCATCCCACTAGGTAAGGGGATCGAGAGCCACCTTTCCTAGCATATAGGGATAAGCCTCCACGCAACCAAAGGTTCGAGAAGTCGCTTGAAGCTTCTCTTTTTCCATTTTAACCAACAACGATGCACCTTGTGTCATTGAAGGGTGACGCCTTTTTTGCAAGGGAAACTTGCGTCACCGATGCACTCTATCAATGTGCAGAGGGCGTCACCCAAGGTTTGACAGTAGGGACCCCCATTTCTGGGGCCCTTCACAATTTGAATCCACAACTTAGCAACACAATATGAAACCAAAAATTTGATCTTATCATTAATAGAAAAGTAAAATAAAACGAAGATTGAACTTAACAATTACAAATGAAACCATAAACTTGTCAACTGTAGGTTGATTCCGCTGCCGAAGGAGTATTCGTCACCAACCGATCCAACTTGTCCTCTGCCGTCTGCTTCTCTCATTGGATCCCACAAGTAAATCTTTTTTAACCATAGGTGAAGCAATCGTTAACTTCTCCACCCAACCGTAGGCTTATGCAATTAGTCGCATAGCCACCCTCGAGCTTCGGGGTCGTAGAGGATACACACTCACAAAGGTTCAAACATGAGACCCCCCTCACCAGAATACTTAGCCAAACTCACCATATAAAGCACAATCATAAATTCATAGCCATTACGACAGTCATCCAACAATAAGGGCCCTTTTCCCTTCTTCTCATCTTTCTTCAATAGGAAATTTTCTGCAACACATGTCGCTTCATGCAAAAATACTCTTTTATGTAATATTATTTAATACAAATATTCACCCACCCATGTGTCACTCTCTCATGAGAGTACACATACTTCCCACATTTCACTCCTAGATGTCCCATGATACTAGGACTCCAATCCCTATTTTAGTGGGTGCAGGTGGAGTTGACTAGTGGATGAATCCTAGTCTATCTTTTGCTCTATATTTAATTATTCTTGATTATTTAATTACAAATAATCATTTCATGCACAAATAATCTAATGCAATACTATTTGTCAAATATGTAATTATATTTCATGCCCAATTAATCTAATGCAATATTATATGCCAATTACATAACTACAAATAGTCTTTTCATGCACATCTAATCTAATGCAATACTATATGTCAAATACATAGGTTTTCATTTATCAATTTCCTTTATTCATTTAGGTACCACATCATTGGGTCCTTGTGACAACACTTTCTTTCCTTAATCGTCTAGGTACCACATCGTCGGGTCCTTCTGAAACACTTTCTTTCCTTAAATTTTCTAAGTACCACATCATCGGGTCCTTCTGACAACACTTTCTTTCCTTAATTGTCTAGGTACCACATCGTCGGGTCCTTCCGACAATAATTTCTCATTGTTACTGTTGTGCTAGGATTCCATGTAGTGATTTTAGGAACCGTTACCATAAATCATCCGGCTACACTCTATGTGAGACTAATGGCGTTGAGGATTAAGTTCGTTCTTACTACGCGCCCCTCAACCTCGTACGTGACCAATCCGTTATGGTCTCCCCCGTACGACTTCACGCTTCCCCGAGTAAAGCTGAAAGGGATTTCCAAACTCGTGTGTGGATGCTTATCGAAAGTCGGCATCATCGTTGTACCCCTGTGTGTGTTTTTCCCATCCTCTGCGACCCCCTTTTTTTTGTCGTGAGTCAGTCGATAAACCACCTTACATGTCACTGTACACATACTCAGAGCACACACATCATTAGTACTGCTCAAAACTGTCATATCATAATTCACTTCATTCATCCGCTAATCGTTAAGCAAACATAGATAATTTTCCATTGGATTCACATCATAATCACCTGCATTATTCCATTTCCATATTTCAGCCTAAGTATGACATTCATCATAAGGTTTTACATGTGCTAATAAATCAACAATATTAAAATCACAAGTATCCATAATCGTCATTAAATCATTCATTTATTAGAAACATATTCATATATCGCTAATCGGTCAACAATTTATTATAAATTAACATATAAGCAGTCATTTATCTTGGTTTCTTTAACTGGGTCACTTACCAATAAGTGTCGTCAATATCGATAGTCATAGCGGGTTTGAGGGGCATTGCATACACCCCCCTTATTAAAACTTCATCCCGAAGTTAATTTTTATCGTACATTCCTAGACACTTTCACTTTCTTTTCGTAATAAATTTTTATGCCACTCACTTCTATTTTCAACAAATAACCTTCGACATAAACATTAGTAGTTCTACTATCACTAGTTTTCGATTTCTTCCAACATATTTCCAACATATTCTTAGGGACTCAATTGTAGTTTCAGGTAATGTAAATCTAATAATACTTTCAATAAATTCCAGTCCCAACTTAGATTCCCTACACGTTCTAGTCATCCGCGAAGGTCTATGATATCCAATTTAAGCTATATTGCATCAATGGCCACACTATATTTACCCAATCATCTTTTTGCATAACAAATCCTAACGATATTTCAAATCTATTGGTTATCCTTTCCTCCAAGATGAGAAGGTAAACGTCATACCTTATTCAGTGGAATACTGAAGGTAAGTTACAATCACAAGTTAACAAATCAAGAGCGGTCACCTGAATATTCTAAAAGTGAATTCCCAAAAGGCTACATCCAAAGTCCTAAATATTTTATAATGTTGGTTCTCAATTTGTTATGATTCAAAACGTCGGAACTTAGTGATTTATTCGAACATATTAATTTTAACTTCCTTGTCGTTTCGCCATTGTGATAATGTCCAGGTCAAGGAACTCATCATGTCCTTACCTCATTTCCTCATTCTCGCGTTCATGTTACTTCTTCGGCATATTTTCCCTATATCATCATGTGTGGGTTGTTGTATTCACATCGAGTCGTATCATGGGAATTAGTTGTATTTCCATTTAGACTTCATCATCTCAGAGGATTAGCATCATTGCGTTTAGCTCGTCGTGATTATCATCTACATACTTCGTTTGACAAGATCATCTTCAATTGATCCTTCGACGAGTTCTCCAAGTTCTATGTTCCCATTTATCATTTCATGGTCAAGTCAAGGTTGTACTTTTTTTTTCATTCTCCTTAACAACATTGACATGCTAGAAAATTGTGTAATTGGGCGCGTCTCCTCATGCTAATAACATTGATATCTCGTTTTCAAATTTTAAGTCTGTTTCACTTCCTTGCGACCATCTGTGGAAGTCTAGGCAAGTATATGCATTTTGTGTCATGACGGCCAAAATTACCAAGTTCACTTCCTTCATTAATTGCCTATTCCGGATCCTCCACAAGTTTTCTCATCGTGGCTATGTTCCTAAAGTTATAAGCTACTTATGATGTGCCCAATTGATGGGCCCTTAGCATAAATTGTCCTTAATATAAAGAAATCTTCACCAGGGTATTATGTATATATATAGTTCTCGATCTTATCCTTTTATGTACCTCATTACAATTTATTTGATGAATCAACTACCATATCTAATTGTTCATAATTAGATTTACAATTTCACAATTTCTTAACAGTCATCCAATTTCCTTAATGTATATATATATAATCTTTCTTCCGCAAATTACGACATCCTCTGAATCATATATATCCTTCCCAAAATAACAATGTCTCCTTTCTTTGAACATTTAATTATAAATGTCTTTCCTTCTCGATATATAACATACAATTTATTTTCTTTCAACATAATATAACATTCTTTCTTTTCAACATATAATATAAAGCTCATTTCCGATAATTAGAAATCTTCCTTTCAGTGACATTTATATTTTCTTCCTAAACCATATATATATATAAAACATAATATCTTTATTCCACTATGGATTGGATATATCGCTTTCACTTTTTTTTCCCTATCCCACAAATATATAACACCTAGATATGAGTTCTTTTTAAAGAAATGACTGCACCTTAATACCATTTTTTTCATTTTTATACCTTATCGATCAATTTCCTATACATGAACTCATCCTCTTTCCTAACAATACCCAAAATCATTGGGTTAAAGGATAACTAAGCTATAAGCTTTATTGAAGTTAATACATATTCTTCTACCCAATTCATAACCATGCACTAGGACATAATTATGCTCCTTAATCAATACCCAGAATCATTGGGTTAAAGGATAGCTAAGCTATAAGCTTTATTGAAGTTAATACATATTCTTCTACCCAATTCATAACCATGCACTAGGACATAATTATGCTCCCTAATCAACATATATATATATATATATATAACTAACTTTTTCTATACTAAAGAAAACCAATATTTAGTGTAGATCTCTTGATATTAATAAGCTATTCAACTTTTCCTAAATAAAACTTCCATGTCCTTTTCCTTATTTATATACCCATGATTTAATACATTACAAATATAAAATTCATACAATTTGAATATATACAATCTAAGCATATAAACTAATCTCATTCAAAAGTTGAATATATTACATGACTTTTACAAATCTTTTCCATTTTAATGCGTTATAACTATTTACAACTTCTCATTCCTACTAAATGTATAGACCTGAATGGAATTTCTGTTGATTTTTAGTGCAGCTGCGAGACCCATTCTCAGAGAGAATGGTACCCTAGTCATTTGACTAGGGTTCCTGGTCAAGTTAACCAGGCAGAGTATGAGTAAGACCCTAGAAGGTACCCTAGGGCCCCCAGCTGTCTCCTGGGGTTCTTGGTCTAGGACCAAGCAGATTGTTGCCATGGCAAAGTCCCTAGCATGTGGCTAGGGCCCCTATTTGTCTCTAGGGTATTCTGGTCTAGAACCAGACGGTTTCTTGGTCATGATGACCAAGCAGATCCTGCAGGTTGAGACAGAGACTTCCTAGGTCCTGCAGATGGTTGATCAACATTCAGCCTAGGACTGAATGCTCAGCTTGAGGCTGAGGACCATTCTCTGGGAGAATGGAGATCCTGGTCATGGACCAGATGGTTGATCAACATGTCCCAGTCTAGGACTGAGGTTCAACCTTGAGCTGAAAGCCATTCATTGAGAATGGAAGATATTGTTGTCCCCTCTCCTAATCGGTTATTGCTAAGTTTCTTCTCAAGGGACTGGCCACCCCTTGGCGATGTCTCTAGTACCTAACCCTTAGGAGCAGCGTTAAGGACAAAAGGATTGCACCATCCGTTTGGATCTTCTCCCTTATACAGTGATGACAAATATATATAAACTATGTATCTTAAGAGAGAGAAAAGTTTTTGGTCTCGATGGTTCTATTTGATTGCTTGTCCACTTTGATCTTGTGGTTGTTGACCTATGGTCCTATTCTTACTTGGTCCTAGCACTCTCACTTGTGTGCACCTTTGACTATGATGACTCCTACTTTATGGAGTATTTTTACATAAGGATTTATTAAAGACCATTGGACCATGTATTATTATGTTTTGTTACAGGGCCTTGTCCCACTTATGTTTTTGGTCTATTTACTTTATGTTGGACCTTTGATTTTTCACTTTATGATAAATTCATTAATTATTTATTTTAGTCTTATTAATAAAATCTTCATGATTTTATTAATAAAGACTTTGTAATTTTAGTTATAAAGTTTTATTATTTTATTATTATATATTTGTCCATTTAAGTTTTATCTTATTAATACATTGGACTTTTGGTAGTTTATCTTGGACCTCTCTTTTCTCATTATTTTATTTATTTTTATTTTTCCTATTCTAACCTAAGGTTGTTAACTCCCATTCTATATAAACTTTACAAATCTTATGACTCTAGAATTGTACGGGAGCTTACACTTCACTATTCGTTTTCTTTCTCTTGGGTAATATTGTCGGGTCTGCTCCTATATTGAATTTCACTCCACAGCTTTCTCTTCACGGTATCTCTGTCACGGGTTTATCTTCTCGGCTGTAATCTCTTCACGGTATCTCTGTCACGGGTTTATCTTCTCGGCTGTAATCTCTTCACGGTATCTCTGTCACGGGTTTATCTTTATGGAGATATCTTTCACGGCTGTAATCTCTTCATGGTATCTCCCTCACGGGTTTCCCTCACAGCTTGACCCTCACGGAGCTCTGTCTTCACGGCTTGCCTCACAGATTATCTCAGCATTCAGCATTTTGTTATTTCGGATCTGTCTCACAGCTTTATCCTCACGACTTTACCCTCCCGGGTTTCCCTCACAGCTTGACCCTCACGGAGCTCTGTCTTCACGGCTTGCCTCACATATTATCTCAGCATTCAGCATTTTGTTATTTGTCTCACAACTTTTTCCTCATGGCTTTATCCTTCACGGGCTTCTCTCACAGCTGTATCCTCACACGGTTTCATCTTCACGGGTTTCTCTTACAGCTTCTCTTTTTTTTTCTTTTTTTTTGCTGTAGCAATTGATTCCGGTTGTAGCATGTGATTCTTTCACGACCTTTCTATTTCTTGCTGTAGCATTTGACTCTGAGCTGTAGCTTGTGACTGTCTCACAGCTTCTCTATTTTTTTACTGTGGCATGTGATTGTCTCTATTTTTGCTGTAGCATTTGATTTACTCACAGTTTCTCTATTATGCCTGTAGCATTCAGCAGTCATCACTTTAATTGAACTCTGAGTGAGTGTTTGCTTACGTGCTTGACCTTTGTAGTCTACAGCACCCGTGTGTCTTTCTTACTACTGTCATTTTAATTGAAGAACTTGCGGTCTGTTTTATTCTACCTGAACCTTCTCTCTCTTAAGGTACGTATATGGTTTATCTATTTTGACTTGTCCTTTCAGTGACAAGATCAAAACTATCTGAGTATAAGGCTGATCCAAATATTGGTTATAATTCGTTAATGCTACTTCTCATTTAGTTTACTATTCCTGTCACTTGAAATTTATTTTATATATTGTGCATTTGATGATTCTCGAGGACCAACTCTAATGCAGTGACCAAATGGAGCATTAAGTTGAAAGAGATGAAAATTATATTACTTCTGTTTTAAATTCAGCTTAAAGTCAATTAAGTATTGCAATTGTTTACATATTCTTGTATCAAGTTTTTATATATGCGATAAAACGTACATAACCTGGAATTTCAACATGGTATCAGAGCTTTAGGGTGTAGCTAACTCTGTTTTGCAGCCAACATAAACTACATCGATCCTAAGACAAGATCTCTACTTCACAAAAGCTTACTTGGCAAGTTGACTGTAAGGGGTTGAAATGGCTTCTAACTCTGTAAAGGCAGAAGATAGGCTTGAAGGAGCCTCAAACTTTAATGCATGGAAGGCCAGGGTCTTAAATATTTTGGAGGAAAATGATTTGGATGAATTGGTCACTAATGTTGTGGAAGAACCCACAACAACTCAAGGAAGAGCAGCATTTAAGAAGAAGCAAGCTAAAACAAAGAGGGTGATTTTTGACTTAGTCAAAGATAATTTGATGCCTATAATAGCTCCTCTAAGGACAGCCAAGGAATGTTTTGATGCCCTAGCTAATCTCTATGAGAAGAAGGCACCTACTCAAAAGAGGGCCTTGAAAAAGCAACTTCGTTCATTAAAGATGGAGGACAAAGAAACAGTTGCCTCTTTCTTCTCAAAGATTGCTCAGTTAAAGGATCAACTCATGGCAATTGGAGTTGAAGTAGATGATGATGATCTTGTGCAAACAGCTGTAGATGGCCTCCCTACATCTTGGGAGACATTCCTTTTAGCAGTGAATGGAAGAGAAACCCAACCAAGCTTTGATAGATTATGGCATGATTGCCTAGAAGAAGAAGGCAAAATCCAGAGTAGATCTGGACCTCAAACTGAAAAGAACCTTGCTCTTACTGCCAAGACAAGGAGAGAAAGAAGTTTCCCTCAGCACCAGAACAAAGGTAAGAGACCTCAAGGTAATCACTCTTATAAGTCAAAAGTAAGATGCTTTAAATGTAACAAGCTCGGTCATTATGCCAACGTTTGTAGAAATCCTCCTAAGAAGAATTGGCATAAAGGAAAGCACCATGCTTCAACTGCTATAGAAGAAGAAGAGCCTCAACAAAAGAAATCCAAAGTTGAGACCAAGGAAAAAGATCAAAAAGAGTACTACCTTATTTCAGCGCTCTCAAGTTCCATCTCCAACTCATCAGACTCATGGTGGATTGACAGTGGGGCCACCAAGCATATGACTGGATACAAACAGGCACTTGTAGGTTACAAGGCCAAGAAGTTTAATGCAAAAGTGGAGATGGGAAACATAAGTACCCTTGAAATAAAAGGAGTTGGTTCAACAGCCTTAAAACTCGATTCAGGTACGTTAATTCATGTTGAAGAAATTTTATATTTTCCTGGTTTAAAGAGGAATGTTCTTTCAGTGGCAATTTTAGAAGACAAGGGGTTCTCTATAGCCTTCTCAGAAGGAAAAGCTTTAGTATGGACTAAAGGTGGAAATATGAGCTCAGCTTTTGAAATTGGTGTCCGTGAAGGAGACCTTTACAAGGTTTCAGGACATGTTGTTAAAGCTCTATTGAATAACCCTTGTCAAGTTTTAGAGATCAAGAGGGAGTCTTACATTGACTCAGACATAGAAGTCCATGAGACTTCTCATTCAGAGAAACAGAGGGAGAAGGCCAAGAAGCCTTCAGTTGATCTCAAGGAACCTTTTGTGGGGTTTCAAGGTTGCTCCAGTGGGAGCCATGTCACTGATTCAAGTTCAACCACAAATGTGGAGTTAGCCAAACTTCAAGTTTGGAACAATGTTTTTCAGTTGAAATTGGATAATGATATATGGAAAGTGATTCTCAGACAACAAGGGAAGTCAAGTATAACTTCCATCTGGATCTTTAAGATCAAAGTGTTTGCTGACATTCAGAGTTCTTTGAAGCTCTCAGAAATTCCTGTATTCTATGACAGGTTGTTTCACCATGACAAGGACATGGTGCAGTTGTCAGTTATGTGGACTAAGCCTCTGTCCTTGACAAGCTTAGTGTTGCTGAGAATGCCTCTCTTGCTGAGAGGGAGTGTTAATTTTTAGTGCAGCTGCGAGACCCATTCTCAGAGAGAATGGTACCCTAGTCATTTTACTAGGGTTCCTGGTCAAGTTAACCAGGCAGAGTATGAGTAAGACCCTAGAAGGTACCCTAGGGCCCCCAGTTGTCTCCTGGGGTTCTTGGTCTAGGACCAAGCAGATTGTTGCCATGGCAAAGTCCCTAGCATGTGGCTAGGGCCCCTATTTGTCTCTAGGGTATTCTGGTCTAGAACCAGACGGTTTCTTGGTCATGATGACCAAGCAGATCCTGCAGGTTGAGACAGAGACTTCCTAGGTCCTGCAGATGGTTGATCAACATTTAGCCTAGGACTGAATGCTCAGCTTGAGGCTGAGGACCATTCTCTGGGAGAATGGAGATCTTGGTCATGGACCAGATGGTTGATCAACATGTCCCAGTCTAGGACTGAGGTTCAGCCTTGAGCTGAAAGCCATTCATTGAGAATGGAAGATATTGTTGTCCCCTCTCCTAATCGGTTATTGCTAAGTTGCTTCTCAAGGGACTGGCCACCCCTTGGCGATGTCTCTAGTACCTAACCCTTAGGAGCAACGTTAAGGACAAAAGGATTGCACCATCCGTTTGGATCTTCTCCCTTATACAGTGATGACAAATATATATAAACTATGTATCTTAAGAGAGAGAAAAGTTTTTGGTCTCGATGGTTCTATTTGATTGCTTGTCCACTTTGATCTTGTGGTTGTTGACCTATGGTCCTATTCTTACTTGGTCCTAGGACTCTCACTTGTGTGCACCTTTGACTATGATGACTCCTACTTTATGGAGTATTTTTACATAAGGATTTATTAAAGACCATTGGACCATGTATTATTATGTTTTGTTATAGGGCCTTGTCCCACTTATGTTTTTGGTCTATTTACTTTATGTTGGACCTTTGATTTTTCACTTTATGATAAATTCATTAATTATTTATTTTAGTCTTATTAATAAAATCTTCATGATTTTATTAATAAAGACTTTGTAATTTTATTTATAAAGTTTTATTATTTTATTATTATATATTTGTCCATTTAAGTTTTATCTTATTAATACATTGGACTTTTGGTACTTTATCTTGGACCTCTCTTTTCTCATTATTTTATTTATTTTTATTTTTCCTATTCTAACCTAAGGTTGTTAACTCCCATTCTATATAAACTTTACAAATCTTATGACTCTAGAATTGTACGGGAGCTTACACTTCACTATTCGTTTTCTTTCTCTCGGGTAATATTGTCAGGTCTGCTCCTATATTGAATTTCACTCCACGGCTTTCTCTTCACAGTATCTCTGTCACGGGTTTATCTTCTCGGCTGTAATCTCTTCACGGTATCTCTGTCACGGGTTTATCTTCTCGGCTGTAATCTCTTCACGGTATCTCTGTCACGGGTTTATCTTTATGGAGATATCTTTCACGGCTGTAATCTCTTCATGGTATCTCCCTCACGGGTTTCCCTCACAACTTGACCCTCACGGAGCTCTGTCTTCACGGCTTGCCTCACAGATTATCTCAGCATTCAGCATTTTGTTATTTCGGATCTGTCTCACAGCTTTATCCTCACGACTTTACCCTCACGGGTTTCCCTCACAGCTTGACCCTCACGGAGCTTTGTCTTCACGGCTTGCCTCATAGATTATCTCAGCATTCAGCATTTTGTTATCTGTCTCACAGCTTTATCCTTCACGGGCTTCTCTCACAGCTGTATCCTCACACGGTTTCATCTTCACGGGTTTCTCTTACAGCTTTTTTTTTTTTTTTTTTTTTTGCTGTAGCAATTGGTTCCGGTTGTAGCATGTGATTCTTTCACGGCCTTTCTATTTCTTGCTGTAGCATTTGACTCTGAGTTGTAGCTTGTGACTGTCTCACAGCTTCTTTATTTTTTTACTGTGGCATGTGATTGTCTCTATTTTTGCTGTAGCATTTGATTTACTCACAGTTTCTCTATTCTGCCTGTAGCATTCAGCAGTCATCACTTTAATTGAACTCTGAGTGAGTGTTTGCTTACGTGCTTGACCTTTGTAGTCTGCAGCACCTGTGTGTCTTTCTTACTACTGTCATTTTAATTGAAGAACTTGAGGTCTGTTTTATTCTACCTGAACCTTCTCTCTCTTAAGGTACGTATATGGTTTATCTAGTTTGACTTGTCCTTTCAGTGACAAGATCAAAACTATCTGAGTATAAGGCTGATCCAAATATTGGTTATAATTCGTTAATGCTACTTCTCATTTAGTTTACTATTCCTGTCACTTGAAATTTATTTTATATATTGTGCATTTGATGATTCTCGATGACCAACTCTAATGCAGTGACCAAATGGAGCATTAAGTTGAAAGAGATGAAAATTATATTACTTCTGTTTTAAATTCAACTTAAAGTCAATTAAGTATTGCAATTGTTTACATATTCTTATATCAAGTTTTTATATATGCGATAAAAGGTACATAACCTGGAATTTCAACAATTTCTTTTACATATAACTTTAATGCACTAAAAGGATACATTGTTTATAACAATTTATATAAACTTTAACTCCACAACAACTATATTCTATAACATTTTTTTTTCAATATATATATATATATATTCAATTAAATTCCCATACGAAAGGACTTTACAAATATCTTCCTTACTGATATATAAATCTTTATATGAAGGACTTTACAATTATCTTCCCAACTGATATATCAATGTTATATAAAGGACTTTACAATTATTACATCCACTCGACCGTCTCAAATAGCTTATATATATAATGCATATTCATAAACATGAAGTGATTTAAAATAATGCTCCTTCAACCACCTAACCGATTGATAGCCTCAGACTGTTCGTCAAAGGTAACATTAAACCGGGGAACAAAAACTGCGACGATCATGGAAATGAACATGCAGTTAATGCAGAGATTAAAGGCAAACCGAGAGATCGGGGCTTGTTGGAAACGAATCAACTGATAGGATCGACGTACCCTAAATTAATGCCTTATCCAAGCATGAAGTGAACTCTCTCGATCAGTTCCATTAACTAACTAGAGAGTCGGGATCGCCCAAGAGTCTTATAATATGGAAACATTTTATTAACTAATACAAGATGTAAACATTTAACTAATACAAGCTTTTGTTAAATGTTAAATGTTAAATTATGACTGCCTGAATTAACCGAATCAACTGCCTAAACCTCTTCTGTTGTAGGCTATGCTTCTATATATGATGATGCTACTGTTGCTTATCCTACTTATGCAGTATCTCGATCTCAAACTGGATCATGATCACAAAAAACAAGAACTGGGTCTACTCCTTTACAATCCTCATCTCGATCTAAAAAGCCAGAACATGGTCCATATGTGTCAAAATTAAGAACTCCATGTTTAGTACCAAAATCCAGAACAGGATATGCTACTGGATCCACTACTGTATCTACTACTGCATTTATAGTTCGTGCTTCTTCACCGTGTTCGGACTACCAAGGCGACTTTGTTAATACCTTTGCCTACATTACTGATGCATAAGGATCTCGCTCACGATCAATAGGCTCTTCATCTCTATCATAACGATCATCATAAGGAATTATATCTCGATCCTGTACATCATTATCTCTATTATGAGCATCTGTTTATGATCTCGGTCAACCCAATCCTACTGTCATTTCTCACGAGGATACAACTAAAGGAAAGCTAGGGAAAAATTGGTTGTCTATTGGTTCGTTAGCATGCTCAGTCGACAGTAAACGATTTTAAGAAACTTAGGTGCTTAAACACACATTTCAGTAAAGGTAAGAATTTACTACCGCGCTAGAGATTTTAGTTTATAAGCGGAAGTAAAAGGATCACCACCAACCATTTCCCTCAATACTTTGTACTGAAAGGATTTGATACACAAAACTGGCGGTGTAGATGCTGATGGCATTGATCTATTTTCTTTAAAGATCCATACGTTCTCTATTAAAGGCTTACAGTTATAGGCAATAAAAAAAAAACCAAAAGGGATTGTGGTAAATCGTTCACCAGGTCGTGATCTCGTGGCAACGTCAACGACGGGGATTAAATCTCAGATATTTACCGAATTATTTTTTCCTTACCCAATGGCATGAATGCTTAACTGTGCATGATCGCTAGTTGACTAGCATTAAAGAACCAACTTGACTAGCGTGAATGGCTCCTATCCCCTCTCCTTGAGGTATGATATAATGTCGAAGGTGTTGGTTAACTCGGTTGTGGTGGAATGTGTGAGTTTGGGTAATGGGTGAAAATGATCACCTCCCTTCTGGATGCACCTTCCGGCCAGCAACATCTTAAGAAGATTCATTTCTCAATCCGTTTAAATAAAAAAATATCATCTATTGGTAACATGACTCACTCAATCGATATGCTCTCATATGTAAACAACATCAACATGGCCTCCTTCTGGTGGGAACATTGAAACATAATAAATCCCATTAGTGGTGGATCGGTGGGACCTTATCTTCTCTCCCGGGTATGGCTGCTCTGGGCTGTGGGGATATGACTGGCGGCTATGGGATACAACTGGCTATGATATTGGTTATGATCACCCACTGGAAACTACTTACTATGGTCGACAATGACCTACCTTCGGACAATTACTGACTTACTATGACCGGCTGCAAGTACCTCCTGGCCCTTTTTATATAGCCCTGTCTCCGTCCCTTCAACTTAATTAAAATGCAAATTTGATATTCGAACCATTGAGTCTAGCTTCTTTTGATCGAGCAAGCAACTCTTTCCTCCTTTTGTTTGTCAGCTTCAACCTGTTCTTTGTTTGTTTGTTTTTTTTTAGCCGTAATAGTCCTATTTTCCTTTCGACTGAATGCAGGGGAGTTTCAGATTGGCAGTACCAGTTGTTTCCTCAATAACCATCCTCTTCCCTTCGATGTAATTAGGACGAGTTCATACCTAAGTAGGAAGACTTACATAGTTCGCATAACGCTTAAGTCGAAGGGGACAGGTCATTCGACTATCCAATATCCCAAATAAGAAGGGGCATAGAACTTAACGTTGGAGTAAAGGTGAACTCAACACCAGTCTAACTATCTGCCAGTGGGATAGGAGACAGTTCTCACTCACTTTTAATTATTTTAAAAGAAATATTTGCAACATCAATTTTTAATACCATGATCTTCGTTCTTGACACTGGATCAAAATTGACCCAGGCTCGAATAATAGTACTCAAACTTACTAACAAAAAAAATCTTTGAATGAAAATAAAATTATGTTGTGTTTTGCAACGTTAATAACTCTATAGAATTTATTAGATCAATGCTAACCCTCCTGGAACAACCAACATCGTTGGGTTGAAAACAGAGTTCAACTCTTAGTTTTAAACTCAACAACAAAAAAAAGATCTTGGCGTAATATATCAAATTGTTTTGGAAAGAAGCATGAGCATTTTAAGTGCTACACGACGATCCAAATAGTTTCACATATAAGTCGTTTAAAGTTATAAAGGGGCGTTTAATGGGCTCGGATTCAGATGACACAGTTTTCGAATCCGATGAAGACACAAAGATCCCAAAAATTTGCAGATATACGAAGATCTCTTAAGTTGGAAAGATCTCTGAATTTGGAAAACGTACAAAGATCGCCATATTTGGATTTGAGATGTTTACATAGATCTGAGAGTTTTGGAGGTATCTCAGGGTTTGGAAAACGTACAGATATCACGTTCGAAAGTATATAAAAACATATACAGAGATTCCATATTTTAAAAAGATCTCAGGGTTTTGGAAAAAGTATAGAGACCACTAGTTTCGAAAGTATATAAAAAAAAATACAGATATTCCAGAGTTTAAAAAGATGTCAGGGTTTTGGAAAACGTACAGAGATCACCGATTTCGAAAGTATATAAAAAAATATACAGAGATTCCAAGGTTTAAAAAGATCTCAGGGTTTTGGAAAAAGTACAGAGATCATCGGTTTTGAAAGTATATATAAAAAATATACAGAGGTTCCAGAGTTTAAAAATATCTCAGGGTTTTGGAAAACGTACAGAGATCACCGATTTCGAAAGTATATAAAAAAATATACAGAGATTCCAGAGTTTAAAAAGATCTTAGGGTTTTGGAAAACGTACAGAGATCACCGGTTTCGAAAGTATATAAAAAAATATACAGAGAATCTAGAGTTTAAAAAGATCTTAGGGTTTTGGAAAACGTACAGAGATCACCGGTTTCAAAAGTATATAAAAGCAAAAATATGCAGAGATTCCAGAGTTTAAAAATATCTCAGGGTTTTGGAAAACGTACAGAGATCACCTGTTTCAAAAGTATATAAAAACAAGAATATAAGAGAGCCTTCAGAGGAGTTTTATACAGATCTATATAATGGATTTGATAACATTAAAATATAGATTTACATTCGAGCTCCGAAGTAAATAATACAAAATTGCAACACAGATCTCCGTTCTACGTTTAACCCTTACTTTGAATACTCGATCGCTTAACAGATCATAATTATACAATGATTTGTGTGCAGTGAGAGCCCTTAGGTGTGAGCTTTTGAACCATGCTTTGATACCAAATGTAGGGACCCCCATTTCTGGGGCCCTTCACAATTTGAATTCACAACTTAGCAACACAATATGAAACCAAAAATTCGATCTTATTATTAATAGAAAAGTAAAATAAAACGAAGATTGAACTTAGCAATTACAAATGGAACCATAAACCTGCCAACCGTAGGTTGATTCCGCTGCCGAAGGAGTAGTCGTCGCCAACCGATCCAGCTTGTCCTCTGCCATCCACTTCTACCATTGGATCCCACAAGTGTTGATGTATTTGTAACTTCAGAAGATATTCTTCTATGTATTACACTTGTACTTTATTATATTCATGATGGATATGTATTATTCCTCCAATTAGAAGTGTCGTCATTTGTATTTGTAAGTGTCACAACTTATAGTTGATGGGTTATTAGACTAATGTGGGGTTGACCTTGCTTGTGTCATGTGAGTGGGTTATTAGGCTTCCTTAGGAAGTTGGCCCAGCTAGAATTAAAGGCAAGTTAAGTTGTCTATAAATAGAGAGTGAGCGTGTCTCATTCTATTCATTCAATCACTCATCCAACTCACATTAGTTGAGAGAAGAGTGCGCACAAGTGGAGGAGGAGTAACTGCTGGAGTCATCTATCTTTTGGGGATTGATCATTGTGATCTTTGTATTGGGGCTTATTCTATCTCTGAGGAAGTTGCGGGGTTTTTCACCTTCTTGGTTTTCCCCGAGGAAACTCTGTGTCTCTTGTGTTTATGATTGTTATGCCGTGCTTGTTATTCTATTAGTATGATCCTTGATAATGTTTGAATGCAATTATCAAAAAATTAACATGGTATCAGAGCCATGCTAAGAAGAAGACACTGTGCAGCTGCGGAAGCTAGGGCTTCTTAATCTTTGGGTTTCTCTCCTCAGATCATCAAAGGTAGGAGTCTAGGATGACTCTCCTTGGAAGGGTGCATCTTTCTGTCGAGACAGAATTCAATTCTGAGCACTTTCAGTTTTTGGCCCGTCATTACTGCGGGAAATTAAGGTTTCGGAGAAAGTTGGAATTTTTGGAATCCGAGACCACGGATGGATGCTCCTCAAGAAAATCGAAGTTTAGAGACCAAGATCGAAATTTTTGGTTGGGAAAAACCCCGGGCATCATCAAAACCTAGTTCGGGATTTTGATCGGAAAGGTGGAAAATTAGGGTTTCTGTAAAAGTTGAAATTTTTGGAATCTGTGACCACGTCTAGATGCTCCTCAGAAAAATTGAAGTTTAGAGCACAAGATCGAACCTTTTGGCTGGGTAGAACCCCGGGCATTATCAAACCCTAGTTCGGGATTTTGTCCAGAAGATCTGAAAGTTTCAAAGGCAGTTTTGAGTGGTCAAATTTTGCAGATTTCAAAATTGAAGTATACCAGCTTGATCAGCTGAGCAAGGTGCATCTTTCCATCCTTTCAGAAGTTTGGAATTCAAAGTTTGAATTTTTAGGGTTTCTCTAACAAACCCTAATCCAGCTCTAGATCCAGTTTTCAGCAAATCAAGTGGTAAGACCTAAATCTTTTATTTTCATTTGAGTTTCTCATTAAGATGTCTCACCACACCAAGCTTGAGGATAAGCTTGAAGGAGCTGACAACTTCTGAGCATGGAAGTATAGGATTGGGTTAATCATAGAAGAGAATGATTTGGACACCTACATAAAAGAAGAGGTTCCAGTTCCAGAGGGAGATGTGGCTAAGGCGTTACATAAGAAGAACTTGGTCAAAGCCAAGAGAATCATTGCTGATTCTATAAAAGACCATCTCATACCCCATGTGTCTTCTCTAAAGACACCTAAGGAGATGTTTGACTCCTTGACCAAGTTTTTTGAAGGTAAGAATATAAATCGGAAGATGACTTTGCGGAATCAATTGAAAGGGGTAAAGTTCCAGACTGGAGAGACCATCCAATCCTACTTTACTAAAGTCTCTCAAATCAACGAACAACTCGAAGCAGAGGATGAAGTAGTGGAGAATGGAGAAATTGTCATGACCACATTGAATGGCTTACCTAGGTCATGGGACTCCTTAATCCAAGGTGTTTGTGCAAGAAAGAAGTTGATCTCTTTCAGTAGACTATGGGAGGAATGTTCACAATTAGAAGCTAGGCTTGTAGCTCGAGAAGAAAAGATGGGAAGTGAAGACCAAGCTCTCACAGCTCACACCAAGAGAACTAAGCCCAAGAGGGAGCAATCTCATCACAAGAAATATTTTCACCACCATCAAAGAGATAAGAAATATCCGAGATGCTTCACATGTAAGGAGAAGGGACACTTTGCTGCAGATTGTCCCAAGAACAAAAAGGGCTTCAACAACAACAAGAAGAAGAACAACAGGAAGAGATATCATGCTCATGCTGTTGAGGATGATGAACCTCCTAGGAAGAAGACTAAGGTAGAAAGTGAAGACTCTTCAAGTGACGATGAATATGTTCTAATCTCTGCTCTCATAGGTACTGTTACACATGGGTGTAATGATTGGCTTATTGATAGTGGGTCTTCTAAACATATGACAGGATTCAAACAATATCTTATGGACCTATCTGAACATGAGTCACCTTATAAGGTGAAACTTGGGGATGACTATCAATACTCTATAAAAGGAGGTGGTGAAGCCTCCTACAAGCTAGACTCTGGGAAGTATTTAAAAATGCAATATGTTCTATATGTACCTAGACTCAAGAAGAATCTTCTCTCCATATCATCTTTGGATGCAAAAGGGATGAGAGTTGCATTTGTGGATGGTCAAGTACTTATGTGGCCTAAAGGTAAGACCATTGATGATGTAGTAGTGATTGGATAGCAAGAGGGAGGATTGTACAAATTGAAGGGACAACCTGAACATTCCATGGTACATGAATCTATGGAGCCAAGTGAACTTTGGCATAGAAGTCTTGCTCATGTGCACTATAGGGCACTACCAATTGCAAGCAAAGCAGTAGAAGGTCTTCTTGAAATCCATTCAAAGCATGAAGGTGTTTGCAAAGGATGTGCAAAAGGAAAGAATACAAAGAAGGCATTTCCAAGCAGTGAAAGCAAAGCAAAAGGAATCTTGGAGATTGTCCACTCCGATGTATGCGAACCAATGTCATCCAGTTCACTGAGTGGGTATGTATATTATGTTTATTTCATTGATGATTTCTCTAGGAAGACTTGGGTTTATTTCTTGAAGAACAAAGATGAAGTGTTTGATAATTTCAAGGAATTCAAAGCCTTGATAGAAAATCAAACCGATAAGAAGATCAAGATCTTTAGATCTGACAATGGCGGAGAATTCACTTCAGGGGACTTCAAGAAGTTATGCAATGATTCAGGGATTAAGAGGGAGTTGACCACTCCTTACAATCCACAACAAAATGAGGTTGCAGAAAGGAAGAATAGAACAATCATGGAAGCAGCACAGGCAATGCTTCATGACCAAGATCTACCCATGCACCTATGAGTAGAAGCAGCAAGAACAACGGTATATGTACAAAACATAACACCACACAAGATACTTGACAATAAGACACCAGGAGAAGTCTTCTCTGGTAAGAGACCAGAAGTTAGCCATCTCAGAATATTTGGCTGTCCAGTATATACACATGTTCGAAAAGAAAAGAGGACAAAGTTAGATCTTTCAGGAAAGAAGGGTATATTTGTGGGGTACAGTGAAAGCTCGAACGCTTACATAATCTACTTTCTAGGGTTCAAGAATATTGACATAAGCAGGGATGTGAATTTTGATAAATACTCAGCATACATCAAATCAAGAAAGGCACTTGTTGAAGACTATGAAGAACCAAGGATACCCAGAACAGAAGACACCACCATGAATGAAGCAATACCAGAAGTGGATCGTGAAATAGAAGATCCACAAGAACCTGTAGATCCACCCTATGAGAAGAACTCTCACAAGAGGAAACCTGCATGGGCCAGAGAGCTCATCCAAGATGCAGAAAGGTATGGTATTCTAGAGGAGGAACACATAGAAAGGAAAAGGACAAGATCACACACCATCTATGTTGCCTTTCTCTGTGACATTATGAACAAAGAACCTTCCAGTTATGAAGAAGCAACGGAAAATAAAGAATGGAAGGATGCCATGGTCGAGGAATACCATTCGATCATGAAGAATGATGTTTGGGATGTGGTCCCAAGACCAAAAGGGAAGTCTGTTGTGACTTCCAAGTGGATCTATAAGATCAAGCATGCTGCAGATGGTAGCATGGAGAAATACAAGGCAAGATTTTTAGCTCGTGGCTTCTCCCAGAAGGAGGGGATAGATTATGAAGAGACCTTTGCACCTGTAGCCAGATACACTTCCATTAAAATAGTACTTGCTCTGGCTGCAGCGATGAAGTGGAAGATACACCAGATGGATGTCAAGACAACTTTCTTGAATGGTGTAGCCGAAGAGGAAGTGAATGTGGAGCAACCACTCGGTTTTGAGACACATGATAGGGAGTCATATGTGTGTAGATTGAAGAAAGCCTTGTATGGATTGAAGCAAGCACCTATGACATGGTACGACAGGATAGACGGCTTCCTGTCAAGTTTGGGATTTACCAAGACTAAAGCGAATTCCAACCTTTACTACAAGGTTGAGGAAGGAAATCCAGTGATACTCCTATTATATGTGGATGACCTGTTTTTGACAGGAGAGGATAAGTTGATTGCTGATACGAAGAGGAAGCTTTCTGCCGAGTTTGAGATGAAAGAATTGGGCATGATGCATTACTTTCTAGGTATGGAGGTGTGGTAGAGTGCAGATGGAATCTTCCTTGGATAAGGGAAATATGCAGTAGAGATCCTGAAGCGGTTCAGGATGGTGGACTGTAAGGCCATGGCCACACCTATGGCATTGAGCCTGAATCTATTGAGTGATGATTCATCAGAGTTCGTTGATGTCACGATGTATTGTTAGATGATTGGGTCCTTGATGTACCTGATGAACATGAGACCATATATTTGCTTTGTGGTGAACACCTTGAGTCAGTTTCTGACAGATACTAGACATGTTCACCTGATTGCTGTAAAGCATATTCTGAGGTACCTGAAGGGTACAATTGATTATGGGCTCAAGTATGATGCAAATCAAAAGTTTAACCTGGAGGGTTCTGTCGATTCAGATTGGGCAGGTAGTGCTGCAGATAGGAAGAGCACTTCGGGGTGCTGCTTTAGTATGGGATTAGGTGTGATCTCTTGGTTTAGCAGGAAGCAATCCTGCGTAGCACTCAGTACAGTTGAAGCAGAGTATGTTGCAGCTTGTTCGGCTAGTTGTGAGGCAGTATGGCTAAGGAAGCTACTGTCTGATTTATTTGATCTACAGTTGGATGCTACCTGTATCTATTGTGACAACCAGAGTTGTGTGAAGTTTTTAGAGAATCCGGTGTTCCATGACAGGTCGAAGCACATCGAGATCAAATATCACTATATCAGGGATATGGTGCAGAGAGGAGCAGTGAAGCTCCAGTATGTTGTGACAGATGAGCAGATTGCAGATGTGTTGACCAAACCACTAGCCAGAGTGAAGTTCGAGTACTTCAGAGAGAGCCTTGGTGTTCTTCAGATAGAAGATACTTCGAGGAAGAAGTGATGGGACACATTTGTAGGAGCCATTCCAAGCATGGTGGTAGGAGGATCCTTCCCATGGCTGTGGATGTAAGCGTTGTGTGATGAGCATCAGGACGATGCTTCGGTTACTGATATGTATGATGATTAGGATGATCATGCGATGATGATATGCATCAGGACGATGCTGTGACGATGATTAGGATGATCATGCGATGATGATAAGCATCAGGATTATGCTTTGTGCAAGGATGATAAGGTTGATCTTGAGTATCAGGATGGTACTCTGTGGTCGTGGACAGGTTGTGCAAGGGTAGCATGTAATATGTCCTGGAGATCCGAATAGGTTTTGCTAGTCACGTAAAAGGCCTCGGATGCTCTTTAGAGATATTGCTGGGCAAAACACTCTTTTAAGGTTTTGCTAGACCACATGTAATATGTCTTGGAGATCTGGATAGGTTGTTCTAGTCATGTAAAAGACATCAAATGCTCTTTAGAGATCTTGCTGGGCAAGACACTCTTTTAAGGTTTTGTGGGGACCACATGTAATACATCCTGGAGATTCGGACAGGTTGTGCTAGTCATGTAAAAGGCCTCGGATGCTCTTTAGAGATCTTGCTGGGTAAGACACTCTTTTAAGGTTTTGTGGAGATCACATGTAATCAGTCCTGGAGATCCTGACAGGTTGTGCTAGTCACGTAAAAGGCCTCGGATGCTCTTTAGAGATCTTGTTGGGCAAGACATTCTTTTAAGGTTTTGTGAAGCTCACATGTAAAATATCCAGGGAGATCCGATAGGTTGAGTTGTGTGCTCGTAAAAGTCCTGGGATGCTCTTTCGAGGTTTTGTTGACGCATGTAATTAGTCCTGAGGATTCCATAGGATGGCCATATCACAGAGATGATGAAGACCTATAGGAGGCTAGGCCTACAACCAGCATGAAAAATGGCTGGCTCTATAGAACTTTCTATGACGAGAAAAATTGAGAGATAGCCCAGTGATCGAGATGACGAGTACAACAACAGTGACGATGATGCTCCATGATTCAGTGACGATGATCCAGCTCCAGAATTGAAGACTTGTGCCGATATGTATTGATGACCCGTGTCTAGAGAATACCTTCCTAGTTAAGAGGGAGTGTTGATGTATTTGTAACTTCAGAAGATATTCTTCTATGTATTACACTTGTACTTTATTATATTCATGATGGATATGTATTATTCCTCCAATCAGAAGTGTCATCATTTGTATTTGTAAGTGTAGCAACTTATATTTGATGGGTTATTAGACCACTAGTGTGGGGTTGGCCCTGCTTGTGTCATGTGTGGGTTATTAGGCTTCTTTAGGAAGTCGACCCAACTAGAATTAAAGGCAAGTTAAGTTGTGTATAAATAGAGAGTGAGTGTGTCTCATTATATTCATTCACTCACTCATCCAACTCGCATTAGTTGAGAGAGGAGTGCACACAAGTGGAAGAGGAGTAGCTGCTTGAGTCATCTATCTTTTGGGGATTGATCATTGTGATCTTTGTATTGGGGCTTATTCTATCTCTGAGGAAGTTGCAGGGTTTTTCACCTTCTTGGTTTTCCCCGAGGAAACTTTGTGTCTCTTGTGTTTATGATTGTTATGCTGTGCTTGTTATTCTCTTAGTATAATCCTTGATAATGTTTGAATGCAATTATAAAAAAATTAACAACAAGTATAGCTCCTTTAACCATAGGCGAAGCAATCGTTAGCTTCATCACCCAACCGTAGGCTTATGCAATCAGTCGCATAGCCACCCCCGAGCTTTGAGGTCGTAGAGGATACACACTCACAAAGGTTAAGACATGAGACCCCCCTCACCACAATACTTAGCCAAAATCACCATATAAAGCACAATCATAAATTCATATCCATTACGGCAGTCATCCAACAATAGGGGCCCTTTTCCCTTCTTCTCATATTTCTTAAATAATAAATTTTCCTGCGACACATGTCGCTTCATGCAAAAATACTCTTTTATGTAATATTATTTAATACAAATATTCACCCACCCATGTGTCGCTCTCTCATGAGAGTGCACATACTTCCTACATTTCACTCCTAGATGTCCCCTGATGCTAGGATTCTAATCCCTATTTTAGTGGGTCCAGGTGGAGTTTCCCAAGTGGATGAATCCTAGTCTATATTTTGCTCCATATTTAATTATTCTTGATTATTTAATTACAAATAATCATTTCATGCACAAATAATCTAATGCAATACTATTTGTCAAATATGTAATTATATTTCATGCCCAATTAATCTAATGCAATACTATATGCCATGTACATAAATACAAATAGTCTTTTCATGGACAACTGATCTAATGCAACACTATATGTAGGTGTTCATTTATCAATTTCCTTTATTCATCTAGGTACCACATCATCGGGTCCTTCTGAAAACACTTTCTTTCCTTAATCGTCTAGGTACCACATCGTCGGGTCCTTCTGACAACACTTTCTTTCCTTAATTGTCTAGGTACCACATCGTCGGGTCCTTCTGACAACACTTTATTTCCTTAATTGTCTAGGTACCACATCATCGGGTCCTTCCGACAATAATTTCTCATTTTTACTGTTGTGCTGGGATTCCGTGTAGTGATTTTAGGAGTTGTTACCATAAATCATCCGGCTACACTCTATGTGAGACTAATGGCGCTGAGGAGTAAGTTTGTTCTTACTACGTGCCCCTCAACCTTGTATGTGACCAATCCGTTATGGTCTCCCTCGTATGACTTCACGATTCCCCGAGTAAAGCTGAAAGGGATTTCCAAACTCGTGCGTGGATGCTTATCGGAAGCCGACATCGTCGTCGTAACCCCGTGTGTGTTTTTCCCATCCTCTGTGACCCCCTTTTGTTTTTTTGTGAGTGAATCGATAAACCACCTTACCTGTCATTGCACACATACTTAGAGCACACACATCAATAGTACTGCTCAAAACCGTCATATCATAATTCACTTCATTCATTCGCTAATCGTTAAGCAAACATAGATAATTGTCCATTGGATTCACATCATAATCACCCGCATTATTCCATTTCTATATTTAAGCCTAAGTATGACATTCATTATAAGGTTTCACATGTGCTAATCAATCAACAATATTAAAATCACAAGTATCCATAATCGTCATTAAATCATTCATTTATTAGAAACATATTCACATATCGCTAATCAGTCAACAATTTATTCTAAATTAACATATAAACAATCATTTATCTTGGTTTCTTTAACTAGGTCACTTACCAATAAGTGTCATCAATATCGATAGCCATAGCGGGTTTGAGGGGCATTACACTGACGCACCTTGCCAACAAACAGGGCATGTCGAGGTGACAACAAAACGGGTAAAATGGGAACATCAACTCTCCATTTAATCATTTAGCCCAAGTGATTTAGGAATTAGGGCACACAGAGGACACATAACTCAAGATGATGAGATTTTGTTGTAACATAATTCCCCCCAAAGCATGAAGGTATCAAAATAGGGTAGGTGAAATACTTTTCAATATGAGGGTTCAAGGCAAGGATCATCGATTGGAGTGATGAACAAAGACTCCTATAGTGTAACAGACTATGAGATATATGTCTCAAATGACTCATAACATGGCTGCCGACCAATACATTGCAGATCCATTGTCGTATAGATGGACTGAGCACAATCATGGCTACTAGACACAAGCGTAGATCCATGATGAGATAATTACACAGCCACGACCAATACAAAAGTTGATCTGTGTGATATGACTCAAAAATCTCAATCACAACCTAGGTAAGATACATGAGTTAACCCAGGGTCTTCAAACTAAACCCACAATGATACGAAGCTAATAATGTGATTACAATGTTTTAAAGTCAAACATGGTAGAAGCCACTTGATTACCGGTCATTAATGTATATTGTTAACAAGTACGAGGGAAATCACCATTGATGTCAATGATCCCCAAGGTATCATAGTACATACCACCAAATGTGAATCAATGAGCTGAGGTTGAACATTCGATGGAATCTTTCAATTAGAATTCAATGATGTGAACTTACTGTTGAAAGCGAGGTATCCTACCATTGAGGCATGTAGGCCCAAGGTACTTGATTGGTTTCTAGGTTTAATCCTCGGATGATGTGTCAAAGTTGAAAAATATAAACCCGTCAAAGGAGGGCCATGATGTTTCCTCCATCATCGACACGAAACAAGATCAAAGATGTTTTCGAGTATATTAGACTATAGAGTGATGTTTGATATTGACTCAGGGGTGACCGACATAATAGAAGGCATAATTCCTGCAGAGATTGAATCGATCAACAGATTCCTCTTGAAAATGGAATGGCATGACTTGGCAGCATTGACATGATGAGATTGACATTGATACATAATGCAAATGATGATGGAATAATTCTCTAGATGACTCAAAGGAGTAAAATGACTCAAGGAATTAGTGAGACTCAAAGACAAGCGGATTATCCAAGTGGTTCGAAGGATATGCAAACGAGTGCCATGTTCAAGAGTGACTACATACTACCATTACTACAAGTAAATGCAAATTCTTCCCATTATTCCCCATCATTATTGATGAGTACCTCTTTGTTTATTAACGAGATTGAGGAGGGTAGCAGATGCTCGGTATAGATCATCGTTCAGGCGATTCCATTCTCACATGTTTTACGAACCTGAGCTTGGATGGGTTCGTCCCGAAAAGGGCCATTCGATGTTAGATTTTAACGATTCCAAAGAAGGTAAAATCGACGATGTTTCATATTTAGAGAGTCTAAAACCGTCAAAAGAAAACTCCAAATGGTTCTTTTTTGTAAAAGTTAGTCTCCTCATCCGAAAAAGGATAAAACAATACGAGGGAGAATTCGTCTAGTCATGATTAACTAGAGTGTTCATTTTTCCTAAATAGTCCCACTGGTCCGAAAAAAGGGGTAACCTATACCAGAAAGATGACCATTCAAATACTTTTACAAGCGTGAAAGAATCAAGTTCGCTTGGCAATCTTTTCCTATTTAGGGAGTTTGAAAATAGCTTAAAGAAGGACTCCAAGGGGGTTCCTTTTTCATGGGAGTTTTATGAGCCCGAAAAAGAGATAAAATATAACTCGGTGACTTATTCTCATGTTTTTACGAGCACGAGAAGGAACACAGACTCAGCTCAATACCTTTAATGCATAATTTTAATGAGCTTGATAATGGTATAAAAAACGCTCGAAGACTTGTTCACACTTGATAAGAAGCACGAGAATTCTACAATGGACACCAACATAGTCAAAACACCATTTTACACTAACTGCAAGCTCCAGGAACCAAGTTAGGGTCCATTGCAAGGTTTTAAAACATAAAAAAAAGTCAACTATAGTAAAAAACCCATAAAATACCAAAAATTAAAAAATTTTAATATAAAAGGGGTGAATAGTAAAATTCTTCACCATTTCATTTTTTACCAAGTTGGAATAGTGAAAAAACCTCTTTGGAGCTCAATCTTTTGACGATGATTGCGGAAGCCTCGGTCAGCCTATCAACCTCTCGTCAGTTGTAGGTAAGCCTAAATCTCATCTTCTAGCTTTTCAATGGTTTGAATTTTGGTTTAAATGCAATTTTTTTGGTTTTTGGGTTCATTTTGGAGGGGAATTTGCATGTCCCCAGGACGCGCTTTCCCTTTTCGGGAAGTGCGTCGCTAGGGGTTTGACGCACTTCTCCTCTGGGAAAAGTGTGTCGCCAGCGCACTATTTGCACATGCGGGGTGCGTCAATGCAGTTTAACTTTCAAAATTAATAATGGGGCCCAAAAGATAAATTCCAAAGCATTGAAAAGGGTCTAATATTTATCTTATTGATGTTTATGCAGATCTTAGCCACCAAGATGGTCCAATGGAAGGAGCGTGGACACGAACTTGAAGATGCACAAGCGACAAATGACCCACACTCTGTAAATGCTTTGCGGGGGTGTGGATTGCTTAAATTTTTTCATGTCCAAGGGATGAGGGTGCAAGTGCAGTTATTAGACTACTTGATCCAATTATGGGACCCAGATCAACAGTTCTTCAAAGCGGGTGCTAATATCCTTACTTTGGATGTGGAAGACATTTTTTTTACAGGGTTGTCAAGGCGTGGGGCCCTTGTATCACTATCCGAACCTCGGGGTAGTGACTAGTCTACTGAGAGTCTCATTGCACAGTTTTGCACGCCGGGCACACAAATGCTAGGTGGGAAAATTCCCATAAAAATGTATGAAACCGACCTTCGAGAACCTTGCTTTTTACTATTGAGCAAGTGGCGGGAAACATAGCTTCTCATCAGGCCACTGAGGCCCATATGTTATATGCCATTGAGTGCATGGAACCGACTATTTTCAACTGGTGCGAGGGGATCCTGATATCTCGTGAGTTTCAAATATCAACTCATCAAATGCCATAGAGGTGAGTTGAAACAATTTGGATATGGTTCCATCGTGGTATCCTTCTTCCTGGAAAGGGTTCCACTGCTTCGTCCATAGGTTGAGCTTGATGATCTGGATCCGCGAGATCTGCATATGGTAAGGCGGTCAGAGGTGATAATCCGCCATGGAGGCGGTGGGCCTATGATCACATATGGGCCAACCTTCTTTAGGTGGCTACACGGGCAGCTCCTCATGGTTGAGGATTATGCCTATGCGGGTACTAATTTTAGAGGGGATCATGATCTGGATCTTCCGGAAGGAGAACAATGGAGAGACTTTGGCAAGAAATATACTCTTCTTGTTTTTATGTATTTTTTATTTTTTATTGATTTTTGTGTAGTATTGATATCTCATTTTTGGTTCATGCAGATATTGGTCCATCCCGACCGACGGGTTTCTCTTCGATCGAGAGGAGGGGAGTTGTTCGAGAGATGGCAGCAGTTCATCAGGAGGCAATGGAGGAACTATATGAGATGGAGGAGAACCTACAGTGGTTGACTGCTAATATACCAGATATCTCTATCGATGATATTCCTCAGCACTACCAGCGCAAGACAGCTGGAGTCTCTGGACGATTTGGTCGACTACTCCATTGAGTGTCTAGGGCCATTATGTGTTATCATGAGCATCGTCAGGGATAGGCTGCATGTATGATGATGTACTGAAGTCTATAGGCTTCATATTTTATAGATATGATCTATTGAAAGCTTACGAGCTTCATATTTTTGTATCAGTACCATTTTAGTATAACATTTTACCAGACATGATATATATCTATGACATTATCTAGCGGTTTTATACATGTGTTTCTAAGATGGATTTTGGATCTTATGCATGTTTGATTATACACTATGGGTAGTTTACATGTTCTGTTGATTTATGCATCTTTGATACAAATGTTTAGGAATGTGCAATATACCAATCTAATACAAAATTAGCTAAGGAATCGACAACTGCGTTCATACTTCTTGGAATATGTAGGTATTGAATGGACTTAAAATACCTTTCCAAGAGGCATACCCGCCAAAAGAAGCAGAGTAATATAGGGTCATAGATAGCACAGACACGATTCAAATGAGAGACCACTAGTTGAGAATCGAGGTAGATAACAATGTGGTCCACACCGAGGGAAAAAGCGTCGGTCAATAATCCGATCACCGCGTGGTATTCAACGATGTTATTGGTTGCAGGACCTAGGAAAATTCCTCCTGAGCTTATTAGTTCAGTGGAAGGGGAATATAGTACACATGCCGCCGAAGCGAGGCTACTGGTGTGCCGGATAGCACTATCTGTGAATCCATAACATGTTGCCATCTACACATTCAGGCAGAACATGGTATAAGCAAAAATCAGGATGAGATCCTATCACACTAAAAGAAAGTGTCACACCAAACATAAACACACGTCATGTACAATATATACAAAGTACTAATGCAAGATAGATCAAGCGTAGTACCTCTTTAAGTAGATACGATTGTGAGGCTCCCCTAAGGATATTCCATCATAATCGACTAATTCATAGGCTCCCTTTTCCAAAACACGTTTCACTACATATGGACCATGCCACATGGAATCAAGTTTTCCTGCCCCCAGATTATCATGTTTTTGGTCGTAAGTAAGGACCAAATCACCCTCATTGAAGATACAAGGTTTTACAGATTTATCATAGTGGGCCTTGACGGGTTTCGTTGAGTTTTTCCAAGTATAAGAATCGTTCTTCCTTGGGAGTTGTGTTTGGTAAAAGTTCAACATCTAGTTTTAGAGACGAAATCTCACACTCAATAGGAATACTTCCTCTAGTCCATACACCAACTGGAAGGGTGTGAAACCAGTGGCGGTTTTGACGGAATTTCGGTATGCCCAAAGGGATGAAAAAAGCATCACATGCCAATTTGACTTGTGTGTACCTACCATGCGCTGAATCATGGTTTTCAAGACCTTGTTAATGGCCTCTATTTGTCCATTTGATTGAGGATAGTAGGGGGTTGAGTTTTCATGCCGAAACCCCAACTTAGCATTTAGTTCATCCACCATCTTGTTTTGGAAATGTGATCCATGATCGGTGACGATGGCTTGAGGGACTCCAAATCTTGCAATGATGTGATTAAACATAAAGAGTGCGAAAGTTTCACCATCTTCCTTGTATGTAGGCATAGCCTCTGCCCATTTGGTAAAGTTGTCAATTGCAACAATGACATAACCATGGACCCCGACCAAGGTAGGCTTATAGTGCATGAAATCGATGCCCCATTTTGCAAAGGGACCAACGATGATAACTGGGTGAAATGGGGCTGGGTGTGAGTGCTTTTTATAATGAAACATCTCGCAAGGAGGAAAATTCTTGACCGCCTCCATACAATATTTGAAAATGGATGGCTAGTAGTATCCAATACATAATATTTTTTGGGCTATAGCCATCCGAGAAAGATGACTGCCACATGCCCTCGAGTGGTAATCATTGAGGACATGCTCGGCCTCCTCATGAGTTAAACAACGTCGGAGAATGGAATCATTGCTACAATGGTATAGTTTATCACCAATGATTAGGTAATATTTTGCATGGTGACGGATACGATGACGCTCATCATAGGATAAGTGAGGACCGAAGCATTGGGTTTGGAGATACAATGTGATATATCCATACTAGGGATCAAAAGTACTAATAAGAAATAAGGACTCATTGGGGAGAGAGTCAATGGGCTCTGATTCTTGATCAGTACGGGGAAGATCACAAATCAGTTACGAAAATACCAAATACTTTTTGGATTTGGCCTTCACAAACTAAAGATTGAATTCTTGGAGAATCATGATTCGACGCGAATATTTCCCCCCTAATACCTGACACATAAGAATGTGGTACATAGGGTTAGAATCGACAATAATGGTAGTAGTGCAGAGAAGGATGTAGTGACGAAAATTCTGAACATCAATGACTGTAGCCAGAGCTAACTTCTCTACATGTGAATAACGAGTTTCAGATTCGATGAGACCCTTACTAAGGTAGTATATCACATGTTCCTGCACGTTGTTATCTTCATGTACTAAAACCATAGCAATAATTGAAGTAGAGGCGACAAGATAAAGGATGTAATCCTTGGTTTAATCTGGTGGTTGTAACACGGGCGCATTAGTAATAGTGTGTTTAAGATTGTCAAAGGCCCGTTGGGCGTAGTCATCCCAAATAAACATGACATCCTTCTTTAACAACCGCATGTATCCCTAAGTTTTCTCTACAAAATTACACACGAAATGATAACAGTTTTATGTTGGTTAGTTGGGTGGATCTCAATCTAATTATAGCCAGAGAAGCCATCCATAAATGAAAAGATGAAACTTCCGGCACAATTGTCAATGATTTGGTCGATAAATGAGGTAGGGTAATTGTCCTTGGGACAAGCCTTATTCAGGTCCCTATAATCAACACAAAATCTAATGGTTCTTGTTTCTTTGCGACCGAGACGACATTGGAGACCCAATCTGTTAAGGGAACAAGATAAATAAACCCAACTTTCAACATATTTTCAATCTCTGCTTTGATAGTCGTAGTCTTCCTTGTGTGCACGAGACATAGTTTTTGCAGGACAAGTTTTGCATTGGGATATGTTTGGATCTCATGCATAACAATAACATGATCAATCCCGGGCATTTCCTAGTAGCTCCATGCAAATACATCACAGAACTGTTTAAACAAGGCTGTAAAAGTTTTGAGTTCAACGGGAGAACAATTTTGGCCTACGTCAATATTTTCCACGATTCCTGGTTTGACTGAGATGTCAATAGTGATGGTAGGTGTGATGTTTTCCAGATTACCCTCGGTTACCATATCCTGGGTAAGAATAGGAGATTGAAGGTGAAAAAAGATACCTGGCGAAACAATAGTATGAATTGTGTTCTCTACCATGTCAAGAGGTAGAAGGAAGGACGATCGATGTTGAAGGTCTTCCCATGGGGGCTCATCCAAGCTCATAATCTCCATGATTGGTTCATCAGAATGAAATGTCTGGAGTAGAGGATCAAGTGATGGTAAGGATGAGTTCCGCTATGGTGGCAGAGAACCTGAAGTAGGTGCCACTACAGAGTGTACATCTGGTAAATCACGTGTTGATTGGATGGCCTCATAAGTGGCTTCAGCAGGGCTGAGAGGCATCACATATCCAATCAAATCCATATGATTAGGATCGGGCACAACCCATTGGTCTGTTGAGTTTGAGGAGGTTGGGATCATATATGAGATCATGTTCACTGTGGTGACATGGTTTGGGGGATCTGGTGTTATAAAGACTCCCATAAGAGATGAGTCTTTGAGGAGTCCTACCTGTTGGCCCGGTTTTGCAACCAGGCTTAGTGCTATGGGAACCTGCTAACTAGTAGCAACAGTTTCAAATAAAAGCAAAGAACAAACTAACTAAACAAGACTATTCATGGATCTATGCAAAGATATTAAGCAAATAACAAAAATAATTTAAAATCAAGAACAAGACAATGTAGAATAATAAATTTGTATTGATAGAATGGGGCAAGCAAGTGCTTGCGGAATCAATACCTCTAATGGTGAGGTTGAATGGCTCCAAGGATGAGCAACTCCAATCTCCAATGGTCTCTTCTCCAATGTGGTTTGCAATGGCCAAAATGCTCAAGGGAGATTTCAGCAGCATAAGGATGAGATAATGGATGGATCTGAAATGAGGAGCCCCTACCACCTTTTTATAGGTTTTGGTGGTGAGGAATACCATTTGTGGTTTTGTGGAAACCAATGGTATTGACCAACATGGTTTAGGTACTTTTCCCTTCTTTTTCCTTTTTTGAATAAAAATAATATTTTAATTCCCTTTTTAATATTTTTGGGAATTTGGACCCTTTTTGAGGGTTTTTTATGCTTTTCAGGAAAAATAATCTTTTTTAATGGAAAAAGGGGTGTACTAAGGTCTTTTGGTGACCTTTTGTTGGTTTCAGAGGCTCAGATGGTGGAAAAGTGGACAAATGGGTCATGTGAATAAGGGAATGAGCTAGTGAGCACTTTTTAGGTGTTAACAGATTGCCCCCTGATGTGTGAGGGCAGGAGCTCATCGTATGGCCGATAGACATCATAGTTCTTTTGTCCTTTTTTCTGGGGTTTAGGGGAGAGAAGAGACCGGTTGGAGACTGGAGCCACGGCCCTTGGAAGCTGCAAAAACAAAAAATATTACATGGCCTCAATATGAATGAGGTATAATCTCTGATAAAGGACGAGGCGGGCATTCCCATGCTCGTATCAAGACATATACAAAACAATTAGTCCCAAGAAGGGGGATCTAATACATAAAGAAATATACTGGTACATCATAATGGTCCAGAGGGGACATTATTGTGGGATATACTCATGATCATGGCTGATCTCAATAACTGATACACTGGAATAACTGTTGAACTGCTGAAACTGAATGTGTCCAACATCTGTATGGACTCAATGATTGTGAGCCATCTCTGGGAAGTATTTGTATTTGTATACTCGAGGGAGTATCAAACTGGGGTACATCTGAATACTGTCGCCATGCGCAACCCGGATATCTATAGAAAAAGTGTAACTGGTGTTATCCATAGGAACACTCTCAAATGTGGAGGAGTCAGTAGGTATCCGGGGTCTTCGACTAATAAGTGAAATGGACGAATACCCTGTACGAGTCTCAACGATGCGATCTAGGTGTTGAAGTCGAGCATGTGAGAAACAACCATTTGGAGAGGCACTGAAGATTCCTCTCGAAATGATTCGTAGGCACTCATCATAAATGGTGATGAGTCCAAGACACAGGGACCTCTAGGTCTATCCTCTGGAATCAATGTGGTTGTCGTCGACAGAAGGAGACCAGCAACTAACAAGGCAATGATGTTTCCTTGATAGGAGCACGAGGTGTAGAACTGAAGTGTTGTAGTACTGATGGTAGGACTGACATACTTGTGGGGATGGGAAATAACTGGGTCAAAAAATGGGTAGACTCAAACTTCCTTTGTTCAGAGCATGATGACATGGTTGACCTGGCAGCGTAGGGAACTGACTTGTAGGTGCAGGGATCGTAGCTTTTTTAGGGACTGAAGGGTATGTACTGACTCCGGGGGGGGGTGAAGCTGATGGTAGCTGTCGAGGGAGTTTTAGAGTGACATACTGCAGAATACTCTGAACAAAGGCGACCAAAATGGGGAAGCTGCTATGTGAGTAGACATGATCTGTTGTGGCGCCAAGAGGCACCATTGATTCCTTCTTCGTAGTTTTAATGAGCTCCAAGAAGGGATAAAAGTGTGCTCTGAAATGGTACGGTCCTGTGGATTTTGTGAGCCCAGGACGGCTCATGCTCATGGTTGCTTTCATGTTTAGAGAGTCTGAAAGCGGTAAGTGGACTCTATTGGTGTTTCTTTTTCGTAAGTTTAGTCTCCAAGGCCCGAAAAAGCATAAAATGATGCGAATGGAGAACTCTTCTAGCCGATGTGACTAGAGTATACCTTTTTCGTAATTAGTCTACGAGGTCCGGAAAAGGGGTAAACTTATACCAGGTAGACGCCCTTTCAGATACGTTTAGCGAGCATGAAAGGAAGCAAGATTGCTCGGCGATCTTTTCATTGTTTTAGGAGTCAGAAAAGAGCTTAACAGAAACTCCCTAAGTGCCTTTTTCGTAAAAGGGGTTGCTCGGCCCAAAAAAGGGATAAAATTATACCGAACAAAAATGGATTGATGAGGGCGAGAAAAGGTCTCAAGCATCATCATCAGTGTAGAAAACTGGATCCGACGACATAAGGGTTGCTGGAAACGGAGAGCGGTCGATGTGGCACGCAAACCGAGGTGACGAGGGGGCGTGGAAAAAATGCCCGAAAAATCTAAAGGTGAGAGCGAGAAATGATCTCAAGCATCATCACGAGCGCGGAAAACTGAATCCGGTGATATAAGGCACGTCGAAAATGGAGAACGACCGATGTGGCACGCAAACCGAGGCGACGAGGGGGGCACGGGAAAAAATGCCCGAAAAATCTAAAGGTGAGAGCGAGAATTGATCTCAAGCATCATCACGAGCGCGGAAAACTGAATCCGGTGATATAAGGCACGTCGAAAACGGAGAACGGCCGATGTGGCATGCAAACCGAGGCAACGAGGGGGGCACGGGAAAAAATGCCCAAAAAATCTAAGCGTGAGAGCGAGAAATGATCTCAAGCAACATCACAAGCTCGGAAAAATGAATCCGATGATATCAAATATATCAAAAACGGAGAGTAGCTGAAGTGGTACGCAAACTGGGGCGACAAGGTGTCTGGACACAATGTTGATATTGGTCCTGGTGAGAGCGAGAAATGATCTCAAGCATCATCACGGGCACGGAAATATGAATCCGGCAGTGCAAATGGTGCGAAAAACAGAGGTCATAAGGACTCCGGAATGGTTAAAGGAAAGAACTAGGTTAAAAAATGGCTACAAATAAAGGTGATCCCACCAAGCGAAGGATGCAGTGGTGGGGAGAAATGATGACCCGTGGGGGCAAAATACTAGGTGTATCAAATCAACTGAAATATACAAGTGACACATGACCTCAAAAATGGTTGAGATCACGAATATGAAAAAGTGAGCAGGGTTAATGACCTGCCCCCATGCTATGTGCATGGGGTTTGTGATTGTGGATCACATATGTGTTGGTTTGAACGATGGGCTCATTGAGGTGTTGAGATAGAGATGATGGGGAAGGTTCAAAATGATTGATCATGCCCCCTATCCCGGGGTCGAGGTAATCTATTATGCCCCCTAACTCAGAGGTGTCAATGTGGTGCAGATGTTGTCTCAGAGAGAGATCAATAGGGCATTGAGCAACTGCTGGCGGGGTGTTATACCATGAGGCTGTGGGTCGTGGTGGCATACTGAAGTGATGATATGATGATAGGGGATTCCCTTTGTGGGGTGGATGCCCCCAGTATCTCCGACGAGGATCACGATGATGATGAGTAGGCAAGATTTTGGGCCTGCCCCCATGTTGTGGACATGTGGTTTCCTGGTCGATTTGAAAGGGTTGAACCTGTGTGTTAAAGGGATCAATGGAAGGGCCGAGCGGACAGAGGGGTATCCAGTGGAGATCGTATAAATGGCAGGGTCAAGGCCAGGCATTTCGGTATCTGACCAAGTAAAGACATCAGTGAATTCTTGGAACAGTTGTTGGTATTCTCCGATCTCATGCTCACTGTGGGAGGTTCCTAATGTGATGGTATGAAGGGCACCAAGTGGGTCAGAGATGTCAATGTGGATGACGGGAGAAATATCGGCCATGGGATCCGTTAACCAGTCGATCTTAGTTGGAAGGAAAACCTTGGACTCAACCGCGGATTGGGTAGCGGTGGTGGATGAAGTCTCTTCCGGGAGGAAGTATGGACGATGGTGCATGTCTTCCCTGGGATAATCAAAGGCAGTAGGAGTCTCGGGAACCTCTTCATCATTGCGGGAGCTTTGAGTGGTCAAATCGAGTGATGAGGTAGTGGTAGTCGAAGAGATCATGTAGATGGTGTTAATCTCTCCGGATGAGGATGATGCGGGAGGGTAGATCTCCTCGATAGTAGGGGGTGCCGTCTCTAGGTCCAAATTGTTCATCTCGTAGAGAGCTGCTCTGTAGTCTGGGATGTCAGGAGAGTTGTGGGAGTAGTGGCCGTAAATACCGCATATCGCACATGGGTGGTTGGTACGTAGTGATTTATCACGAGGCATAGGGTTTGGATCTAGTTTGACCACCGGGATGTTGGGGTCGTCGTCCAACATTTGCATGTGTTCCTGCAATGCAGGTAACTGTGGACACTGATGGGTTGGATGGCCTAACTCATCACACAGTGAGCATTTTGGAGGAGCACGGAATACAGGGGGAGGTTTAACTGCCTTGGGTGGGGGTACCGCAGTGTATGGTTGTGGGCCTCTGCCCCCAGTGGTCCTGATGAGTGGAGGGGGATTCGTCGGTGACGAAGGATTAGTGATACCGGGAGGTGGTTGGGTAGAAGTAACAATGGGTTGCACCGGTTGCAGGATGACATTTGGTGTCGGCGGTGGAACTGGAGGCGAAATATACCACACGGGTAATCCCAATGTTAACCCGGGTAGACTAAGGGTAGCCATAACCGGGGCGCTTACTACCCCCGAAGGAGGAAATAGAAAGGGGATGGTGTGGATAGGTGTAACACCGATGTGACTAGGGACCAATGGTGGTTGACTACCGGGTGTTTGTGTATTCTGTGAAAGGGTACAGAGGTTTGCGACGTGGGTCTCCGGTGACGGTGGTGGAATGGCCTGGAATGTAGAGGTCATGGGTGTATCTGAGTAAAGTCCGGGTCCCATAGAAGAAACAAAGGAGGTAATTGCACTAGAAGCTGGTTGTTCAATCATGGGAAGAACATTTTCGGGTGTTGCAGGGGCATTGGGATCATAGTATGTGAGTTGGTCGATTTTGACCACGCGTCCCTCGTGAGGGAACATCATGGTGCGAAAAACGGAGGAGGCGACCGCTTTCATGGCGTACATGTAACTGCGGCCAAGTAAAAGGTTATAATCGAGCTGGGCATTAATAACCTCTATGTCAATGAGCACAGTTTTCCCACCTAATTGGACGGGGACCTTGGGTAGTAAACCTTGAGGCTGAGCTAACCGGCCGTCGTAGGCCCGCAATGCAGTGGTGGATTGCTGGAGAGCAGGGGATCCCAACTTCTACCAAACAAATGTGGACATGATGCATGTGGAGGCACCCTCGTCGATGATACATCGATGGATGACAAGATTCCGAATAGAAACAGAAACTTGGACTGCTATGGTGGAAGGCAGACGTGGTTCGGACTGGTCCAAATCAAAGGTCATCAATTTCGAATCATTTGGGTCAATCGCCCCAATGGCGGAAAGTAAAGTCTTGCGTTGCGTAGGACAGTTTTTCAAGACTTCTAACGCAGACATGGCTGCGGGAGATTGAGCTAGGTCATCTACGATGTTGTAATTTGATGCAGCCCGTGCATTGGGGTTGTTGTTGATACGATGGAGAGGGAAACGAGGTGCTTTAGATGCGCCATCGAGTGGAAGAGGTGGTATCCGTAACGTCTGATCGGTGGGATGAGCGTTAATATCCTTATCAGCGGGGGGGGCTTCGGAGGTAGGGCCATACTGGTTCCGACGGGTCTGGATATTGACGTCGGCAGTGTACATCATCAATAAGTGGTGGGTGCCTGAATCAAACATGGGTTGATCAGGAGCGGCGTAAGTGATTTGTTGTGGTTGCACGTTACCCTATGGGGGGGCTAACGACTGAGTGTTCACCACCCCTTGTGTTGGAAAAGGGTTTTGTAGCACCAAAGGTTGTTGTTGAGGTGGTGGAGGGTTGGGTGGCGGCTGAGGAGCCGCCTGCCCTTGACGATGGGCGTCATCTGTCCATAGTTGTCGAGCTCGCTCTAGATGTGGGCAAGCGTGGGTATAGTGGCCATAGACACCGCAAATAGAACAAGGATGGTTTGTTCGTAAATTAGCATTTTTGGTTTGCTTAGGTGGCCGATCAGGATTCTGATGAGCAGGCGCCGCGTTATTGTTTTGCGGAGGATGGGTAGGTTGTGGAGCTTGGTTATGGTTTTGGTTGTTTCCACGGTTACGTCCTCTTCCGCGGTTTCCACCCTGGTTGCGTTGGTTGTTTTGGTATTGGGGCTGATGTTGTTGTGCGTACACATGCCCTTGAGCATTGGGGGGATTCTGGGGAGCCGCAGGTGCTGGAGCAGGTTGCGGTGGATAATATGTTGGTGGAGTTGGAGGTGGTCCAGCTGCCTGTTGGGGTTGTTGGTACCCCTGAGCTATTGGATGTGGTGGATTAGCTGGTGCAGCTTGCTATGGGTACTGCAACTGCTGTTGTGGGAACTGCATGGGGGTCTGTGCGGTAGGTTGAGCATAGTATGTAGGAGGTACATATGCTGATGGTGCTTGCCCATAACAATGTTGTGGACAAGAGGGTCCATGAATGTGATGGGTCTGGTTTGTTGGAGCATAAGAAGTTGTTGCTCCGGAACTGGATGTAGCCCTCGAGAGGTCTGGGGCTGGCATGGTGTTTACCATGCTGAAAGGTTTAGGTTGCGGGGTGATTTGGCCAATGATGCCATCAGCAGCATGTGATGCCCCCGGTGCGTCACCACGTGAAGAGTCACCTCGTGGGGCGTCAGGTATGATTGTGTATAGATAACCTGACTGGGCGTAAATGAGATCAAACTGTTGGGCTTTGAGGATGGCCTCTTCTTCAGACTGGGGTCTTTCAGATGCCACATCCTTCGCAATGAGAGGGAGGAGGGATTTTAGGAACCAATCTAAGAAGATACGGTCGTCTAATTTGATTTTGCAGAGGCTTCGGCGTCGACGCCACTCATGAATGTGGTCAGTGATGTGGGTGGCCGTATTCTGTCTGCAAGACAGTAGGATCTCGACGCCTGCATCATAGCGGACAGGTAACTGAAAGAACTGCAGGAAGGTCGAGGCAAGGGAGGTAAAGGTGGCATGCGTCCCATGGGGCTGCTCGATATACCACTTGGCTGCAGAGCCAGTGAAGGTGCGTTGTAAAAGCCAGAGGCGGATTGAGTCGTCCACTATGGAGTTGGAGGAACACCATAAATGGAAGGACATGATATGGTTCTGGGGGTCTTCACCTGCCTTGCCCTCAAATTTAGGGATGTCAGAGGGGAGTTTGGTGGGCATGTGAGGCCACGCAGGATCGTGTCTGATGGGGTCATTTGTGAGCCTAGCTAAGTCTGGCAGGTTCAGACTCGCCATGTATGGTAAGCTAGCAGATGTGGTGACTGGAACTGGGACATGCCTAGCCATTGTGGTATGGTGTAGGGGTCCAGTAGAGCCTAAAGGTATGCTAGGTATGGAGGGTATGTGCCCTCCAATAGGTGTAGTCTGGTATGGGCCAGCGCCTCCAAGTGCAACATGGGTTACACTTGGGTTAGGAATAGCAGTGGGGATTCTTGGGATAGGGTTTGTGGAAACCAGAGGGGGTGTGACCCCTATGTTGGGTATACCCATGACAGGTGGTGGCCCTGTGTTGGGCATTCCTAAATGTGGAGTGTTACCCATGTTGGGCATACCCAGGGGGGTGGTTGTTTCCATGGATGGCACCGCAGCAGAAGGGTCTGTGGATGTCTCACCTATGGTGCTGGTAAATAGTGGATAAAATGGTGTTCCAGCCATAATGGTGGTTGGTGGTAACTCTATGGGTTTTTCGGATTCTACCTCCAAATCAAAAGTGAAGTGAGGTGTGTCAGAATCGGATGACTGTGTAGTTGATTGACGATGTGTCGAATCAAGGGATAAGGCTCTGCGTAGGTGACGTGGAGAGCCAAGCGGACTAAACTCTGGGAGTTCGCCCTGTAGACGACGAGAGCATCTAAAATTATCAATGGTGAGAATATGTTTTTGTGTAAAAAATTTGTTTAAGTATCAGGTGGTGATATATATATAAAAAAAAGGACTCAAAACCCTAATGCAACCAAGGGTGCAAGAAGGGGAGTGAAAAAAGAAGGCTCTCAGGCCAAAAAATCAACCTCAAAAAAGGCACTTATTCTAGCAGCTGTGCTACAATAAGTGGAGGAATGCAACAAATGGTCAGAGTACCAACATGCAAACGGCTTCTATAAAAAATAGGTGTAACTAGACCAAGGGTGGGTTGAATCATGCAAACACCTAATCTAAAAGTATTGTGACTCAAACAGACGATATCCTCTGCAAGGTGATGAAATCCAAGTCAGACAATATGAATGTTGAGACAACGGCTAGATATCCCCCTACCGGGAGGGACAACGGGTAATCAATCCTAAAGACAGGCTACTAGGATACTCCGTTCATGACGCGTCGAGAAAAGGTAAATCTGCCGTTTGGTCCTTTGATCGCAATATCCCAATATAGGGATATCCCGAGAACTGCGAATGGTAGCCCTTCGGTTACTGAATGGATTTCGGTATTCCACTCAGGCTTCCGGAACCATCCTCGCGACTTCAACCCTCCTAAGGGAGAGGCCTTCCCACAAACCGGTTGTGACCGCGCCAAAAAGTACTAAGAGATTTTAGCTCCCTAATTGGACAACTTCTATGTCTCAGATGTAATAACTGAGGGGTGTTATTGGAATACCTATCCCCCCCAATACTACCTAGCTACAAAGTTCTTTTAGTGTTCCCCAAGTGGGGTTAAAAGTGTGTTGTAATTAGGGTACGTTTTAAGGCTTAGTTCAATTAAGTGATCGAGTGAGTGCACGTGAGGTATTGTAAACTGAACTTGAAAAAGATAAATGCTTTATAGGAAATTTTCACAAAACAAAGGAGTTTTTGAAAATAAAAAGCAAATATTTATGACTTTTTCAAATAATGGGAAATTAAATGCTTTTGCAAATATCAACTCAAAAAACAATGGATCTTTTGATTTATGAAAGCAAATAATAGACCTATTTTAAAGAAATAAATGGACTTCTTTAAAAGAAGTAAATGGACTTCTTTAAATAAATGGACTTCTTTAAAAGAAATAAATGGACTTCTTTCTTGAAGGAAATTGCTAAGGGCAAAATTTTAAAGAAGTAAACAGGAAAATTTTTAATCTAGATAAAAATGCAAAATGAGTCTTTCTTTCACTTTCTTGAAAATTTTTAAAAAGATTTCTAGATATGCATTTTAAATAGTAAAATTTTTTTAAGGCTGTAAAATATGCAGAATTTAATACTGTAAAAAATGTGCTATGGGCAGAAAGTACAGTAAAAATTAACTTTTAAAATCGGGATGGCCGAATGAAAAATTCAGCCGCGCGGGTTTTGACAGAAAAGCCATGATGGATCGCGCGGGTTTCTGTCGCACAGTCGCGATGGACCGCGCGGGATTTGGGCACACAGGCGCGATGTGCAACGCGGAAAAAGTCCGCGAAGCCGCGGTGAACCGCGCGGAAAAGGGCCGCGCAGTCGCGATGTGCAGCGCGGTAAATGACCGCGATGTGCAGCGCGGAAATCGGCAGCAAGGCCGCGGTGAACCGCGCGGAAAAAAGGCCAAAAGCTGCGATGGACCGCGCGGAAAAAAGGCCGAAAGCCACGATGGACCGCGCGACTGTCAGGCTAAAAACCGCGAGGCGAAAGCCGTGCACGAAAGCCGAAAAACGAACCCGAAAATCAAGAATTCCGGGCTGTTAATGGCAATAGATGAGGCCAAAACTTAGAGCAGCAATGGATCTGCTGTCTAAGATGGCAGATCTATGGATCTAAAGGTTAAAAACTAATAAAAAACTAAGATTAAAAGCAAAACTAGAGATCTATTGTTCAAAACCCAGCGGAGTCGCCAAAAAACTGTTGGCCCGATTTTGCAACCAGGCTTAGTGCTATGGGCACCTGCTAACTAGTAGCAGCAGTTTCAAATAAAAGCAAAGAACAAACTAACTAAACAAGACTATTCATGGATCTATGCAAAGATATTAAGCAAATAACAATAATAATTTAAAATCAAGAACAAGACAATGTAGAATAATAAATTTGTATTGATAGAATGGGGCAAGCAAGTGCTTGCGGAATCAATACCTCTAATGGTGAGGTTGAATGGCTCCAAGGATGAGCAACTCCAATCTCCAATGGTCTCTTCTCCAATGTGGTTTGCAATGGCCAAAATTCTCAAGGGAGATTTCAGCAGCATAAGGATGAGATAATGGATGGATCTGAAATGAGGAGCCCCTACCACCTTTTTATAGGTTTTGGTGGTGAGGAATACCATTTGTGGTTTTGTGGAAACCAATGGTATTGACCAACATGGTTTAGGTACTTTTCCCTCCTTTTTCCTTTTTTGAATAAAAATAATATTTTAATTCCCTTTTTAATATTTTTGGGAATTTGGACCCTTTTTGAGGGTTTTTTATGCTTTTCAGGAAAAATAATCTTTTTTAATGGAAAAAGGGGTATACTAAGGTCTTTTGGTGACCTTTTGTTGGTTTCAGAGGCTCAGATGGTGGAAAAGTGGACAAATGGGTCATGTGAATAAGGGAATGAGCTAGTGAGCACTTTTTAGGTGTTAACACTACCCCCACACTCTCATATATTTGTGAAGAGTGGCCCAAAAGAAGGACATTATCTGTAGGATGAGTAGTGGTGTCCGATGTACAAAAATATAACGGGTCGATAGTGACAATTTTCCCATGGTGGGGAAATTGCACAATGCGGAAGACAGATGATGCGACCACGGTCATGGCATAAAACCAATTTCAAAGGAGGTTGTTCCACTAACAAAGGTCTTGTATGATCAGTGATAGGTGGATTTACAGGAGGGGAGTAGTTCACTCTTGTTTCAATATTATGATTTTCTTCTCCGCATGATTCGGATGTTGTGGGTTGATCCATGCTTGCTCCCGAGTTCTGCTCCTGGTTAAGGGGATATTCAGGTGGAAAATTTAGTATTATGCGGGATATTCTTAAAGGATGTTCATCTAGGGCAGCTGATGTAAAACTTCTCCTACGAGTATTCTACAAAAATAAAAAATACATTTCAAGACCTACTCAAGCTGAAGTCACAAGCAAACTTACGTGATAGGTGGGATTCAAAAGTCTGGAACCTCACGGGATAATCAAGGCATCGCAACGTGCGATATACTACAGGGTCCAACCGTTATAATCGACCCATTATTTTAGAGCACTAACCAGGGAGGATTATGACCATACCCCTGATCGTATAACCTGACTACTTGGAAGTACGTGCGTAGTATCTCCCCGAGTGTTGTTCTCGGTGTATTTCCACGCCAAGATGGTCAATGGTTGAATCAGATGGTTTCATGAATCCTAGTGGGGTCTCCCGATATACTGAAGGTATGTGGGAGCTCCAATACGTAGTAGTGATATCTAATGCACAACCATACAATAGGAGCCTTCTGATATAATATCGAGTACGTGAAGTACCTTTCTATATACCCGAAGGTACGTGAAAGGCCGTTCGATATACTGACTGGTACATGGAAGAACTACAAGCCCCCAAGATGTAGTGCAGGAAAATAACGACAACTCCTACGTTTTAAGACGCCGGAACATGCCTTTAACCTAGCACATAAGTTTGTATACAATTTTAACCTAGGATATCGCTCGATTTTATCTTGTACGATTAGGTGAATGTATGAAGTGTAGACTTGGAATTTAAACAAGATGCAAAACTGATCTATATGAAATGCAAGTCTTCATTTTTCTTTCGATGAAAACCAATTAAGGTAAGGAGAAGCCTTTTCTTTTCCGATAACAAAATGAACAAAGTACCTCTACTTTATTTCTCCAAATTAACCAAAAGACTAAAAAGTACTCTTTCAACAATCCAACAAAAAATGAAAATAACACACCAGATCGAAAATATTTTTCTCTTTTTCTTCCCAACTTAAGCAAACCTATGAGCAAAATCAAAAGACGAATTTTCGTTTCGATCAAAATAACTCTAATTCTGAAATGAAAATCAAAAGAAGTGGAGAGAAAGTAAAAAATATAAGAGCTTTTACTAAGTTTTGGAATACTTTGAGAAGGCACATAGAGGACACATAACTCAAGATGACGAGATTTTGGTGTAACAATGTTAGATAATTTTGAATGTGTATTTTAGATGATGTTTATGTTTGTTAGATGGTGATGTTCATGATAATGGTACGCTAGATGATGTTAGGTGATTTTAGACGTTTATCTTAGATGATGGTGGGTGGCAATATTAGATGTATTAGATGTGAATGTTAGGTGATGTTCGATGTGTTAATTGGTACATGATGTTGTTATGTGATGGTTGTGTTTATTTAGATGTGTATGTTAATTCTGATTGATGTACTTTATGTATGATTATTTTAGCTAATTGTTTAATTATTTGAATGTATGATGACGATTATCATGTTTGATAGTTGATGATAGAAGTGTATTTTAGATTATGTTAGTCAATTTTAGATGTGTATTTGACATGATGTCTATGTTTGTAAGATGGTGTTGATGGTGACGACTGTACGTTGAATGATGCCAACCATTATCATCATATCATCATCATAAACTATATTATATTTTTGAATTAAAAAACAAGATATTATAATAAATTAAAAGTAATACGTGGATGTAGTATATTATTATTTAAAACAATTAAATGTATTATATAAATGTAATAAGATATACAAAATATATATGAAGAGCTTAACTCATTTGTACATGCATGCCATTGTTGTTAATTACCACACATTATAACACTCCTATATATAATTAACTTTCTTTATGTGACACATTAATAACATGATTATAAAATATACACTAATACCATGGTTAATTTCATGACAATGTAATGTAGTGATTACTACTATGATGGTTAATTTCATAACTTTATTTGTACAATTTATTAAAAAATAATTTACATTTTTTATGTTTATTTTTAAAAAGATACAAAAAAAATTTAAAGCATGAAAAATAGGAAAAACACGACCTAAGGAAAAATTCTTAAATTACTTATATTGGAAAAAATATAAAATTCATTTTTGGATGATTGAAAAGTAAAACAAAAATCTAAAATTTGAAAAATACATATAACAATTAGTAATTTAATTGGCAAAATAATCATCAAGTACAACCAAGTATAGAAATTAATATATTTGAAAAAATAGTTAGTATTAAAACAACTCATGATGAAATAATAATCAAGTTTGTCCATTTATCTATTAATTTGTTGTTTTTTAATGATGTATAAATCCACTAGATAACCAAACTCAGGTGGGATAATAATTCTTATTATTTATAAACCAAATAACATATTAACTATAGGATTCCTTGATTTAATTCAATTCAATATTCATATTATTTCCTAATACAAGGGTGAAACCTCATCAAAGAAGTTCACATGATCAACAACAACATAGTTCAACACTTTGATTTCTTGTGTGTTTCTTCCTTTTTTCTTTGTAACAAGTTAAGTCTCTAGTACAACTATTAGATGCACAATGGATGTTGTCCCATTTTTTTGGAATTCTTATTGGTAATTTGATGCATATTTACAATTTAATCGATATGTGTGTGTGGGGGGGTGTGTGTGTGTGTGTGTTTCATATTTACATGTCTATACATTTTTTTTAAATATCAACCATCACACTATGCCTTGATATATATATTTTTTAACAAGAACGGTTGAGATTTTCAGATCTATATTTAAAAAAAGGCATTCCAGAAATACAAATCGTAAGAGCAGGTCTGACACCTGTATGGGTAATCGGCCTTGTCTCTACAATCACCATTTTCCAATTTTCAAAACTATGACTGACTGAAGGTATTACATCAAAATTACTTACATTAATATAACCTTCTGACCATTAACTTGAAGCTTTCCAGGTATGGCTTTCAAATCAGAGCAAAAAAAGCAGTTATAGATCTTCAAAATGTCTGTAAGAGAGTCTACCTCACCGGGCTATTTCAGGATCCAGCATTCTTGCCTCTGAGAATCCATATTTCCTACTTGAGATCTTCATTTTCCGCTCAGATGGAGTTTATGTTTTCATTGTTCCTTCTGACTGATTCACTGATCTCCCTAGCTTGGGCGTTTCCCCAATCCTCACTCTTCTCCCACGCAGCTGTCAGAGTTTCCAATTTCTCCCTAAGTTCGCTGACTTCTAGATGCGCTGCACGCTCCGAGAGAGTCAAGAATTGCAGAGTTTGTTTGATTCCAGAAACCTCACTCCTTAAATTCTGGTTCTGGATCTCCAAGTTATTCAATTGATTATCTTTTATTGCTACACTCTAAGGTTTAGCCTTACCAGGTTCTGCTTTCAAATCACTATGCTGGATAGAGGCCTCGTCGTCACCTTCTGTAGCAGAAAAGAGGCATTTTCGTTGTTCATGTTACCCCTCCTTCTTCGAAGAGCCTGTACTAGGAAGAGCCATGGGCATGCCCTCCTAAAACTTTTGCCAGGAAGGATGTCTCTTTCGAAAATCCAGAATAGGTTGTTGTAATGTAGTTTTCATACGCAGATGATAGTTGGTTTTATCCATATTTTCCAGTGATTCTGAGCTGAATTCTCTGCTCTTAACTTGAGAAAGCCCTCGTTCTTGGCATGAGACCGAAGCAATGCTTCCTTTATGAAGCCCATGTGACACGCTTGTGTGAGCTTATCGATTCTTGATAACCCAAACAGGGTGGAGAACTATATAGTTGGTGTTTCTCTTGTGCTTCATTAAATAGTGTCCCAGGTACTTATCCCGCCGAAGACTAATTTCATAGAGAAGAGAGATAAGTAAGGGAATACAGGTCTTGGATTCCATCACCTGGTTTCTAACAAGAACCCCATGGTCAAGTTTCTCTCCTTCATTTCCCTTAGCATCCGTCGCTTGATTGTTGTTTCTCATGATGTGAAAGAAACTTATTGACTTGAATTCACTGACTATGTATTTTAGAGTGCTGTGGAGTTTAGAGGAGGGACTCTTCCTTTTCATTGTTAATTTTTTGGCCTCTTTAATTACGAGCATCGAGTCGCCACAGACTGCTAGGTTGTTGACTCCTTCCTCCCCAGGGATCTCCAAACCCTTAATTAAGGCTAGCCACTCGGCTTTATTGTTTGTAGTTCTCCGTATGCCCCATGCATAGTCTTTCTTTGTATTTCTGTTGGAGTCATAGAGCACTCCTCCCACACCTGCCAACCCTGGGTTACCCTTAGAGGCTCCATCGAAGAAGAGCGTGTGACTTCCGACACTTTCTTTACATTTATGTAGCTCCTCTGCCTTCATTCTTATGTGCCAATTCGTAGTGCAAGGTCTCTTATCCACTATTGCTAGACCAAAAGAGGAGTTCATATATAGGAAATCAAAAGTCCAGGCATTCTCTTCCATAGTCAGCTGTTCCTTTTTTATATTATTCATTCCCTGTACCAGCATGGCTTCGACCCACAGAGCTTTGGACGAGGCTAGGGTGCGAGCTGGATTGGAGATAGTTCCGTCGAATATTTCTTTGTTTTTGGATGTCCATAACTTCCAACAAATGAATTTTGGGAAGTATTCCCGTGCTCTCTTGTAGTCGGGCTTGTTGTGGAGAGAGCCCATGTAGTAGTCCTTCCAACTTGCAAACAGATCGTTCCAGTTTGTAGGTAGTGTTACAACAATATTTAGTTCAAAAAAGGCCCTGTGCCAGACTTCCTGATAAAATTTGCATTCCAGGAATAAATGCTCAATCGTTTCATTTGATGCTTTGTAGAGGGTGCATCTCGCGGGACCTGCAATTCCTCTTTTTTTAAGGTTCTCGGCCGTGAGAAGTTTTTTGTGTGCTAGGATCCAAGTGAAAGCATTGATCTTTGGGAGGCAATCTTTATTCCACACTTTAAGCCATTTTCTATCTTTTTGACTGCTATTGTTGTCTAGTAACCGATACCATGCTTTTACTATGTAGTTCCCTAGCTTTACCCAACCTCTTTTGTCAAGCATGTATTGATGTACAGGAGCGGCACCATGTAAGAGTTCTAGGAGGGCTTCATAATCAGAAATTAGATGACTTGGTATCTCAAGGGAGCACCATTATTCCCATATTCCCTTTTCCGTCCACTTCGAAAGATCATAAAGGGTGGTGATATTATTTTGATCCATCCAATTTTTGAGATCAAAGAAATTTTGCAGATAGTTGAATGGGGATCTAACTTCCGGCCCTAGCTTATCTTCCCATAGTTTTATGCTTTTTTCGTTTCCAGGGATCCAGTAAGTATGCTGTTGTAGAAGAGGCACTGCCTTTTTACAAATATTCCAGACAGGGGATCCGACTTTATCCTGATCGATCCTTTCCACACAACGCGTTCTACTCCCGGGCATGTATTTCTTAACCAAAATATCTTTCCACCAGGCTTTGTTTCCTGTAACTATTCTCCACAAATTTTTTTCTCCTAAGGCTATGTTCATTAGCGAAGGATCTCGAATTCCTGCACCTCCAACATCTTTGGTTTTGCAGACCTTATCCCAGCTAATTAAGTGCAATTTCTTAGTACCATTGGACTTCCCTCCTTGCCAAAGGAATCTACGTAACTCTTTAGTGATCTTCAGAATTACACTCTTGGGGGCTAAGGAGATTGATCTGATGTAAACTGGGTATGCAGAGAGCACAAAGTTGATTAAAACAACTTTTCCAGCCAAATTGAGCCACATGAAGCCCCACGAGGTGATTTTGGATTTTATCTTATCAATTAGAACCTGCCAATCCTTCATTTTCTTATTTCCTTTAAAAATTGGGATTCCGAGATAGATGAAAGAATACCAAGAGGGGCATCCTTCAAATCCTAGGATCCTGGAGATTCTGACAATTGTTTCATGCGTGCAGTTCCAGCTATAAATTTTTGATTTCCTGTAGTTAACTTTTATGTCAGATGCTTTGAGAAAGGTAGTAAGGGCACTCTTAAATATTTAAGCTATTATCGTGGAGGCTCCACCTAGCAAGATCGTATCATCTGCAAACTGCGCATGAGTGACAACTTTAACTCCTCTTGCAATCCTCAGTCCTTTAATATCCCCTGTTCTTTGGAGGTGACTTAACTTTTTGCTCGAGGACTCAACCACTAGCCGGTAGAGAAAGGGGGACATGGGATAGCCCCGACGAAGGCCTCTAGTTGCTTGGAAAAAGGAAGTGGGTCTTCCATTAATAAGTGGGGCGATCAAGGGATTGCTAATGCAAGCTTTAACCCATCTGATAAATCTGTAGGAGAACCCGAATCTGCTCATGATCTCGAATAAAAAGAAGTGTTTCACCCTGTCAAAAGCGTTGGCCATGTCTAGCTTAATGTCCAAAATTTGACGGCCAACAATAAACCCACCTTGTGAGTCAGAGATGATTTTACCCATTAATTTTTTCATTCTAGTAGTAATGATCTTCGTGAGAATCTTATTGGAGGTGTTACACAAGGAGATAGGCCTGAATCTATCAATGGATTTTGGATGACTGTCTTTCGACATGAGATCTAGGAAGGAGGAGTTAGTAGCTCCCCCAATTTTGTCCTTCTTTCTCATCGAGTTTAACATTTTCTTTAAATCCTCTTTTATAATTTCCCAGGCTGCTCGATAGAAATTGATGGTAAAGCCATCGGGCCCCGGAGCTTTGTCCATGTGAAGTGACGAGACTGCATATTTAATTTCTTTTTCAAAAATAGGTTTTTCAAGCTTATGATTATCTATGTCAGAGATGAGAGAGGGGATACCTGTTAATAGTTCAGCTTGTGCTTCAGGATCAGCGTTGTTGTTGTCAGTGTAGAGAGTCTGGAAGTGTTCTGCAGCATGGGATTTGATCTCCTCCCGGCCTTCAATGCGATTTCCATGGGTGTCTTTCAACTCCTTGATCGAGTTGAAGCTGAGTCGAACCTTAGCTTGTTTGTGGAAATATTCAGTGTTGCTATCTCCTCCTTTGAGCCATGTCTGCCTGGACTTAGTTATCCACTCTTCCTCTTCGTGTCTAGCTGCGATTAGGATTCTGAGGTTTAAATATTTTTCCTTATTTAAAGTGGACTCAGTGATATCGATATCCTCCATTTTGCAATGAAGAGCTGCCAGTTCAGATTTCATTTTTTGCTTAATGGCGCAGGGGTTTTGGTAGTTAGATTTTACCCAAGTTTTTATAGCGGTGCGAACTACCCTTAACTTACACTCCCAGATGTAGCTGGGCGAGCCATGGAAAGTAGAGCTCTAGGCGCCTTGAGTGAGACTTAAGATGTTTCCATCTGACAACCATAACGGATTGAATCTAAACGGAATCGGTCCAAGGTTTTCTGGTGAAGAGATTGACAGCCAGATTGGCTTGTGGTCTAAGGTGGCTAACGAGAGAGATTTTGCTGTAATGATGTAATTTTTCATGTGGAAATTTGAACTGACTAGGAACCTGTCTAATTTGGCGGCTATGTGGCCAGTTCCAGCTCTTCGATTACTCCAAGTATACTTGCCATTTTTAATTTCAATATCCATGAGATCCAACTCAGACATTAGATCCTCCAACCTTTCTCCAAATGGGTCCCTGACCCTAGTCTTGTCTCTTTTTTCCAAATGGTTTCTCGTGGTGTTGAAGTCACCTGCAATTATAGCTTCTTTACCCTGTAGAACATTTTTTAGATTAAGAAGATCATCCCAGAACTTTTCCTTATCCTTGTAATGCGTCGGACCATACATGTTATAGGTGAATATAGAATGTTGCTCATTTTTGTTTTTTATTTCCAGAAGAAGCCAGTGCTGGCTTTCTTTGACAGACTTGATCATATAATTGTTTGAGAGGAAGATATCAATTCCTCCTGATGCTCCCTTAGAACTAATTGCTTGTCCCCGACTGTTTTTCCAAAACTGATTGGAGAGCGCTAGTACATCAATGCTTTGCATTTTTGTCTCCTGGATGAGAACTAAGTCTGGTTTTTCAGTGTTAATAAGGTCTCTCAACACTTCGATTTATGCTTTACTTCCCAGACCCTGACAGCTCCAGGAGACGAGTTTCATCCCTTCTTACTAGTGTGTGACCCTGCTCGGGGTTTTCCATCTTGTTTGTTTCCTCCCTAATTTTTATTGTATTGGAGTAACTTACTATACTCTAGGCTTCTCTGCCTTCCTAATTCAATTTCTCTCTCTGCTTCGTATTCCCTAAGCTGTCTCAACGATTTCCTTCCCCTCGTGTTTAGGATTTCCTGCAGATCTAGGGACTCCTAAGATGACAAGGGTTCTGAAGAGAATATTTGTGGGGCACTTTTTTTAACATTGTCCGCCCAGGTACCTCCTGGAGTCAGTGATCCATCCATCATGTCTTGCATGTCTTTATTGGTTGAAGGGGTGTGTGTATCTATTGGTATGCTGGTATCAATGTTTTCCTTCTCGATCTCAACATTTTCTTGGAGAAGAATTTCCCCTTCCTCCATGGCTAGTGCGTGGAATTGATTGCTTTCTTCAACAACTTTTTCATTTTGTTCCTTTTCTTTTAGTATCTCTGGTTGAGGTCCTGTTACAGTGTTTGTTCTCTGTGCATTTTTCTTTCCTTTCTTAATTTGCTTCCACCCTTCTTCTTGGCTCTGATCCGGTACTTCAACAACTGTCTTTGGACAATTTTTGATGAAGTGGCCATACTCATGGCACTTCTTGCATTTGAAGGGTAACTGTTCGTAATATACCTTTTGTAGATGTTCCCATCCCTCCATTTGTAGATTTACCGCTTTCGGTAGGCATTTTTCTAAATCAACTTCCACACAAATACGAGCGCATGAGAACAACGACCCTTTGGGATCATCTTTGTCTATGTAAGTGCCCAGGGCATTCCCGATAGCTTGCAAGGTTTCATCATTCCAACAATGGAGTGGGAGGTGTGGAAGCCGAACCCAGACTGGTACAGCCGATGGAACGTCTTTTTTCGGATCGAAGGATAAGCTCCAGCGATTTAAATAGAGGCTATGGGTACCCAGAAAGTAAGGGCCACTTCTAAGGATGAGATATCGGTCTGCCTTATGTTAAAAAAGAAAGGTATAGAACTCCTTACCACAGAAACAGTGATGTAAAGCTTCGGAGATCAGGGGCATCCAATTTTTGCTAACCCAGGCGTCCCTTGTTTTCAGTGAAGGCCAGATCCCGGTGAACTAGCCGATCAAATCTCTCTCGCTCAGAGTCATGGCTTTAAGATGTGAAGCTGTCGACGTGATCTGGATCTTAGGTGCTGCTGCTCTCTTTAGAAAGGCATCGATGGAGGGAGAAGATCTTAATGGTGGTGGAGATGCAACAACTAGTGCGCGGAAGGATTCATCTAGGCGGATCGGTTCCTCAGCTGGGGTCAGTTCATGAGGAGGTTCCATCGGGGCATCCGTGAGGTAGGGGAGCCCTGGGCGGCCAAGCCAACACGCAGGGAATGCTTAGAACCCTAGCACGCAGACATTCAGACGCTCACCGGTGATAGGATAAGGAGGGTTTGGTTGGCCTTTCTACTATGCCTTGATATATTGCACAAGCCTTTTTTATTTATTTCAAATATTAATTACTATATTTCATTAAAAAAAAATCCAAATTTCATTAAAGTGATAAGTATCAATATTTTATAAGTTTCATGAAGTTGTATGTAAGTTAGAAATATTTTACTTGAGACTCTTAGAAATAAATTGGTCAATATATTATATACAACAATAAACTATATTTTATTCAAGTTTATACTTTAATGAAATCTATTAATAAACCACCCATGATGTTGACACCAAAATAAATATATTATGTAGTAGTATAAACACTTTGAAAAATTAAAATATTATATTCAAGTAAATATATAGTATAAACACTTTGAAAAATTAAAATATTATATTCAAGTAAATATATGGCATTCATGACATGAATGTCTGTACAAGACAACGAATTTCCAATAATTATGAATTGTAAGGCAATTTATTTAGGTTTAACCTCCTTAATAAAACTCAATAGTGTCTTTTTCGATAAAAGTATGAATGAATAAAATTAGATTCAAGGATTCTAATTATTCAGGAGAAGCATATGTGGTGCATTATTTATAAGGATTAACAAAACAAAACATCATTCAATTACTTCTTTGATAGGCATGCATGCACTACAACTAACATTATGAATGTGTAATTCCATTGTATATCATGCCTCATGAGTGTTTCAAGGTCATAATTTTCCATGACACATTATTGAACATTGATCATGGGTGGAATTTGAATAGTGATAGAAAAGGTACAAGTACTTTCCTTCCATGGAGTATAATTAAGCTTGAAAACAATTACAAATAGATAAGTTTCTTGTAATGTGAATCAACCTCAAAACTTGTTTGTGGTGTCATTTTTAAATGTTTTATATTGTTAGTATGTTAAGGTTTTTATTTTTTTGAAATTAACTACTCATGTATTCAATCTATATAGAAGGAAATATAATCGTGGTGGGCTATGAGAAGTCCTCAAAGGCAATTGCACCTCAACTATAAATTAAAAAATATTTATTTTCCTGGTTTTACCTATTTCCAATTGGAGAAATGTTTTAGATTACAAACTGTAAATTGAAAAGATATACATAATCATTGACATAATGTTGACATCAACCTAAACAAAATGATATAGGAGATCTAGTGTTCATTCTTGATAATCTACGTCCACTTCTTCTTCTCGGTTGAATGAGAAATGATTTCTCTATTAATTTGTTGTTTTTTTATGATGTATAAGGCCACTAGATAACCTAACTAATATGAGACAACTATTCTTATTATTTATAAACCAAATAACATATGAACTAACCTACGGAGTTAAGGTACAAAATAATTTCCTTACAACATGAGATAATCAACATTGATATATGTGAAATGTTTTGAAGGTAAACCTACAAGTATAATGCATTATTTCCAGCATTAAAAATTAGTTTGAAGCATCTTAACAATAGTAGCACAACCTTCTCTTTGAAAAAATATATCATCTTTTACAGAGGACTTATGAGTGTATTGAGAATCTCTTATCGTGCATTCAACATACATCCATGACTCATATAAGATATAGATTCTATATCATAATCAAGTTCACATGTCATTCTTCTATTGTCTACGTGGGACCATCCAATAGATTTGGCGAAAATTACATCCCCTAGATAGTGTATATGATTGAGTGTATGATCTTGGATTTGCAAGAATTAAGAACGTGTGTAATGTGTTCAAGATTATAATGAAATGCCATTTAGATCATGTCAAGAAATGAAAGGTGTATATAGGTGAAATTATTTGAAGTCGACCCTATGAATGAAATGCATTTTTCCAAATATCCAAAGAGAATTTGAAACATCTTAATCATTGACAACCTTTTTTTCCAAAAAATATATTTAAGAATTCTACACACAACTCTGGAGTTCATTATCTATTTCACAATTTCATAAAACTAGTTTGAAATAGAGCTTTGAATAATAAAAATATAGATTATTAATTGTGCAGAGAGGCGCTTTCTACAACCCAAGTGAATGAGATATGTCACGTTTGTCACAGTGATGTAGCATATATGTCGGCTCCAAAAAATAACACCAAAAAAAAATTAGATATAAAAAAGTTTTAAAACCAAATACATGTCGGCTCCAAAAATCGGTTACATTGCAAAACATATTTACATAGATATATATTAAATTTCAAATTCAAATTCCATTGAAATAAATCATTCTATAAATAGTTACATGACAACTAAATCTATAATATTTATGCGTTATTATTTACAACATGATTCTAAATTGTAATAGTTGGTGCTAGAGAATGAGTTAGATATTAGTTTTGTAATAATTGCAAGTTAATTAATAACTATGTAAATTGCAACTATTTTACTTCATCTTAACTCTAGCTCTATCAAGCACCGAGAGGGATCAAATCCATTCAACTGGAAACATTTTTAGACACAACTAAAGAATTAGACTACTAGAGTATCATTACAACCCAAACACAAATACAAACTAAACATCAAATCAAACTTTGATTCGAATAATTCCATTTTCCATTCAAACATAAATTTAGTTAACTTTATTTAGCATAACGGTACACTTATAAAACTAAGATGCACCGATGCATCTTTAAGTCACGACGGACCGAGGTGGTAAGAAACGCACTACACCAATTATGAACATTCACTAAAATATCTGCTAACTAAATCTTCCGCTATATTTGTTAGTTGATATTGATATTTGTATTTTTCGATATTGTAAATCCTTTGCATGAAATATAGATGACTGCCCCAGTTAGGGTTGAAATTTGACGTCCTACCTTACACGTCAAGAAATTTTTATATGACATTTTAATTTTAACATTACCTTTCATTTAATGTTTAAATCTTAATTTTACTCGCCATAATAATAGTTTTTTTTTTAAATAACATTTATAATAACTATATGAAACATTGAATTTTCATATCTTGCCTCATATAATACAAAAATAAAAAGTTGAGTCAAGTTTACCTAACAAGGAGAGACAACGAAACCATGACAAAAATCAAAATTTCCATACTAAAAATAAAAATATAAAAATAATACACACACACACACACACATACATATATATACATATGTATATGTATATTTATGTACACACACACACACACACACACACATATACATATGTATATGTATATTTACGTACACACACCCACACATGCACGCGTGTGTACACACACACACACACATATATATGGTCTTATATGCATATACATATACATATATGCATATGCATATACATATATGCATATGTATATGTATATGTATATGTATATACATATACATATACATATACATATACATAAATATTTATGTATATCTTTGTATATCTATATCTATAAGACCTTACCCTTCTCTGGTATATATATATGTACCATATGTATATGCATACATATATATATATATGTATGCATATACATATGTATATATGTATGCATATACATATGTATATATGTATACATGTGTATATGTATACATATACATACCATGTGTATATGTATACATATACATACCATGTGTATATGTATGTATACATATACACATGGTATGTATATGTATACATATACACATGTATACATATATACATATGTATATGTATACATATATATCTATACGTATACATATGTATACGTATATATATATGTATAGATATATATACGTATACATATGTATACGTATAGATATATATGTATACATATATATATATATGTATACATGTATATATATATATATATGTATATGTATATATATATATATATGTATACATGTGTATGTATGTATATATATGTATGCATATACATATATATGTACATATATATGTATATGCATACATATATATACATACATACACATGTATACATGTGTATGTATGTATATATATGTATGCATATACATACCATATGTATATATATATACATACATATGTATGCATATACGTATACATACATACATATGTATGTATATATATATATACATATGGTATGTATGTATGTATACGTACATACATACCATATGTATATATATATATACATACATATGTATGTATGTATACGTATATGCATACATATGTATGTATATATATATACATATGGTATGTATATGCATACATATATATACATACATACACATGTATACATGTGTATGTATGTATATATATGTATGCATATACATATATGTATACGTATAGATATAGATGTATACGTATAGATATAGATGTATATGTATATATATATGTATACATCTATATCTATACGTATACATATGTATACATATAGATATATATGTATACATTTACATATATATGTATACATATGTATGTATGTATATATATGTATACATATACATACCATATGTATATATATGTATGCATATACATATGGTATGTATATATATACCAGAGAAGGGTAAGGTCTTATCAATTTTTCACTTTTGCATGTATAGTATTCCCGATAGTAAGTGCATTTCCCCTACTATAGGGATGACCCTGATCCAGAATATGAACCATAGAAAAAGATACCAAGAAGAGAATCTTCTTCAAGAGGATGTTCCAAGAAAGGTAAGCGATGGAAATGAAATATCAGAAGAGAATCTTCTTCAAATATGTATATATATACATACCATATGTATATGCATACATATACATACATACATACATACATATATATATATATGGGCTTACACACACACACATATACGGGTTGGGGATATAGATATTAATGACGTGTAAAAATAAAAATACACTTCAAAATGATGGGTGAAATTAAAATTCACACTTCGTTAATGATGTTTACTTTTATGAAGTGGTAGTATTTTGATGTGTAAAATGACAATGGCAGCTATTTACCCGTCAAAATTCAACCCTGCCCCCCGTGAAATCCAACTGTTGCACCAAACCATGAATCTCTTCTCCTTTTTTACAATAAGCCATTCCCGGTCCTTGTTTACATGATCATTGGGATTTATGAAAAAAATAGATATTTTAATCCCTATTGCAAGTCTATTTATTGTCAAGGAAATAATTCACTGTAATACCTCTCCTCCTCCTCTTCTATCTCATTAAAAGTTATCATTTCTTTCCTTAGGTTCACCAACATCTAGGTAGTTGAACATTAGAGGTTGAGCACTTTCTTTAACTTAGTAGCATCCCTTATGGATCCATCACAAAACAATAATATGTCATTAACAAATAACATGTGCATTAGATTAACCGATCCAATCCTTATCCCCTTTAGAGATCTAGATCTTTTAGCATGCATCAAGGCCCTACTTAAACCCTATGCCATGATTAAGAACAATGGGGATGATAACAAACAACCCTGATGTATTCCTCTACCTGGCTTGAAAACCCCTGTAGCATAACCATTAATAAAAATAGCAAAGGAGACAATGCAAACACAATTCATCACCCAAGTTACAATATGAAAATGAAATCCCAAGTGAATCAAAATAAGTATTTGGTAATTCTAGTTGACCCTATCATAAGCGTTTGTGAGGTTGATCTTGAGCACCATAGCCAATGTCTTCTTGGACTTGATTGAGTAAATACTGACTTGTGCTACACCCATGGATTCGTGAATTTATCGACTTGAGAGAAAACCAAACTTATCTTCAAATATAGAATTGGAAAGTATGTCCTTGACCCTTAATGCAATAACGTTAGCAATGATCTTATAAATGCAATTGAATAAAGAGATAGGCCTGTATTCCTCAAATGACCGTGGATTATCAAATTTTAGAATTAGGGATATAAAGGTCGTATTAGAGACTACAAGCACCCTCCCATTAGCCCTTGATTCCTCAACAACCCTTAATAAGTCATCATCAATGGTCTCGTAGAAGTCTACGAAGAAATCAACTGGTCATCCATTTGGACTAGGGCTTTTATCCTTTTTGAATTTGTGGAGAATTTCCTCCAACCTCACTTTAGAGACTTCTTCCATCACTCTTATATTATCCTCCTCCAAGGAAAAGCTGAGGAAGAAGGAATACATATGAATAACGTCAAGTATATTTGCTCTATTATACTCCTTAAATATCCCATTGAAATTGTCCATCCCAATTCTGGCAAAGTCTTCAAAAATAGTTGCTTCCACACCATCCTTGTCCCTCATCTTCCAAATGGAATTTATATTCTTATGATGGTTTGCATATCGATGAAAAAAATTATTATTTTCATCACCCTTGTGGAGCCATATGGATCTGATTTTAAGCGTCCATGTTGTCTCTCTATCCTCTAATGTTTTCCTTTTCCTCCCCTCTAGGGATAATATCTCCTTTTTGGCCTCATTCAAAGAGAAACTAAACAAATCATGTGAATGCATCACCTCTAGTTGGGACTCTATCTCTTTCATCTCCTTATCATCTTTCAATTTGTTTTCATGGGCCCATGAGGTTGATGCATGTTTTTTCTTTTTGAGGTTTTCTATGAAATATGAAGTTGTTGATTTTTCTTTAAAGTCATCAAAAGGTGATTGGGGCTCCTTTATCAAAGAGACAAAATCACTTTTATCTATCCAAAAATTATTATTTTCAAGGGACTTGAGGGTTTTTCCCTTATCCCGGTCCTCTATAAAAAGATGGGGAAATGATCCGAGTCTCCACCTATACCTACCCATTGCCTAATCCTGATATGATCATTAAGTAGACCTAAAATGAGAACTCATGTCTGAGCATTTAGTTATTCTATCATCCTTGACCTACTTATTCCTATTTAGTGGTTCTATCATTCTTTGACATGCTTTGTAGGTTCCACATAAAGTAGACCACTATCCTCTAACCTTTGTCTTAAATAATTAGATAAAGGATCAGTTCGATTAGCTTGGCCCCATATTTCTTCTCTTCCTAGAGAGAAGTCTAAGTCTCCTCCTAAAATAACATCATGATGATTCAAAAATTCCATCCTAAAGAAATTATCAAAGAACATCACCCTCTTAGTATAAGGCCCATACATATTCATTAAAGTGATCTCCCTGCTTAGCTGTTGTGAATACAAAACAATGGCCAGACTTGAAGCCACCACAGGCTAGTGCTATATAAAAAAAAGAGAAAACCCCAATCGGTAGTGAGACCCCTAGAACGACCACGAGCATCCAAATAGGAAAATTCCAAATCAACAAGTAATTTCCCTAGTTTTAAAACTAGTGTCCCACCCTCTCCCATCTTCTCCTACAAAAAAATAACATCAGGCTGATGAAATTTAGTGAGTCTATTCAGGGCAATACTTTTGGAGGAGATTCCTAATCATCTACAATTGAAGGATAGCCAAATCTTGAGCAAACATCGTCCATGGGACCATTTTCTCTAAGGACCTTTAATAAATAAGTTTGCTTACTAGACCTAATATCTACAACTGCCTTATCCTATGCCTAAGAAATATATGAAGGTATACCCTTACTTGTCCCTTTTTCCTCTCTTCCAAGGTTCATGTCTAAACCACCACAAACCCCCCCTTCCTTAGGAATTAAGGAAACTTCTAATGCCTTAGATTGTATTGACTCTCACCCTCAAAATATTCTCTTCGAAAGGCAATTTCAAAATCATTTGTAGTTGGGATTTGGCTGCCCTTACCCCCTAGGTTTTGTATAGGAAAACCCCTATTGTTGGTACAGGAATTAGACTCAGAAACCTAAGGGATCACACTGATCCAACATGCGACATCTCATAGGAAGCATTATACCCCAAAAGACCATACATTGAAATCTTTACATTAACCCATGGGAAACTATCCCGTCCCTCCATTTCATTTGGAGTTAACTTCAATGGGGATAATTCAAAGATGGACATACGTTTATCCAACACAATCTCAATAGGTTGAGCATCCTTTCTATGATTGTCCTCCATTTTTTATATTTTTTATTTAAAAGTAAGTACCCATAGGGGTTTGAATTTGTGAGCTTCCATTTACAACTTCTCTTCTCATTTACTCATTACCAATTTCTCTACCCTGTGGGAATGATTTTCCTTTGGGTTTGATTCAAGGCCCCCATCACATTTTCTTGACTCCAACCCCACATAAGAAATCTCAACACTTCTGACTGGAATAGATAACTTCTCATCCTTTTCACCTCCATCTTTAGGTAAAATTTTTGACCCTACCTATGCCTTTCCTGCATGGGGATTCAAAATGGTTGATTTCTTGACCCATCACATCTTATTGAATGGTAATGCACACTCTTGCAAAATTTCCAATCTTATGGCATATTAAACATCTGAATAGAACACCATAGTAGTTAATCTCCTAGGTGAAAGTGAAAGAATCATTTTGGATAACAAGCTCTGTGACCAAGCCATCTCTTATGTCAATACCAACAAGTATCATGGCTACGGTCAATTTATTAGACTTTATAAAACTCATGTCTACTTTCAAAAACTACTCGAACGAATTCCCAATTTCCTTAGACCAATATTCAAGGGGTAACCTTGGTAGTTTCACCTAAAGAGGAACCTTGTCCAATATTTTAGAACGAGTGCCAAAGGAGGGTGCCACCTTTTAAGAATGAGTGGGGAGTGATCCCACAACCATAGAAATGATAGAACCCTCTTAGTATCCAAAACATACCTAAAGTTGAAGGCCAATGATCCTCTTGCAAGGATATAAAAGCTTGGGACATATCCAAAAATGAGCTCCCATTGATTACCATTCAGGCATTGATATTAGCTTCACTATATTGCCTCTTAAATAAACACCCGAGTAGATTCTAGTTTATCATACTTAAAACTTCATTGAGTTTTATATCATCACCAAGGACCAATCTAGTAGGATCACTCTTCTATTTAAAGCATTTTTGTCTTCTCTTCTTCTTATCTTTAGTTCCATTCAATGCAACAACACCATATTTGGATTTTGGGATGTCCTTTCAATATTTTGGGCCAAATATTTCATCCCAAACTCCTCTACAATAATGGGAGCTTCCAATTGAGCTACTCTCGGTCCAACATTCCCCGCAAAATTTCTTCTCACAACCTAAAAATAAGAAATATTGTTTAATTATGCTCTCGATCCTTCACACCCACCTTATATTTAACTTTGCTAGCTTCTCATGTAAAACCTTCACATGTGTCACCTCCTTACTACTACCATCCTCCTTAATAGACTCGTTGCATCCTATTACATTAAATGTTGTGAATCAACCTGGTTCACACACGATGAACTATCCAAAATAATAGGACAAGAAAATGTAATCCATAATGGATAAAAGAAATATATATTGATAATATGAATAAGATGATTTCACAAGGTGACGCAAGGTCACCCGTCGCAACAGGGTTCTTGCTTAACAATACACACAACACAACCATAATGTTTACACAGACGAGATGCAAACAAAATGCCAGAAGCTGGCTTATATTACTTCCCTGAATTGGTTACAATGCGGAATAACTGTAAATACAAATAACTAACTATCTGTTGGACACAACCGTTACAATACAGAAGTAAATGCGGTGTGCTCTCTTAGTGTGTCGACCTCACCCTCTCCTGGTTCGCTACTGAACTCTGAGCTATGGCTCGATCCCCTCTTCAGATCTCCTTGACTCTCCAAAATGCCAAGTCTCCTTCAACTGATCCAACTCCTCGGTCTTCTACTCTGCTCCTGTTGTTCCCGATACCACTGCGATCCTTGAGACATGCTTCGTCTATCAGTCGATCCTTCCGCAATCCTGTAGACCTGCAACTGTCAGTGCCCCGACCATGCTGCACAGCCTCCATTTGTGGTGACATCTGTCATGCCTTCAATCGCCTGTAATAACTTCCATTAACTTCCTTAGCAACCCCGAACTATTGCCAAGTATGCTCCTTGACTTCTACGCTTCCTCTGACATGCTACAGTAAACCATCCCATCGGCCATACTGTCCTCCATTAGCTTTGACTCACCTATCGACTTTCACTCTGTGCTTAGGCTTCGCCAGTCTGCCCCTTCCTCCTTTCCTGGCTTATGCCCAAAACCTGTCGACATCACGGTTCGACAACATGTCGACCTTTCCATGACTCTGCTGTGACTTGTCGCCTATCGACATTTACATGTCAACCTATCAACTGTCGTCTATCGACACTGACATATCGACTCTCGACCTCTTCACTCCTGTCGACTGCTTCGACAGCTTCTGCTTGACTTATTGAATTCGACAAGTCAATCTACTTCACACACCATCGGTGGTCAGCATTCCCTCTGGTCGGCTCCTTTCTGTCAATCAACTTCGACTGATCTGCCGAGGATCCTATGCTCCTGCATCAGACTCCTTAGGTGAAAAAGAACTCGACTGCTCCATTAGTCTCCTGAACTCTTCTTTGGAAATCCATGTCGCCTCCTGCAACTCATCATCTCTCCATCACACCAAGTATTCCTTCCTTTGCGAACTGCACGTACGCTCGACTTCGCGTTCCTCTATTACTTCTGCGATCTCCTCCATGTGTCGATTTGGAATCTGCATTGCCCAGTCGATGTTCGACAATTTTGCACTTCTGCTGCTTGAACCTTCTTCAAAATTGTACAGATCTGAGACATTAAACGTTGGAGAAATGCACAAGTCATTCGGTAGCTCCAACACATAAGCGTTGTCTGAAATATTCCTCAAGATCTTACATGGTCCAATATTCTTTAGCTTCAACTTGTTATAGGTTCTTGTCGAAAATCTCTCCTTTAGCGAATGAGCATAGACCAAGTCTCCTTCGCTGAATGACTGTAGTCTTTTCTTCCTGTTGGCTCTTAACTTGTATGCCATGTTTCTCTTTTCTATGCGCTTTCGCACATCTTCATGAACTTCTTTCATGTGCTGTACGAATGATTCTGCATCCGCGCTCTTCCTGGTTTCTGTCGGCAACTTGACCAAATCCACCACTCCGTGTGGGATTCTTCCCTGAACAATCTAGAATGGGCTCAAACCTGTTGACCGATTCACAGAATTGTTGTATGCGAACTCCGCTTGCGCCGACACATTCTCCCATTGCTTGGGTCTGTCGGCCGTCAAACATCTCAGAAGGTTTCCCAAACTTTTGTTCACTACCTCGGTTTGTCAGTCTGTCTACAGATGATATGCCGAGCTAAAATGCAACCTCGTGTCCAATTTCTTCCATAGGTTTCTCTAGAAATGCCCCATAAACTTGGTATCTCTGTCCGATGTGATACTCTTTGGCAACCCATGCAATCTGACTACTTCCTTGAAGAATAGTACATCAATGCTTGTGGCGTCACTTGTCTTCTGACACGGAATAAAGTGTGTCGTTTTCAAAAATCTGTCGACTACAACAAATATTGAGTCACTCCCTTGCTGCATCTTCGACAATCCTAGCACAAAATCCATTCTCAGGTGCTCCCAGGGGGTATTCGATACCGGAAACGGTGTATACAACCCCGTGTTATGACTTCTTCCTTTAGCAAACTGGAAAACTCTACAATGTCACACCCACTTTCCAACATCTGTCGCCATTCCTGACCAATAATACTTTTCTTCGACCAATGCCTTAGTTTTGTTGATGCCAAAGTGACCCAATAATCCGCCGCTATGCAACTCTCGGATTAGGTTCTCTCTCACTGATCCTCTGGGAATACATAACTGTCTTCCCCTGAACATATATTCCTCTTGGATAAAATAATCCAAGTATGGAGTCCTGTCGACACTCCATGGTTCGCGACAAGCTTCCCATGCTTTCCCAAAATCTCTGTCGGTAGCATACTCTGTCTTCACTGACTCTATTCCTATTTCCTGAACTGTTGCCATGTTTAGCAATGCAACTCTTCTACTGAGCGCGTCGGCAACCTTATTCGACTTGCCCGACCTATGTCGCAACATGAACGTATATCCCTGTAGGAATTCGACCCATTTCATGTGCCGCTCATTTAACTTTGACTGAGTATTCAGATACCTCAGTGCTTGATGATATGTGTACAACACAAATTCCTTGGGCAACAAATAATGCCTCCACTTCTTCAATGCCTAGACAATAGAATAAAATTCCTAGTCATAGACCGAATATTTTCGCTTCGCGTCATCCAACTTTTCACTGAAGAATGCAATTGGTCAGCCCTCCTGGCTCAACACTTCCCCAATTGCGATTCCACTTGCATCGCAATCGACCTGGAAAACTTTGTCGAAATCTGGGAGTTCCAACACTGGGCTCTCAATGACCTTTTCCTTCAACTTGTTGAAAGCTCGCTGGGCTGTTTCCGTCCACTTGAACTCTCCTTTTCGCATGCACTCTGTCAACGGTGCACTGTTGACACAACTCTTCTCGACAGGGGTTCACACTGTCGTCAACAAATACCAACAGCCCTTATGCACTAGCCTGGAAAGGGTTTACCCTTCCAGCAACATCTACGTAGTAGACGAGGTCTCACCCGAAGTGAATAAGGGTGCTGCAGGAACCAAGATTCCGTAGTTGTGAAGGAGATGTGCACACATAGACCAGAGATTTACACTGATTTCCACTATCTATTTAACCAATCGTTCACATACATATCTATTTTAACACATAGTCGACCGCACATTCATATTAACCAATAACATGTATCAGCATGACAATTAGATAACCCATTACCACATAACAATGCAATTTATAACCAAACATCTTCATTCATCAACATCTGCGGAACAAACCTCGAAGAGAATAGTCAAGTTAGTCCTTATTGCGGATGCAATAGAGGTAAAAAAGATTGCTCAAAACTCCTAAACTTCCCTGCCCTTAGGCTTACAATCTTGTTCTATTTATATATTTATCCCTTATTACAATCTAGTCCACATGACCGACTCAACTAATCTAATACTTCTTATATTTCCCTAAAATGTGGCGAAAGGTCCTTTTTCTACGGGATGACCCTTTCGCATCTATCGGCTTCCGCACTTCCAACAGATTTGTCCCGTGCCAACATGCCCCTACCACAATATTGTGGCTCGTCTCGAGCCACTTCAGCTGGAAACTACTGGTTTGTTGTACTACTGTTGAAATTCATTGTATGCAGTCCGGATCTGGTGGACCATGTCTTTGATCGAATCCCGGAGCTGTGTGCTTTCTGTGATCTGTTATTGCGTGGGGTGGTCACATACCTTCTGTTGAACTTCCTGAAACTGTTATTGAACCTGTTTCATGTTTGGAACTATTCGTGTGATGAGGGCTTCAACCTTTTCTTGAAGCTCATTCAAATGTGCCACTTGGCGCTGCTTTCTTTCATCGGTCTTTTCTGCCCGTTGTTTCATGCTCTGGAGTTCCGCAGTCCTCGTCATCCGTATCATTGTAGGAATCGTTTTAAGCGATCCTTAGAATGTTTCCATCTGTTCCTCGACTTCACGGAGTGCCTTCTTTAAAGCGGCTAGCTGGTCATCGTCGATTAGTCTATCCCAAAATTCTGTAAGGTTTACTGCGATTTGCTGTGCTGTCTGTTCTAGTTCCCGAATCTTTGTCACCACTTCCTCTATCACCGCCTGGCGATTTTGAACCTCTGTTGGGGGTGTAATGGGTGTCGCTCTGGTCTGAAGCTCGGCATTTTATTTCCGAAGTTCGGTAACAACGATGCCTAGCATGATAGCTCTAGCCTCCGGGGCTACACCTGAGTTTAGCGATGTTATTTCGCAAGCCTCCGCCAGTGCTTTCTCCACCCTTCTCCATTCTTTGATGACCCTTTCCTTTGCCATAAGGGCGGTAGTCTACTTGGTGAGTAGCATGGCTTGCTCCTGGATAACCTTCTCCTTGTTGGCCAGGGTTGCTTCCAACCTATATTTTTTTGTGACAACTTGTGCTCTTGCTGTGATAGCTGCAGTATACCTTGCCTGAAGGTGTTCTACTTTGATCTCATTGTGTTGTAGTTGCTTCATGTATTCCACCATTTTGTTGTGTATTGTTATCTCGCGGTCGCGGATCTCTGTGCTTGCTACCGCTTGGACACGGTGTAGGGTCAGCATTGGGAGCAGGTTGAAATCAACCATTTCCAAGTTAGCCTTCCGAATCTCAATATCCAAGGTGTCGTTTCCTATCGAGAAGGCATGAGTTTCGACCTGGACAATGCATTTTTGGGTTCCTACGGCTACTTCAACTCGAGGTTTTGGTTGGTAATAATCGACATCACCGTGCGGTACCCTGATGTTAATTATTGTATTTGCTATTGTGTTTAATAGGTCCCTGATGTACTGGAAATTGTCTGCAGAGTGCTTCAAGGCCTTCCGGCGGTTGTGTGTGATGATTTGCTTAGTGCTCTCTACTAGACTATCAGCCTGCTGTGCAGTGAGCTTGGCTTGTGTATTCCCAACATTACAGTCCATTCTTTTATTTGTTTGTACTTCTTCCTGCTGGAGGTCAAGCTCCGAGTCCGTTGGGGTATTAGCGGTTGAGGCCCCATCGTGATTCGAATCGACCATTTGGTCCTTCGTGTGGGTCTCCTGGTCCTTCCGCGAGTTACCAGAAGTTTCTTCATTTTTGGCTGGGGCGTGTCGTCCCGCTATTTGCACCGCTGCAATATCCTTCGAGTCTATAGGGACTTTCCATTCGTCAGGCTAGTGGGTGACGATTTTGTCAAGCTCGGCCACGCTGATCTTGTACTGTGTTCTCACCCATTGCTTGGTCGTATCTGCATGTGCGTGAATGTAAATCATGTGTATTTCAACTGATATCTGGGCGATGCACTGATACTTCATTGCAGTCGGTAGTGTGATCTGAGGTATCATCATTGCATCCATCCGCATCCTTTCGAGCCAAATGTAGAACTAGATGATGTTCTCCTGCTGGCGAACCTTATCGGTGGTTGCCCATAAATTCTGGTAGCGCGCACCGTTGCATACTTGCGGTTCCATGAGGGTCACCCCTTGGTAGTCATCTAGTTCCCTCCATGATTTTAAGGAAATCACGATGAGTAACCAGGAGTAGGTGAACGGACGTCTGTGCTCTTGGGCATCGTATGCATCCTCGATCAATTCGTGTAGCACAAATTGAGCCCAGTTTAGTCTTTCACCTGAGGCGCATCTTTTTGCTACTGCGATGACCCCTGAATTGCATTGCATTGGTCTGTTCTTCCTTGTGAGTTTCACCGCCAGTATTTTTGCTGCAACTCGGACTGCTTGGTTGTTGATGGTGTGAATTAGGTAGCCGCATGAATCCTTCTGTACCTCATATTTCAGAGCCAATTGTTTTGCCACTTTCTTATCGTTATCCTTCCCCTGGAAAAACTGTGATGGGTCAGCCCCTTCTTGTGGTAATCCAGTGACTGCAGTGATGAGGTCAATAGTGACTGGAATTCGCTCATGTAGCCACAAGGAGCAGTCATGGAAATAGGCAAGGAGATGTTTGACACATGCATTGACCTGTGGTAGGCGCCCAAAGTGTGGCAGAAGAGTGATGCCCAGCAACCCTGATTGTGCCAATCCTTGTGCCCACTCCCGCGGTTCTTTTGTGGTTGGGCCGCCGGCGTGGGGAACATCTTCGTAAGCTTCTGCGTATTCTTTAAACTTTGTGAGATCATGATCAGTATATTGCAATCTTCGCAATTTGATGGTGATATCTCCAATTGTCTTGACCCCTGTGGGTACTGGTGCGACTGAAATAATTTACTTATCCTTTTTAGTGACCCACGGTGTGGGCGCCCCTGCCCGATGAGGCGGAACGTATTCTGTTAGCACGGGACCATCGTACCCTTCCTGCATATCTTCAACAACTGCGGATTCTCTTGGGACATCCTTATTTCTGGTGGATTCCCTAGTGACCTTCTTTGTCTCTCAACTGGAATCAGGGGGGCGAGTCACACTTCTTTTCCTCTTTTGTGGGATTGACGACATAACTTCGGGCTGCTCCTAAACAATTGGTGTGGGCTGGGGGCATTCGGTGCTGGTGCTAGACACATATACTTCCATCCAGCTCCGAGAATGTTTACAGTGGTTGGACCTATTTCCTTAGTGCCTGTTATATAGCGATTAATGGTGTGCAGGTGTTTCGAGGTCATTATTGCCAATCCCCATCAGGATTCTGCAAATCACGCACCTGTGCAGGGCAGTAACTTCTGGTGTCTTGGTTTTGGTGATATGTTATGTGGTATAACTGCAGTCTTTATTTCTTTAAATGCCGGATTGGACCATCGCCTAGTAGTGGGCACCGTATTTTCCTTGCTCATGGGATGGCTTCTTTTCATCATCATTTTTTTTAATATCCTTACGGCGGGTATCGCTAGGGCAACCCACCATCGTACGTTTGGTCGTTTTACTGCGAATATCTTTCGCAACTTCTGGTGGGTCACTGCTGGGTGCTTCAGGGTGTCATGTGTCTGCGGCTCTATAACGATTCGTTTGATTGTGGCTATGGTTGGTCATTGCTGAGTCCGTATTGGTGTGTTCTCCCGGGATTTCTGTGGTTGAGAAGTTATCAGTGCGATGATCGGCTCGTCCTGATAGTCCTCAATGGTCGTGAATTTTGGATTTTCCTCCGAACTAATGTTTATCCTCTTAGTTACTAAAGGTGGCTGAATTTTGTCGGTCGGTATGTCCGATATCGCATTGGCGTGATTGTGTTTGAAGTTGAGTGTCGTGGTGGTCCTGAGATCGTTGTCAGCTGGACTGGTGCTAAGTTCTTCGACTGCTATCTCCAGGACAACTGGCTCTATTTCAGCTGTGTGTTGTTTCGTGGTGGCCACCCTTCATGATGACCGTGTTATATGTGCATATCGTCGAAAGGATACTTCATGCAGCCTGTTTTGCCAGATTTCCAGGGCCTCATCCGGGTCAGAGAGTACTGAGCTAGTGCTGTGCCATTCTAAATCTCTATCCGTGGTAAGGTTGGGATAGTCCTCGGAGATGTTGTATAGATTCTCCCCTTCCGTCGATTCATCCTTGGTTGACTTAGTGTAGCATTGGCCTTCCGCCGGGTCCAAGGGTGCGACGACTCTTAATTCGTGGTTTTCAAAAGATATTATTCTTTTCTTAAAGTTAATGATGGCTTGATTTTCCAGGGCCCAGTCAATACCCAACAGTATTGGGTAGGGGCTAGTGTCATCCATAATTTCGATCACATCAAAGTCCGCATACGTTCGGATCCCTTCAATTTCAACCGGTAATTGACATATCCATCCAAGCGGAGTGACGTTGCTTTGGTTCGCCAATTGAAACTGTACTGGAGACCACGTCATCCGTGGCTTCCCCATCGTCTCCCATGTTTGTTTAGTCATGATGTTGGAATCCGATCCTAAGTCTAGGATAATGGAGTCGACATCAAACTCGCCAATTTGTGTCGACAACTGCATCTCTCGACCTGTTTTCCTCTTATGTATCCGATTGACTCATTGTTCTATTCGTGGCCCTCTTCATCATCGCAGTATATGAGCTATTTCTTCTAGTGCATCTGGATCTTTGGCTAAGGTTAGACAACTTTCTAAAAAATCCTCCAGGGTATTCGCCTTCTGCCAAGTATTTGTCGAATCAAATGTTGGTGGCATATTGTAGGTTTCTTCTTCGAAAGGGAACTGTCTCTGATTCCTTATTGCCTCTTGTGTTTTTAAGAAAACCTCCTTTTCAGCATCAACATCGAAAGTGACCTTTTTCCACTATGGTTGGGTTGGTCTAACGTTGGGGTATGCCTTATCGTTACCTGTTACCGCTCCTCCCATTGTTACTATGCCTACTGTCGCTGAGGAACTTCTGGCTTTCGTCGATATCCTTTGTACTGCGGATGGGGCATTCTGAATGTTTGGGCTCTGGGGTGGGTGTTTGGTTTTCCATTTCGCAATGAGCTGGCAGCAGTCCTCGACACTGTGTTCCGCAGTGCTACAATATGTACATTGCAATATAGGGTTCATACAGTCCCTCTGATAATGCCCCTGCTAACCACAATTATAACAGGTGATTGGGCCTTGTCCCCTACCAGCAGTTCCTCCCCAACCTCTTCCTCCTTGGAAGCCTCCACCGTAACCTCGACGCGGTGGTGCATATTGTTGGTACAGCTGTTGATACTGCTACGGTTCATATGGCGGCTGTTTGTACGACGGTGGGGGATACCGCGGGTGCCTATATTGCTCTTGGTCGTACTACTAGTTATACCGTGAATGCTGCTGCATCACCGATGGTTCCTCCCCTTTCATAAAGTATGCATTAGCCATTCGTTCTTGCAGTAGGTCATAGGACCTACAGTTCTTCTCATCATGTCCCACCGATCAGCAGAACTTACAATATAAGTTTGTTGGTTTCGACACCATCTTTTGTAAGTATACACATTCTTCGGGTCGGTGCCCTCTGGTCTGATATATAGTACACCATGGAATTTCCTCTTTTTGAAGGGGGTTTGGTGCCCCTGACTGCAAATACTCTCAAAACTCTGGACAATTGTCTTTGTGGTGTCCCTCATTCCTACATCTGGTACACCATATGTCTCCGCGATTCTCCTTGCCCTTCTTGATATCTTCTAACTGGAGTGTTAGACTGGCCAACTGTTCCTACACTCTGTCCATGCAAATCCCTGCATCACCAATTAGCGAAGCCTCCAATTTCATTGCGATTTCCAGTGCCTCTACTTGTGTCGCAAACTTTTGTTCCATCAGTGGTCCTCGTATATGTGGTACCAGTCCTGCAATAAACCACTCTTTATGTTGCAATTCATTTACCGGAAAACTCACTTTCGCTATCAGCGTCTTGTATCGCTGATCAAACTCCCATACTGATTCGTTCAGAAATTGCTTAATTTCCTTGAGTTCAGTGACATATTGCGATTGCGATTTTGTTTTTTTAAACTCGTTAATCATCGTAGCTCTAATCCCTGCCAACGTTCTCGCTGCTATTCATGTCAGAACTTTCACAAATTTCATGTACCAGTCTAGCGCACGGCCCCTTAACGTCGTCGCTAGCTGTCCCAATTTTGTTGCTTCATCCTAAACCTGCTTCACAGTCCAGACTGCCTCTAACACAAACCAATATTATTCGGGATCCTCCATCCTGTTTCCTTGAAATGTGGGCATCTTTGCATCATCTGCCATCCTAACGCTGCTAGTATTGTTGTGTACCGAAGCACTACTCTTAGCACTGAAAGTACGACAAATTCACGAATAGTTTTGGTTTCATCCTATAAAATTTGGAGTAGTGTGCGGGGTCGAAGGTACGTGGTAACTTATGACCTGACCTTGTTCTACCTCTAGGGTATCCTGGTCAACGTCTTCTTTGCAATGAGGGCGCTTCCTTCCTTGTGGTCTTATTTTGTGACTTTCTATCCCAGTCCTCTCAAGAGACTCTCTCTCAGTCCTCCTCTTCTTCTCAGGACGCCGGAATATCGCTCCACTCCTCAGAAGACCACACTCTTCGTTAGCTTCCCCTTCCAATTCGTCGTCACTCATGTCCATCTACCACATCTTTTCATCAGGCTCGCCTGTACGCAGTACCTTACCTTCACCCTCGCACACCGGGTCTTCTACTCATCAGCGGACATCCTTAATATACCTTTTTCACAGACCAACATTTTAATCCATAGCTTCAATGGTGACAAGAATCTGCCTCTTGGCTCCCTTAAGAAGGTTCTTTCAGCGTCGCTACATGATTTAATTGTATCTACCGCAAACTCAGTTATATACCTTGCAAGGATGCTGTCTACCCAAAAATCAATAGCTCATGATACCTTGTTATTGACCTGATTTAGCTGTCGCACCAATTATGGGGTCCAACACTCTGGTGCAGTCTTTTGGCAGTGGTTTTTGCGGTACGTCAGCTGTGCCAGCCACTCATGCAATACAACTGGAAATTCGCAGAAGAAAATTTCGTGGATATCTAAGTACACGTATCTTTGTAACCACTCAGTTGCTGTCTGTTTTGGGCCCCTCTTTTTACTTCCTGCGAATTCTTTTTCTCTTTTGTCGAACCACTCTTGGATCTCTGGCTTTGTCGGGTGCCATAGCATATCCCCTTTCTTTCACTTAGGGTCCCAGCAATGGAACCATTTGTTGACACAACTCTTCTCGACAGGGGTTCACACTGTCGTCAACAAATAACAACAGCCCTTACGCACTAGCCCGGAAAGGGGTTACCCTTCCAGCAATGTCTGCGAAGTAGACGATGTCTCACCCGAAGTGAATAAGGGTGCTGTAGGAACCAAGCTTCTGCAGTTGCGAAGGAGATGTGCACACATAGACCAGATATTTACACTAATTTCCACTATCTATTTAACCAATCGTTCGCATACATATCTATTTTAACACATAGTCGACCGCACATTCATATTAACCAATAACATGTATCAGCATAAATCAAGAGAGACAATTAGATAACCCATTACCACATAACAACTCAATTTATAACCAAACATCTTCATTCATCAACATCTGCGGAACAAACGTCGCAGAGAATAGTCAAGTCATTCCTTATCGCGGATACAACAGAGGTAAAAAAGATTACTCAAAACTCCTAAACTTCCCTGCCCTTAGGCTTACAATCTTGTTCTATTTATATATTTATCCCTTATTACAATCTGGTCCACATGACCGACTCAACTAATCTAATACTTCTTATATTTCCCCAAAACGTGGCGAAAGGTCCTTTTTCTGCAGGATGACCCTTTCGCATCTGTCGGCTTTCGCACTTCCAACGGATCTATCCCGTGCCAACATGCACAAATACGACTGAATCCCTTGATGAAATTCCTATAGAAAATGTCAAGTCCATGGATACTCCTTACTCCAGTCTCGCTTGTCGGTTAAGGCCAATCCAATATCGCCTTCACCTTTTCTGGGTCAATCACCAACCCTTTCCCCAAGATTACGAATCCCAAGTATACCAGTTCTTCCTTCATGAAGAAACACTTTTGCAGGTTCACCATCAACTTCTCTTCGTGCAACTTCTGCAATACCTGTCGAATGTGTCCCAAGTGTTCCGCCTTGGTTCGACCGAAAATCAGAATGTCGTCTAGATAGACTACGACAAAATTTCCCAAGAATGGTTTCAATACTTCATTCATCAATTGCACGAACCTACTGGTTGCATTAGTCAATCCAAATGGCATGACTAACCACTCATACATACCTTCCTTTGTATTGAATGCTATCTTCCATTCATCTCCTTCTCTAACCCGAATCTGGTGATAACCGCTCTTTAGGTCTATCTTTGTGAAGTATTGCACTCCACTCAAACAATCCATCAAGTTGTGCATTCTCGGCAATGGAAACCGATACTTGATCGTGATATTATTGATAGCTTTGCAGTCTATACACATTCTCCATTCTCCACCTTTCTTCGGCGCTAATACTGCTGGTACCGCGCACAGACTTAGACTCTCTTTGATCAACCCTCTGTCCAACAACTCCTGGACCTGTCGATTGAGTTCCTGACCTTCTGTCGTACTCATCCTATGCGGTGCCTTTTTTGGCAGACTCTACCTTGGAATCAAGTTGATTTGATGGGATATGATCCTTGTTGGCGGCAATCCCGTCGGTGTCTCATCGACCAATATGATGCGAAACTTGTCGAGCATCTTTTCGACTTCGACCAAAATTTTCTCCTCTTTCTCACTCTTGACACATGGTCCTTTCAGAATGATAGCATAACACCCCGACTCCTTTTCCTCTTCCGCAAGGAATTCTTTCACTGAACACATTAGCATGCGCTTCTCCCAAAATTTTCTCTCACCCTACCTACCATCGGCTTGCTCTTCCGGTTTCGGCTTAAGAGTCCTTTTCACGCCATTTTTCCACATTGTGACTGTGTTGGCTCAACCATCATAGATCATTTTCCGATCATATTGCCATGGTATTCCTAACAACAGATGGCACGCGTCCATTGGGATTACATTGCACAGTACACTGTCCTCTAACTTCCCAACCTTGAATTTGATTAGGAATTGTTTGGTCACCTTCACATGGTGTCCTTTCTGCAGCCACGAGATCTTTTATGGGTGTGGATGTTCTCGACATCTCAGCTTTTCTTTCTCGATCACCTATGTCGACACAAGATTCTTAGTACTTCCACCATCAACTATGGTCTTGCAAGCCATTTTTCGATCTGCACCCTCGTTCGAAAGATCGCCTTCCGTTGTGTCGGCTCTTGCTCGTCACATCTGTCGTCCAGAACTAGTGTCTTGCTGGATGTCATGGCCCAACTTTTATTCTTACCATCCCCACTGCTGTTGGATGCCGATTCTTCCCTCTCGTTGACTTGCTCATCTCTTCGATGTCTGGGTTTCGACTCCTCTGTAGAATGTAGGTTCTATGGGAATTCATATGCCTTGTGTCTCGCTCCACAACACTTGTAACAAATTATGGCTGGTCTGTTAGCTCCTTTTTTGTCGGATGGACCACTTCGACCATACGCACCTCGACCGCGGTTCTCATGACCATCACATCGATTCTCTCTCACTTTCTCCCTTGTCGATGTCCCTTCCGCATGTCGACTATCTTCGACAGTTTCCCTCCTTTAACCGCTACTTTGGCCTTTCACGGTAACAGTTCTCGCACCTCGACCAGTCATCCTACCTCTGGTCACTGTGGATTTCCTCAACAGTTTCTCTTTTGCCTTCAGACCTAACTGGTAGGATTCACCCATGACTATGAATCTAAACATGCTCAATTCATCCTGAATGACATACTTCAAGCCGTTCACATACCTAGTGATAGCTTCTTCTCCTTCATCGGTTTGCCCCGATCTTATCGACAATCTGTAGAATTCTTCCGTGTACTCCTTCACGGTCATCTCCTTTTGTCGAAAGTTCTGCAACTTCCTGAACAAGGAAATCACATAATCGTTCGGCAAGAACTTCCCTTTCAGCTTGGCGACCATCCTATCCCAAGACTTTATTTTCTCCTTGCCCTTCTTGAATTTGTCAGCCTGTACATTGTCCCACCACAATGAGGCATGACCCTTCAACCTCTGTCATGCAGTATTAACCCGCTTATGATCCTTGATCTGCTCTATGTCGAAGTATTTCTCCATCTCTCTGAACCAGTCGATCAAGTCTTCTGGATCTAAACTTCTCGAGTAGGTATGAACATCTATTTTTTCCCAACCTCTCATATCCGTCAGAAGCTTGATGAGCTTTTCCTTTGGTTCATCTTCCACTGCTTCCCATGGTTCCACTTCCTCTCCTTACTCGTCACTGTGGTCTAATGCATCAGGAATACAACCATGCCTTTGGCTCTCTTTGATCGCTGCGACTTCATTGGTCAAAGTTCACATCGTTCGGACGCATTCATCGAACATCTCATGATCAACTATGACTGCCACGCCACGCTCTCTTCGTCCTCGGACATTAACGCATCTGTGAGCCATTTTCAACCTCTACTGAAACTCTCACTCGTCCAATCGCAACCAGAATTCAACAAGTCGTGCACAACTTTACCCAACCTCAGTTGGAGTTGTTCAATGCACTTGCAGGCTCAATATCACTTGAAGTTCTTCTGTGCACAGGGATTCACTTCCCGCTCTGATATAGCTATCCTTCGGTTCTCAAGATACTATAGCTCTGATACCAACTGACGCTAGGTCACCCGTCGCAACAGGGTTCTTGCTTAACAATACACACAACACAACCACAATGTTTACACATACGAGATGCAAACAACATGCCAGAAGCTGGCTTATATTACTTACCTAAATTGGTTAGAATGCGAAAAAATTGTAAATACAAATAACTAACTATCTGTCGACCACGACGGTTACAATACATAAGTAAATGCAGTGTGCTCTCTCAGTGTGTCGACGTCACCCTCTCCTGGTTCGCTACTAAACTCTGAGCTATGGCTTGATCCCCTCTTCGGCTCTCCTTGACTCTCCAAAATTCCAAGTCTCCTTCAACTGATCCAACTCCTCAGTCTTCTACTCTGCTCCTGCTGTTCCCGAGACCACTACTATCCTTGAGACACGCTTCGTCTGTCAGTCGATCCTTCCGCGATCCTGCAGACTTGCAACTTTCAGTGCCCTGACCGTGCTGCATAGCCTCCACCTGTGGTGACATCTGTCATGCCTTCAACCACCTGCAATAACTGCCATTAACTTCCTTAGCAACCCCGAATTGTTTCCAAGTACGTTCCTTGACTTCTATGCTTCCTCTGACATGCTACAGTAAACCATCCTGTTGGCCATACTGTCCTCCATCAGCTTCGACGCACCTGTTGGCTTTCACTCTGTGCTTAGGCTTCTCCAGTCTGCCCCTTCCTCCTCGCTTGGCTTATGCCCAAAACTTGTCGACGTCGCGGTTCGACAACATGTCGACCTTTCCATGACTTTGCGGCGACTTGTCGCCTATCGACATCTACATGTTGAGCTATCGACTGTCGTCTATCGACACTGACATGTCGACTCTCAACCTCTTCACTCTTGTCGATTGCTTTGACAACTTCTAATCGACTTATTGACTTCGACAAGTCAATCTGCTTCACGCACCAGCGGTCGTCAACACTCCCTCTAGTTGGCTCCTTTCTGTCGATCAACTTCGACTGATCTGCCTAGGCTCCGATTCTCCTACATCACAATGAGAGTGTTCCAAATATATAGAGAACCTAAAGGCACATATGGTGACCATCCATGAAACGATGCGTCCCTTAAACAATTGATAACTATTTTTTATTACTATTATTTATGATTATTAATACTTAATATTATATATATTTTGTATGTTACATTTCCTTCCTCTTAAAAAATGCTTTGTCCTCAAAGCATATTGATGAAGAAGGTTTACGTATTTACTCTTGCTTGTAATGTCGTCACATCATTCTATGTTCTGTCATAGTTGATGATACGAGATGATATGAACCTTTGAGTGTTGAACAAAATGTTTGAAACGTAAAAGGATTGGTCCATCCTAATTCATTTTTTTGTAGAATGTTGCACTTCCACAATGAATTGTTATCATAAGATTTATTTTCACTCATATCAATATTTTTTGTTTATTTGATCCCGACTTAAGGAATATTGATACTCTGATTGTTTAAGATACCTGCTTTTATGATTTGGATGCTGATAAGGAGTTCTTATAACTTTATTTTCCCTTATCATGCTTGCAGTCTTTTCTAGGTTAACTTCGAAATATGGTTTTCTTCACGCCTTGATGTTGTTTGGTTAATTGATAAACTTCAATGAGTGCATGTGCTTGGAGTTCCCATCGTTTGTACTCCAACATTCATATATATATGTTCTTCAATTGGATTTACATATTTTTGAGTTGTGATGTGGATTGGATTATATTTGTTCCTTTTTCCACAACTTGGATTTTATTTCATGAGGGTTTTGATGCCTCTTTCTATATTTGTCTAACTTATTTTCCAACAACTTTTTATCATTCTTAAGGGTGAAATAGCGAAGTTGGAATACACTTTCTTGAGAAAGGGGTGAATTGTGATTGTAATTTTCAATTTCTTGCTCGAGAAAAAAGTCAAAATTTTTTCTCACCTGAGAGTTTTTAAAATTCTTTCCCAAGAGTTAAAAAATTTCTCATCCGAGAGTTTGGTCAGGTTTACATTGGTTTAAAAAATTTGTCAACTGAGAGTTTAAAGTTTTCTTGCCTGAGTGTTTTCCCACACTCCCCAAATGAAATCTTGGCCAGAACTCTCAGATGAGAAATCATATTCTTTCTAAACTCTCGTCCGAGAGACGATTTTATATATATAAACCAAAAATTGACTTCCCCCACCATATCACTGCATTGGGTCGCACTCGACAAACAACACCCATGAAAAAAACAATGCACTAGGTTGCAATACACCCACGAAAAAGACACTGCACTGGGACACACACTGCAATAGATGCAAGATCACCTTTGAAACGAAATTCCAATGGCCCACAAGATCATCCATTGGCATTTGTCTTTATTGTATTCAACAAGAATGTGGTCAATTCTTCACCAGCACTCGGTAGCACTGAGTATGTAACCATTTCTTGAAGTGATCTTGTGAATGGGTGTGAATTTATCTTTGATGGCTATGAATTGATGTTATTCCTTTACCTTGGTTAAATAAATACCACTAGCAATAGCAAACCCTAGGCTAATGGACCAACTGTGTACACTAGTCCCATCACTATCTCCATGAAAAGGTACTGCTCATAACATCACAATACGTCTCCATTTAAAAAAAAAGGAAGATGCCTAAAACCTTATCAAAAGAAAAATTGGCAGATACAAATTACAATTACAATTTAGTTTATCATTCAATAAAAAACATGTCTTCAGGGAGATAGAGCGTTATCTCCTGTATCTTATGATATTAATCCAAAACCCGTTTTGCTAAGTTACTTTTTTGTTGAATTCTCTGTAATTTATTTAACATCTTTTAAGTTGATTTTATGGTTTGAAAATTTCCCACTTAATCATTAGTTTGCAGTCTCTGCATCCCTAAGAATCTTCTTAATTTCTTTTTTAGAATAAATCCAATAGTCTATAATCTCCCTTTAGTTCTACCCAGTTGTTTGTACTTCTACCAAACATAATTCCAAATTGGAGCAATGATTTTCAACATCTTACTCCATGTTTATGCATGATATTTCTCAAAATTTCATGCTATCTTAGTTTGATTTTGGATTTTATCTTTGGAATGCCTTCATAAAATATTCTTACCTTATGGAACTCTTGGTTAGGACTGGAGTTTTCTTTTAAGAAAATGATTCTCTTTCTCTCCCACCAGCTTTTGTAACTTTACCAAATTCATTTTTTGTCTTGTGAATATTTTAGTTTGGCATTCAATAATCCATTTTGTATTGTCATTATTGGAGGATCCATGTTTCTTAAATTAAATCCATAACTTTCCAAATTCCGTTTACAAATGATTCTATGTCAATATTTTATTTATAGAGTCTTTTATGTTTGGTACAACTTTTGATTTTTAAATTTCAATTGACCAGTTTTCCTTTCTTCATGTATCTACAAGGAGAAATCGATGAATAACCCAATTTTGATGGATAGCATTGTCCTATGGTCTATTACCACCTTCCTTTCTAACATACTCACATACATCAACATTTTTTATGCTTTACAATTCTTCTAAAATCATTTCCTACTTCTAGACAGGTGTCCCTATGCAAAAAAAACTAATTTTACTATGTGGGGTTTATTTTTACTTTAAAATATATGTGATTTTTTTGGGAGAGTGCAAACCATCATAATAATTAAAGAGATTAAAAATTATTTATATTTTTAAAATAATTTTTAAATATGGACACGATTTTTTTTAATAAATATTAAATCTACATATAGTTATATTTAATTTTAATTCATATTAGCTATTTACTCTTTTACACTATTAATGTTGGTTTACCATCTCCTCCTGGAGGAATTATGTTTTCAATCAAATTTTTTCCCTCGTTCTTTGCATAGGTTGAGTCACATTGCATTATGATGTGCTCTTTCTGGAAACAAATGTTCATACAACCTCGTTGATTTATAAGTTGACCACAAGCTTATAAATCAAGATTATTTGTCATCCCATCTTATTGACCAAAATCTTATTATAAGATGATTTCATTTTTGTCATTAAATTGGAATATCATCAACCACCTAACAAGCATCTATTGGATGGGTAATGCATATATCCCTATAGTGATGCATCCCTTGGATGGGTAACTCCATTCAAATTTAGTGTTGGCTACCTTAGAATGCCAATCGATTTTTTGTTCTACCAAAATCGATTAGTATTCAATCTTCAAGGGAATCAAACTCTCATCCATGAACCATTGGGTTCTAAAATTTATACAAGGATTGGCGTAATGTGGGATTTATACATTATGTAAGGCTTGATACAAAGACATGATATTGTAGTTGTGAACTCAATTTCAAGACGCTACAAGATAGAATTCATTGTCCTTTGTGTATCCTTTTCATTACCTTGTGTAATTTTTGATGAATAGTCTTGATAAGAATCATAACCAAACATTTATTTCAAATCCATTGATAGGATATTCCTCCCCAAAATATCAACTGGACTTTGTTATGTTCTTCTTTCACCACTATGTGCATATGTCTGTTAGTTTTTCAGAATTTTCAATCTGATCTAAGATCTTAATTGAGAGAATATGATGTAGAACATATCTACAGCATATCTATAGCATATCAATCATGGACACAATAATGCAAGCACACAAGAGACACAGAGTTTCACCGGGGAAAACCAAGAAGGTGAAAATCCCTGCAACTTCCTCAAAAATAGAAAGAGCAATGATACAACCAAAGTACAAGAGATAGTCTTCTCCTAGCAGCTGATCCTCCTCCTCACATGTGCGCCACTTTCCAAGTGATGGAAGAGTGAGTAATGAGATGATAAAATAGAGATCTCCCGATCTCTATTTATACTTGTCTTGTCCTGCCCAATAAACCAGTGGGGCTGACTTGTCTAACTTAGCCTAATAACCCATGGTTATATTAATCCAGGATGACCCCACACTTGGTGGTATAATAACCCATTTACCCACATGACTCATACAGGGTCGACCCCATCAAGGTGGTCTAATAACCCATCGACAAGTTACAACACTTGCGACACTTGTCAATACAAATGACGACACTTCCATATAGAGGAATAATAACATCTCTATAGGAGTTCAATATACATAGGTGAAATACATTCCGAAGTTACATATACATCAACAATGTCCTCTACTATCATACTACCATAAAATAGAGCTACTTGGTTGGTTGTTAGTTGTTATGGAGTTTTAAATAACTCTTCCAAATAAACTCATTACATGAATCTGTATCTCTAAGAAGTAATTTCCTTGCAATATTGAAGAAACAAAATGAATAGGAACTTCCCTCAATATAAGAAGAACTATATCACTTATTTAATTTCAAAGCTAATATTTTCTATAGTTCCATTGTGTGGTTCCTAAGATGAAGTTCTAGATGAATCCTCCAATACTTGGCTTCTTGATGTTTAGTTTACTTGCAATGGTAGAAAAAATTCTAGTTAATATGTGAGCTACTTAGAATTCTCCTTTTCCCTTTGTTCCTATGAATTTGTTGTTATCATAGGGAAATTTCCTTCCATGCTTTCCTTGGAATAATTTGGGATTATGGCACGTGTCTTTTTTCTTTTAGTTGAAATCCTCAACATGGCCTTTCTTCCCACATAATAAAAATGCATGGTAATTTCGATAGATGAAATCTTGATGGCTCACTTCTCGTAGGAATAAGAAAAAAGGGACGAATTTCTTGGTGCTTACTTTGTATTATTTATCTTCTTGTTACAACTGATTGGCTTGCTTGGTCCTCCAAGTGCCCGTGTAGAGGAATTCATTGATCTTTCCTCATAACTTCTCTTCTCCAATAGACCACAAGAAAGATTGGGTAGTTGTGTGCTACCATCTTCATTTAATGTTGTCCTTTAGTTTGCTAAAAAGGTGAGATTTTATACATATTTTGCTTTCACAAAAGTTTCATTGGTGGACATGGCCTCTCCCAGCACAAATATTTCAAGAGGTGGACTATATGGTTCAACGTTTCTATACTCACAACATATCGCAATGTTTTGACATTTTGAGCATTCTCTTTTTTCTTATGTGATTCCAAACCCAATCATTGATGTTAACCTTAACTTCAATTACATTGGAGTTTATAATCCCTTAGCTTCTCTTTCCTATCCCTAAGCCACTTAGTGCATTCATCTCATTATCATGGAGCCTATGTTGTGGGCATGATCTTAAAGGATATCAAATATCTCTTCTAAAATAGATTTAGAAAGTTCCTATGAAGGTAAGTTTACCATACTTGTCTCAGTCATGGTGTTTTCTTACACAATAACAATGGAAGGTGCCTGTTCTTTCTTGGTCTCGTTGTCAACTACTAGTAACATGGAAAATCCCTCCTCCTTCACTACCTAATCTTGGTACAAATTATCCATCATTTGATTAATCCTACATTCCTACTCATGATCTGACTGTGTTACATTCTCTCCTCATAAAAAAATTGATCTTTTCTCTTCTTCCAATATGTCATAGCATTGATGAGAGAGTCATCACATTCGATTTACGACTCCTTTAACAAAGGAAACTAATTTCTAGAATGCTCAGGGTCTTCTTCCAAGTCTCTTATTCTCTTGTTAAACATTAGTATTTCCCCCTTCAAATGTTGATACTCCTCTTGAATCTACACATTAATGGATCTCATGTATTCCAATCATTATCATCTTAATGATTTGCCCACATTATTTTTTCTCTCTTACTCATGTTTGTAGCTTCTTTAAGATCATGCATTCAACAACTTTGATACCATATGATCCCTAAATGGTATGCTTATGGCTCGTCTATACCATACTTGGATACTCAATTACTCTTTTAATTTGTGGAAATCGCTTAATCTTTTACACTTTGTTAATGTTGGTTAATCAAGTTGTCCTATGTATGATTGTGATCAATATGATATATATGTTTTATCAATTTCTACAAATTATTTTAATGGTTTGGGAGAAAATTTATTGCAATAAGCAATAAAAACAATCACATCAATGAACACAAGGATTATCCTTGAAACCCAAATGGGAAAACTAAAATCAACATAGTCTCTCTTGGCTCTATAAAATCTAATGCATGCTTAGCTAGAGCACTTTTCTCCTTATTTAATGACTTGAATCTATACAGAAGGTTAAATTTACCTCCTATATATTCTTACCACCAATGAGGAAATCATAATGTTTCCTTGAGATTCCTAGTTACATAGTACTTGGAACCGAGCTCTTTGAACAATCTGCCTCCTATCTTCTTCTCTAGAACATGGCTCTTGACTTTGGATTTTGGCTATAGCTCTAAATTTGGATCTAGACTTTATGATGCTTTCTAGAATATATCCGTCCATCAGTTAAAGGATTATGCTCATTGGAATTTTTACTTGTATTCTATCCCTCAAATATTGTCATTGTGTGTTTCATGTGAGCTTCTCTATCCACCCAAATCTGATTTTCATGTCCTTTGTAAAGCAACCACAGGTGCAAACTGTTGCTTACAAAGTATCCCTGCAACTTTTGCAAGAAATCCTTGTTCAACAAACCATAATACTTTGGAATGTCGACAAAAAATATGTCAATGATTTGAAAAACTAAGTTGAAGATAATCTTATAATTACATTTTTTATCTTGGCAATGAACTTCGCATGCAACATATCTAGTTGATGATTCTAGTTTCATTTAGTTAAAAAACCATTGATTCTATTACATCATCCAACTTGTTTGAGATACTCATGGATCTATATGTATTAAGCCCTCAGGGTTTGTTTTAATATATACAATGACATAGTAGGTGTTGCATAAGTATATCCACGAGGCATTACTTTGAATGATGTATTACACTTTTAATTAGTTCCTTAGTAAAAGAGATTTATTTCTTTCATGTTTACAAGATTTATTTCTTTCATGTTTTCTAATGCTTTATTTCTTTCATGTTTACAAGATTTATTTCTTTCATGTTTTCTAATGCTTTATTTCTTTCATGGTCGCCTATGCTTTGTTTTCTTTGTGTATAGAAACAATAGAATCAGACAACCCTGCCAATGTCCCTCCAGAGACCTCTCCATGAGTGAAGGGAGATCATGTTTGTTTGACTATTAGTTCACGTTTTAAAGTAGGTTAAATTAACTTATTGTTTATTGTGAAAACATGTTTAATGTGGAAAAGTATTGTTGTCAATAAGTACACGTAGCTAAATGATTCATGTGTCGAGATGTCTCTCATCACAAACAAATCGACTTGACCTCTCTACATCTACTGGCAGTGTTTCCCACACCAATAAATGCGATTCCGAGGGGTCTGTTAGATGTGGTACATGTATGGATTCGATTGTTAGTTAACATGTTCAAGTATACATTATACATAATGTTGAGAATGTGAAACAAATATTCTTTGAAATGTGTTTAATGTGAAAAAACATGGCTTTCCACAGATGCATGTGTTGGACTTCAGGTTGGCTCTATTCCTTCGGAGCCATGCATGCCTTTAATGTTCTCTTCTATTACTCCACTAGTGACAACCAACACATCGTTTATTAGAGTTCATATAGGTAAAATCTGAACATAAATCTTGTTTGATGTATGTTTAATGTGAAAACATATGGTGTAACTCATACTTGTGTGATTATGATTTACATGTTCAAAATCTTCTTTAACACATGTGTTTAATGTGAAAAAACATGGCCGTCCACAGCTTGCATGTGATGGAATTCAAGTTTCCTTTGTTTCTTCTGAGCCACACATGCCTTTAGTGTCTTATTCTACTACTACACCTATGACAAACAACACATTGTTTGAAAGAGTCCGTATAGGTAAAATTTTAACATAAATATTGTTTGATATATGTTTAATGTGAAAACTTATTATGACTCATGTGTAATTTACAATTTACATGTTCATAATATTCTTTAACATGTGTTTAATGTGAAAAACATCATTATCCACATGTGCATAAGATATATTTCATGTTGTATCTATTGCTTTGGAGCCACACACACGTTTATTGTCTTATTCTAATACTACCCCTTCGACAAGCAACCCATTGTCTGATAGAGTTGGTACAGGTAAAATCTGAACAAAAATCTTGTTTGAATGTTTAATGTAAAAACTTATCATTTGTCTCATAATTGAGTGATTAACAAATTAATGTTTTGTACAGGGGCTAGTAAAGACTCTGCTTCCTCATAAGGGGACAATTCTACTCCGAGAAGTAGAGAAGATGATATAATTTTTTCGGGAAGTATTTTTTAATGAACACATATTTTTTAGATATGAATTTTCCTTGGAAATTATTTACATTTGACTATGTGCACATGTAACATGGTACCGATTTTGGTGGTCCCCCTCCTTCAATACCTCCTAAGAGGAGGAGACATCGCATGGTGCAACAGTTTGCGTGAAATCTAAGCTATGTGTTAGATTTTGAGCACTAATTCAATATGATCTAGGATCTTATCTGAGAGAATAACAAGCACAGTATATCAATCACAAGAGACAATCACAAGAGACAATAGACACAGAGTTTCCTTGGGGAAAACCAAGAAGGTGAAAAACCCCAATAAATTCCTCGGAGATAGATAGAGCAATGATACAATAACCCAAGCATAAGAGATAGACTCCTAGCAGCTTCTCCTCCTCCACTAGTGCACATCACTCAATGAGAGAGATAGATGAATAAGTGAATGATCAAATAGAGTGACACCATCACTCTATTTATACACAACTTGACTTGTCTTTTAACTCTAACTAGGTCGGCCCCAACTTAACCAGCTAACATAATACTAACATAATACTAATCGTCATCGTCACTACTACTATCTCAATCAATCTCCAATCTACTCATCTTAGGAAGTTCTACAGAGCCAACCCTTTTTCATGCTTGTTGTAGGCCTAGCCTCCATGTAGGTCTTCATCATCTCTTTGAGCAAGCCACCAAGTAAGTACACCTCAGGACTGATTACACTGCCTCTGCAAAACCTGCAAGATCTCTCAGGACCGATTACACTGCCTCTGCAAAACCTACAAGATCTCTCAGGACTGATTACACTGCCTCTGCCTCCATGTAGGTCTTCATCATCTCTTCGAGCAAGCCATCAAGTAAGTACACCTTAGGACTGATTACATTGCCTCTGAAAAACCTGCAAGAGTATCTCAGGACTGATTATATGCCTCTGCAAAACCTGTGTACCATACTGTCACCTCATCATCTTCAGATCACCTCATAGTTCACAGAGCACAACCCAGATGCACATCACACAACACTTACACTCACTGGCATGGGAAGACACACCTCAACCATCCGTGAAAGGATCAACACTTATATCTACGCCATGGGAAGACACACTTCAAACATGAAAGAATGGAATCGCACTTATATCCATATCCATGGGAAGACACACTTCAACCATGCTAGGAATGGCACAACACTTATATCGCAGCCATGGGAAGACACACTTCAACCATGCTCGAATGGCACAACACTTATATTGAAGCCATGGTAAGACACACTTCAACCATGCTCGAATGGCACAACTCTTACATCAACGACCATGGGAAGACACACTTCAACCATGTCAGAATGGCCCCAGCTCTTATATCTGCACCATGGGAGGACACACCTACCACCATGTGAGAATGGCTCATGTGCATCTGTGTCTTCTGACTCATCACTTCCCCTTGGAAGGAATCTTGATCTGAAGTACACCAAGCCTCTCTCTGAAGTACTCACACTTCACTCTGGCTAATGGATTGGTCAACACATTGGCTATCTGCTCATCCGTCCCAACATACAGAAGCTTCACTACTCCTCTCTGCACCATATCCCTGATATAGTGGAACTTGATCTCAATATGCTTCGACTTGTCATGGAACACTGGGTTCTCTGACAACTTCACACAACTCTGGTTGTCGCAATATATACAAGTAGCACTCAACTAGAGATCAAACAAGTCAGACAGTAGCTTCCTAATCCATACTGCTTCATAACTAGCCGAACAAGCTACGACATGCTCTGCTTCGGCTGTACTCAGTGCCACACAAGACTGCTTCCTGCTAAACCAAGAGATCATATCGGATCCCATACTGAAGCAGCACCCCGAAGTGCTCTTCCGATCAATGGACCTGCCTACCCAATCGAAATCAACATAACCCTCCAGGTTAAACTTCTGATTTGCATAATACTTTATCCCATAGTCAACTATACCCTTCAGGTACCTTAGAATATGCTTTGCAGCTATCAGGTGAACATGTATCGGATCTATTAGATACTGGCTCAAGGTGTTCACCACAAAGCAGATGTCTGGTCTCGTATTTGTCAGGTACATCTTCTGCAGCACTTGAACAACTACAACAATATCATCATCTGGATCCTCACGATCAACATCATCATCATCTCATGATCATTAGCATCATCATCTAGATCATCACGATTAGCAGCATCGTCATCTAGATCATCACGATCAATAGCATCGTCATCACACGATCATCAGCATCTAGATCATCTTGATCTACAACATCTGGATCATCTCGATCTATAGCATCTGGATCATCTCGATCTACAACATCTGGATCATCTTGATCTACAACATCTGGATCATCTCGATCTACAACATCTAGATCATCTCGATCTACAACATCTGGATCATCTCAATCTAGAGCATCTGGATCATCTCGATCTACAGCATCTGGATCATCTCGATCTATAGCATCTGGATCATCTCAATCTACAACATCTAGATCATCTCGATCTACAACATCTGGATCATCTCGATCTACATCATCTGGATCATCATCTTGATCTACAGAATCTGGATCATCATCGTAGCATACTCTGTAATACACACGATCATATTACAGGATGATCAATCACGCTCTCTTTAGGACATAGGTCCATGGATGATACAATCCAGATCAAGTTCCAGGATGATCAATCCTTATCAGTTTAAGACATCTCACCATGTCCAGGGACGATGCAATCCCGATCAACTTCCAGAAGGATCATTCCTTATCACTTTAAGACATGTCACCATGTCTAGGGACGATGCAATCCCGATCAACTTCCAGGAGGATCATTCCTTATCACTTTAAGACATCTCACAATGTCTAGGGATGATGCAATCCCAATCACGTACCTTTTGAACCAAAGGTTCATAGACGATGCAGTCCTCTCACGTACCTTTTGAACCAATGTTCACGGACGATGCAGTCCTCTCATGTACCTTTTGAACCAAAGGTTCACGGACGATGCAGTGCTCTCACGTACCTTTTGAACCAATGTTCACGGACGATGCAGTCCTCTCACGTACCTTTTGAACCAATGTTCATGGATGATGCAGTCCTATCACGTACCTTTTGAACCAAAGGTTCATGGATGATGCAGTCCTCTCACGTACCTTTTGAACCAATGTTCATGGACGATGCAGTCCTATCACGTACCTTTTGAACCGAGGTCCAGGGACGATGCAGTCCTATCACGTACCTTTTGAACCGAGGTCTAGGGACGATGCAGTCCTATCATGTACCTTTTGAACCGAGGTCCAAGGACGATCTAGTCCTATCATTCAATTCTCGGAGACCTATGTCTATGGCTCAATTCAAGGGACAAAACATCCAGGGACATCTAATCCCATCCTTTCCACTAGGGATTTCATTCTTGGAGACATCATGTCTATGGCTCAATTCAAGGGACCAAAAATCGAGGAACGATCCAATCCCATCCTGTCCACTAGGGACTTCATTCTCGGATAGATCATGTCTACGGCTCAATTCAAGGGACCAAAAATCCAGGGATGATCCTATCCCATCATGTCCACTAGGGACTTCATTCTCGGAGACATCATGTGTACGGCTCAATTCAAGGGACCGAAGTCCGGGGATGATACAATCCCCACTTGTCGACTAAGGACTTCATTCTCGGAGACATATGTCTATGGATCCTTTTATAACATGTGTTCAAGGATGATGAAATCCCTCTTCTTTCTCAGAGACATATGTCTACGGATCCTTTTAGAACATGTGTTGAAGGATGATGTAATCCCCTTGTCAACTTAGACCCTGTCTAAGAACCATCCACCAAACTCTCTATTGGCATCATCAATATAGGTATCCTCATCAATGCATGTAAGCATATCATCGATACATGTATCCTCATCATCGACTTCACTGTCGATGCGGGCAATCTGATCATCAGTGTCTACATCACTCCCCCTTTCGAGGAGGGTCCTTCTGAACTACACCAAGCTTGTCTTTGAAATACTCAAACTTTACTTGAGCTAGAGGTTTGGTTAGTACATCGGTAACTTGTTACAAATTCAAACTTTATAGTTCCTTTCTGCACCATATCTTGTATATAGAAATGTCAGATCTCTATGTACTTTGACTTATCATGGAACACTGGATTCTCTGCCATCATGATACAGTTCTGTTTGTCACATAGGATCACAGTTGGGTCTATCTCTAAGTCAAATAATCCCGATAATAGTTTCTAAATCCATACTGCATCACAACTAGCAAAGCAAGCAGCTGTATATTCCTCTTCGGTTGTGCTGATAGCCACACTAGACTGCTTCCTACTAAACCACAAGATCATGGCAAATCAAAGATAATAACATCCGCTCTATGTGCTATTCTTGTTTGATACACTTCCTACCCAATCAACATCTGAGTAGCCATACAATCTGAAGTCATAATCTCCAAAATAATATAGACCAAAGTCTATCGTACCCTTCAGGTACCTCATCACATGCTTTGCAGCTATCAGGTGAACTCATCTAGGTTCCACTAGATATTGTCGCAAGGTGTTTCACAGCGAAGCATATATCCCGCCTGGTATACGTCAGATACATCAATGACCCAATAATCTGTCTGTACAGAGTTACATCCACTAACTCTGATGAGTCATCAGCTAATAGCTTCAAGTTGGAACCCATGAGAGTGGCCATGGCTTCACATTCCAACATATCAATTCTTCTCAAGATTTCCACAGCATACTTTCCCGGGATGAGAAAGATTCCTTCTGAGCCTTGCCATACTTCCATACCTAGGAAGTAAGAGATCTTTCATTTTAATTTCTGTTTGTAAAAATAGATCATCCACATACAGTTATAGTATGACATGTTCATCATTCGTAACGGATCAACTTTACTTTTGGTAAAGCCCAAGCTTATCAAGAAACTGTCAATTCTCCCTTTGTGACTAAACATCATTCACACTCTGCATTGAGTGATCTTCTGCATATCTATCTGTGCCATCTCTCGTCAGATGGGTCTACTGATATGAGCCTCAATATCATTCGAACTCTGTGGTGAGTTCCTTCTTGCATCCATGTCATCTGTGTATAGAAACCATATTCAACCTTGTAGCAAAGGTTGAGATCCACATCACCCATGGTGATCATTAAGCTCATCAATTGACTATCGATCCTGGGTACCCGTACAGAGCTTTCTTCAATTGAATCCTTGATTCACACTTCTTCTTCAATTACATCATTAAGATAATGGTCTTATCTAGCCACTTGGAGCAAACATCTCATCATGATTCTCTTCCTCTTTCTAAGAGAATCTTCTAGCCACGAGCCTTCTATAGTATGTTTCATTTGTAAATATTTTTGTTGAACATCCATCAGTTGTTCGGTGTTGATCATTCATCATGATCTTTCCTACAAATCAAAATTAAGTACATGATTAGTAATACTTCATAATCATCAAATCATGTTGACATGATAACCTATTATGCATACATATATGATTTACATAGTTATGCTACTATCTTGACTAATACTTTGGCACAACACTTTTCCATATCTTGTATGCATACAATGGCTATCTAGATGCCTTCCATCTCTACCAGAACATACTATCGAGAGTGTGCACAGCTCTTAGCATGTCAGCAAAGAGCTTTCATTCTAGACAAGCAACAATGGAATGTTTGTCCAACTTATCAATCATATGCATATTAGTAGTATACTGTTCAATGCTATATGAATGTTTACACTCAGCATGATATATTTTAGGAATAGAAATATGCATACAACTATTAAAAGCAATATCATTTATTTTTTATTTTTTTCAAATAACAATTCAAATACTTATCTTTTATGTTTGTGTGGTTGCCTCCCGCTTGATCTTCTATATGTCTTTTGAACATCTACTCATTTTGTACCATTGTGCATGCTCAAGTGTGCACTAGTGTCATCCTCATGATCTGGATTAGTATACTTGCTTAGTTATGTCTAACATACCTAAACAATATCTTCTTTGTTCTCTTTAATGATTTACAGATTCTGTGCTAGAACCTTCATATCTCATAGGTTAAGCATAATAGAACAAAATCATACATACCTCGTAAGTAGAACTTCTATGTGATCAAAGATTATGGATGAGTCTCTGTCATGGTCATGGAACTTGATTTGTCTTTCGTGATGTACTTGTGTCTTGTTAGCAGACAACATCAATCTCATACAACACCACAGTGCATTAGTACAATCATATAGCCCTAATCAATGAATGTCTTTGTGACATATCCAAATAAAACGAGTTAATAAATTTGGTAAAATTTTAAAAACAATTCTTCCATTATATAATTAACGAAATAAATGTATTGCCATAACGTCAATGGTCTCTGCAAAGAAATGTACTTGTGGGAGGGATAACAGTCCGACATGCTTCCGTAAGTAAAACGACAAAACGAAATGATTATTATACACCCATGTTACACAGCATAGGCCGAACAATGATATATTTTAAATAGCAACCATAATCAATTACCAAGAATTTCATTGGACACAAAATAACCATATACATAACAACATCACCATTAAAATCATACATATGAACGAGACAAGATATACCGTGGTTCACCCCATCCTTGGGCTACGTCCACAAAACCGTCATATCTTTATTCATCAATAAATAAGGATTCTGCGAGGCAACTTTTACAATCTTTGCATTTTCACTTTCTCTGGGTATCCTATCAACCAGATTTAAAAGCGTTTTTTAAAAGCAACTTGAACATGGATGAATTACCATATCCTTTCCTCACTAAGCATTCTAGTTAACATAACACTTTCTTTAGCAATACAATCATAATATAAGGGGCTTCAACCCTTATACTATCCCCTCCAATGCGTACTATGTAAGTCAAGTTGAAGCTTTCTATAATAACAATAAAATCTATGACCCTTTATCGATTATAAAATTCACTTTAACTTAAGGATTAGTACAAGGGTTTTAACCTCTTCACCCCTTTCACATAAAATACTTACAGGTCGAATCCTCTTAAATATTTCACCTATCGACCAGAAATACTTAATGAAAACTGATTACCATCAGAAGAACAAAAATAGAATCTGCCTACTTAACAACAGCACAAAACATTCCTTTCCAAAAATGTGAGCTCTAGGATCAGTTCTCACTGGGGAGGGATCACCCTGATTTATTCATATATAAAAAAAAATACATAACCTCACACAAACAACTATGAATAACCGGGTTCAAGGTTCGATTCGTCAATTGATTTATAAGTATATATATATCAATTTATAAATGAAGGTACTGCCCAAATCGCACAGGGAGAGTTCATACTAATGTATCTACAATATTTACTGGGGTAGTTCCAGATCGCATCATTATGATCTCAACATATATATATAAACCTATATATATACTTTAGTGTGCTGTCCAAATCGCATAGGCAGAATGTATAAATATGTAACTACAATATTTTAAGGAATACTGGGGGTTTATCCCTAGACAATGATCTAGAGAAGAGACTTTGATACGAAAACAGAGCTATCGTTCCCTCTAGGTATAAGCAAATATAAGAGACCACAGTTTCACACATTAGCAACCAATGGAAAGTTACAACTGAAATCGAGATCTCAGATAGGCATCTGCGGTCTCCCTTTGATATTCAACATATTACGGAACTATCATTTAACTAGCATAAGCAATAGAATGGAATTCACAAGTTTCACAAAGACAACCGAGATCCTGAGGCCGGGGTCTAGATTTTTCGAACAACTACGATTTCCCATCAATATTCAACATAAAACAGAACTATCATAGATATGATTTCAGTACAGTAAAGACAAGGAAAGGGACCTACGATTTCCACCTACCACAATCCGCTGGAAGAAATATGATTTTGCCATAGTAAAGGACGGAGATCTGTGTTCTCAGTCTAGCAACCATCATCTGGAAAATAAATACGAGATCAATGTGGTAATAAAAAAAATAAGAGATCTACGACCTCTACCTATCACAAACCGCTGGAAGAATTATGATTTTGCCACAGTAAAGGACGGAGATCTGTGATCTCAGTCTAGCAACAATCATCTGGAAGCGTGGTAATAAAAAAATAAGAGATCTACGACCTCTACCTATCACAAACCGCTGGAAGAAATATGATTTTGCCACAGTAAAGGACGGAGATCTGTGATCTCAGTCTAGCAACAATCATCTGGAAAATAAATACGAAATCAGCGTGGTAATAAAAAAAAAGAGATCTACGACCTCTACCTATCACAAACCGCTGGAAGAAATATGATTTTTCCCCAGTATCTGCGCTTTCAATTTTCCAAAAATGCAGAGAACAACAAACCCACGACTTCAATCTCTGCAGAAATCGACCTACATTATCAGTTCAGTAATTATGCATAGAAGAACAACCTACGACTTCGATCTCAACATGAAATCGATCTAGACTATCAGTTCACTAAAATGCATAGAGCAACAACCACGATTCAATCTCAGCGTACATTACTGATCCATCGTTTCTTCCAAGAATAAACAAAGCAAGAACACCACGATTACCAAACAATAACCCAGATCCAAAGATCGGAGACCGGCGATTTCACTTCAGCGTACATTACTGATCCATCATTTTCTTCCAAGAATAAACAAAGCAAGAACACCACAGTCACCAAACAATAACCCAGATCCGAAGATCAGAGATCGGCGATTTCACTTCAGTGTACATTACTGATCCATCGTTTTCTTCCAAGAATAAACAAAGCAAGAACTCTATTCTCAAAAGAATCATAACCCTGTAACAGAGTATGGACAATCCACAGCTAACGAGCACCGTAACCTCCTTGACAGAGTATAAAAATGCGCAAATAAGCAACCGTAACCTGAAGCGAGGTATCTTCCCCCAGAGCTCGTTTCCCCCCTTTTTATGCCCTTGGAATTCCCACTGCCCAAGTGACAAAACGGATCCAAACAATCTCCTTGCATTAAGGGAAACAAGTGTCAGCTTTGTTTAAGTTTTTGGCGTTCCATTAGAGAGGCAACTTCGCTTAAATATCTCCACAAGCTCCTCCATAATGCACACATAACCAGGAGTGACCCAATTCGGCACTTATTGAAATCCCCTATTTTTTATGGGGTGTTGTCCCAAGACATAACTCCTTCGTGTAAGTGGTCGATGATCACAACGTTAGATAACTGGAGAAGTAAAAGGATAAACATATGGGAGAAACCTCCTCGATTTGTTTTTTCCAAGATAAGGATCAATGAATAGGAAATTCAATCCTAACTAAGCTTCACTATCTTACCCACCCCATTCACCGGGGTTTCCTCGGCGGAAAACCTTAGTTAAAAGGTTCTATATCTTAGGAAAGTCCATGGATATTTACGGATATTTTATTCCATACCCTATTGTTATAAATCTAATCAATACAAGTATGCGGTATTCTTAATATGATAGTTGTTCCTTGATATATATATATATATATATATATATCATACTAAGTCATGTTGGTGTCATGATACTTTTCTAGGAAAATATCCCTCTTTCACCTTCTTAGTTATGTTAATCATTTCTTGTTTATCTTTGGCTAGGTTATAACATCTATACCCTAACACATATAGGTGTATACTAAAATTTAGGCTCAAGGATAAGTCATTTTAAATAATGCTCATCAATTTCATCTTTTCCCCTTTTCCACCTTTTTCAAAGGTGGTTGTAACATAGCCCCCTTAGTTTCCTTTCTTTTCTTTCGATGTTCTTAGGTTAAGTTTCTGGCACCCTCTTAGTACTAATTATGGTTATCATAATAGTTAACATTTATATTAAGATATCACCTAAACTTCATGTTACTAGGTGATCATCCTTAGTTTAGTCCCATAGATTTATAATACCATTTTTAAAACTTAGAAAAATATCATGATGATACTTTCAAGGTCCACTGGTGGGGCCTTGGCCTTGAGCTCCTCACCAGGCCTGATACATAGTTTTACGATACTCATTTATAAATCTGATAGGGATAGAGAGGGGAATATTACATCCTCCTCCCCTTAAAATAACACCGTTCTCGGTGTTCATATTTTTCAGCGCTTCGTCGTCAGTGTTCATAATCAAAACAAGAAACCTAAAAAAATGAGTCATTTATTGTAGCATATCATTTGCAATTCATGGAATATCTTTAGTTCCTTTTCTTGTTCTTTTATTATCACAAACATACTTAAATCCAGTTCTCTAAGAATTGTATACTGTTTAATTTAATCAATACATCAATCATTTGATCCAGGAAATCCTTGCCTAACACCCCAGTGCTCACGCAGCAATCCTTTCGGGGTTTTCTTGCCTAACACCATAGTGCTCACGCAGCAACCCTTTCGGGGTTTTCTTTCCTAACACCATAGTGCTCACGCAGCAATCCTTTCGGAGATTTCTTGCCTAACACCACAGTGCTCACATAGCAATCCTTTCGGAGATTTCTTGCCTAACACCACAGTGCTCACGCAGCAATCCTTTCAGAGATTTCTTGCCTAACACCACAGTGCTCACACAGCAATCCTTTCGGAGATTTCTTGCCTAACACCATAGTGCTCACACAACAATCCTTTCTCCCATGCATACTAAGCAGCATCCTACCTCCCGCATATGCATTTTATTATAGTTTGCCTAGGTCTTTACAACCTGCTGATTCATTCGAGAATCCTGGCAGCTATCAACTCCCTGATCTCTAGGGAGTGTTTTAGTGCCCTTAACGCACTTTTACATAATTCCCCTCAAGCCTTCTCGCTTGAGTCCTGGAATTTATTTTCCCTCAAGCCGCCTTGCTTGAGTCTAGAAAAATCTCTTTCAAATTAATCGGCTATTTCGTCATATTACATTTTGTAACCATACGATTACTCTTACCAATTCGGGTCGAATTTCCTGATTAAAAAAATATATCAAAATTTTAAAAGAATCTGTAACAGTTGCGATGTGGATCTTAAATCCTCACCCCCTTATTTTACCATGCATAATATTTATGCTCTTGCATTTTCACAAGCTTCCCAGAAATTTCACCATCTGCCAAATTTCACTTGTTAGTATCACTTTATATACAAAATCAAATATTGTAAGAAGATCCCTTCCTTAAACAGAAAGTCATCTTTCTTAATAAAATATCCATATGTGATCATCGAAGATGTCATTTCCTACTACACATAACTCGCTTATAAGATTTCATAATGTTTTGAACACGATATAACATTCTTTCTATGATGATCCATGGACATTATGATCATTTAACCTCGAATGTTAGCTTTCACCATTTCAACACAATTCCTATTTTAGTTATACAACCCTTTTTTGTATACCCTAACATCATATAGGGATAACCAATTGTCTAAAAACAAACTTACATACCTTATACAGATAACCATGTACCTTTGTAAAGGCGACCGCATAGCTCACCTTCATCTGTCGAGGTTCCAATTTACTTGTATCATCACACATTAGTATTATACATGAATCGATATATATATCCCACATTTACCCATTGATGGGTGTCAGGCAGTGATGTGTGGGAAAAATAACATTTGCTCGACCACAACATTCAAAGTGTTAGTCGTATAAGGTAATTAAATCATAAGAACAATCATACATATAACATATGTTCAAACATCATTTTTACTTGTTTCATAAAAGCTTATACCTCGATTACTGTCTCAAAGATCACTTCCGATCTACCCTGCAAATTCCATGTCATCAATGTTTTCCTTAACACATAATAAATAAAAACAGTCATTCCTTGTGGCAACATAAGGACGTCAGAAGATTACAGCATCCTACTAACCTGTATTTATTTCATGTTGGTTCTAGGTTTCCAATAATCTATCCTTTAACAAAATAATCAATTTGAGAAAACATATAGTTGTACATGGATAGCAAGTCGTCATAAATATTGAACTAATAAAAGTATAACTATTACTCATTGTTTCCTACGTCTATCTTAGTAGAAATTACTGAGATAAGAGGTATATATAAAAGGTACTCATGCATTTTCATCATATGTATTAACTGATTAATATTCACATGTATACCTTGTAATTATAACCATTTTCCTTTTGTTGCACTTATATGTAAGGGTACAAGCATGCTTCAATGTCACAAAAATTGTATTATAATTACTTATCCTATACAATTACATACTAGAATGAAATTGATTAGCAAGGAGACTATTAACAACTTTTCTCCTTTGCAATCTCACAATTTCCTAGTAAAAAAAAAACTTCACACCAATTAAAGTTAATTTCTTTGTTTAAAAGAAACCAGACATCTTAGTCTAGCCAAACTATACTTCTTATGGAATATTAATTTAGCATAAGTAACTCACTTATAGTTTGATACCTCAGTAAAAAGAAAAACAACATCTTAACATCACATAATTATGCTTCCCTCATAACTAGAAATATTAAATTCACAATGGCTCCTCCTGTAGCATGCACCTTTACAGATTTTACTACTAAGGTCAACAACATTATAAATTTATAAACTTTCTTATTTAAGATAACTCATATGTAAACGGAACTTGATCGTTTCTTACGTAGTTCAAAACCCAAGTCTGACCCAAACTATCAAATCTTTAATGGACCCTTTAACATATAGACTTGCTTTTGATTTGATCTTAATGGATCTTTTAACAGATCTAAGTTGCTTGCATTTCCCATCTAAATTTCATATTTGGAAATCTAGACTATTGGTCAATCCAGTTTACTTAGTTATCTAAGGTCAACCAAATTAGGAGACTTCCTTAGCCTATAAACCTCACTTTGAAATAGCTAGGGTAACTTCCAATACGTGCTTTTACTCTACTTACGAGTACCCATTTCATAAGGACTTAACTCCCATAGTCTATCTTTTTAACATAAATTTTTGACCTTATAGAGTATGAAACACATTGTAGAGTATGACGAGATATTCATTGTTTAGTATTAATCAATAGAAGATCATTCAATTACATAAAAAGACGTATGCGATGTATGTTCACAAATAGACACTACTAAGCCATTATAATGCTCCAGTGAAATGGAACATACTTACTTGCAATTTCCAAAACGTCACGTTGCTTACATCTTGCCGATCCTTGGAAATGAAGTTTTATGTTTGCGTCTTATAGAATGGAGTCCCTTCCTAGTTCGACAAACTTGTTTTTGTTTTCCCCTATTGAGCCCAATAAGCCCGAGTGTTTGCAACCTATGCTCTGATACCATATGTGACATCTCCAAATAAAACGAGTTAGTAAATTTGGTAAAATTTTAAAAACAATTCTTCCATTATATAATTAACGAAATAAATGTATTGCCATAACGTCAATGGTCTCTGCAAAGAAATGTACTTGTGGGAGGGATAACAGTCCGACATGCTTCCGTAAGTAAAACGACAAAACAAAATGATTATTATACACCCATGTTACACAGCTTAGGCTGAACAATGATATATTTTAAATAGCAACCATAATCAGTTACCAAGAATTTCATTGGACACAAAATAACCATATACATAACAACATCACCATTAAAATCATACATATGAACGAGACAAGATATACCGTGGTTCACCCCATCCTTGGGCTAAGTCCACAAAACCATCATATCTTTATTCATCAATAAAGAAGGATTCTGCAAGGCAACTTTTACAATCTTTGCATTTTCACTTTCTCTGGGTATCCTATCAACCAGATTTAAAAGCATTTTTTTAAAAGCAACTTGAACATGGATGAATTACCATATCCTTTCCTCACTAAGCATTCTAGTTAACATAACACTTTCTTTAGCAATACAATCATAATATAAGGGGCTTCAACCCTTATACTATCCCCTCCAATGCGTACTATGTAAGTCAAGTTGAAGCTTTCTATAATAACAATAAAATCTATGACCCTTTATCGATTATAAAATTCACTTTAACTTAAGGATTAGTACGAGGGTTTTAACCTCTTCACCCCTTTCACATAAAATACTTACAGGTCGAATCCTCTTAAATATTTCACCTATCGACTAGAAATACTTAACGAAAATTGATTACCATCAGAAGAACAAAAATAGAATCTGCCTACTTAACAACAGCACAAAACATTCCTTTCCAAAAATGTGAGCTCTAGGATCGGTTCTCACTGGGGAGGGATCGCCCTGATTTATTCATATATAAAAAAAAAATACATAACCTCACATAGACAACTATGAATAACCGGGTTCAAGGTTCGATTCGTCAATTGATTTATAAGTATATATATATCAATTTATAAATGAAGGTATTGCCCAAATCGCACAGGGAGAGTTCATACTAATGTATCTACAATATTTACTGGGGTAGTTCCAGATCGCATCATTATGATCTCAACATATATATATAAACCTATATATATACTTTAGTGTGCTGTCCAAATCGCATAGGCAGAATGTATAAATATGTAACTACAATATTTTAACGAATACTGGGGGTTTATCCCTAGAAAATGATCTAGAGAAGAGACTTTGATACGAAAACAGAGCTATCGTTCCCTCCAGGTATAAGCAAATATAAGAGACCACAGTTTCACACATTAACAACCAATGGAAAGTTACAACTGAAATCGAGATCTCAGATAGGCATCTGCGTTCTCCCTTTGATATTCAACATATTACGGAACTATCATTTAACTAGCATAAGCAATAGAATGGAATTCACAAGTTTCACAAAGACAACCGAGATCCTGAGGCCGGGGTCTGGATTTTTCGAACAACTATGATTTCCCATCAATATTTAACATAAAACAGAACTATCATAGTTATGATTTCAGTACAGTAAAGACAAGGAAAGGGACCTATGATTTCCACCTACCACAATCCGCTGGAAGAAATATGATTTTTCCACAGTAAAGGACGGAGATCTATGATCTCAGTCTAGCAACCATCATCTGGAAAATAAATACGAGATCAGCGTGGTAATAAAAAAAATAAGAGATCTACGACCTCTACCTATCACAAACCGCTGGAAGAATTATGATTTTGCCACAGTAAAGGATGGAGATCTGTGATCTCAGTCTAGCAACAATCATCTGGAAAATAAATAAGAAATCAGCGTGGTAATAAAAAAATAAGAGATCTACGACCTCTACCTATCACAAACCGCTGGAAGAAATATGATTTTGCCACAGTAAAGGACGGAGATCTGTGATCTCAGTCTAGCAACAATCATCTGGAAAATAAATACGAAATCAGCGTGGTAATAAAAAAAATAAGAGATCTATGACCTCTACTTATCACAAACCGCTGGAAGAAATATGATTTTGCCACAGTAAAGGAGGGAGATCTGTGATCTCAGTCTAGCAACAATCATCTGGAAAATAAATACGAAATCAGCGTGGTAATAAAAAATAAGAGATCTACGACCTCTACCTATCACAAACCGCTGGAAGAAATATGATTTTGCTACAGTAAAGGACGGAGATCTGTGATCTCAGTCTAGCAACAATCATCTGGAAAATAAATACGAAATCAGCTTGGTAATAAAAAAAAAAAGAGATCTATGACCTCTACCTATCACAAACCACTGGAAGAAATATGATTTTGCCACAGTAAAGGACGGAGATCTGTGATCTCAGTCTAGCAACAATCATCTGGAAAATAAATACGAAATCAGCGTGGTAATAAAAAAAGTAAGAGATCTACGACCTCTACCTATCACAAACCGCTGGAAGAAATATGATTTTGCCGCAGTAAAGGACGGAGATCTGTGATCTTAGTCTAGCAACAATCATCTGGAAAATAAATACGAAATCAGCGTGGTAATAAAAAAAATAAGAGATCTACGACCTCTACCTATCACAAACCACTGGAAGAAATATGATTTTGCCATAGTAAAGGACGGAGATCTGTGATCTCAGTCTAGCAACAATCATCTGGAAAATAAATACGAAATCAGCGTGGTAATAAAAAAAATAAGAGATCTACGACCTCTACCTATCACAAACCGCTGGAAGAGAATGATTTCGCCCCAGTATCTACGCTTTCAATTTTCCAAAAATGTAGAGAACAACAAACCCACGACTTCAATCTTTGCAAAAATCGACCTACACTATCAGTTCAGTAATTATGCAGAGAAGAACAACCTACGACTTCGATCTCAACATGAAATCGATCTAGACTATCAGTTCACTAAAATGCATAGAGCAACAACCACGATTTAATCTCAGCGTACATTACTGATCCATCGTTTCTTCCAAGAATAAACAAAGCAAGAACACCAGGATTACCAAACAATAACCCAGATCCAAAGATCGGAGACCGGCGATTTCACTTCAGCGTACATTACTGATCCATCGTTTTCTTCCAAGAATAAACAAAGCAAGAACACCACGGTCACCAAACAATAACCCAGATCCGAAGATCGGAGATCGGCGATTTCACTTCAGCGTACATTACTGATCCATCATTTTCTTCTAAGAATAAACAAAGCAAGAACTCTATTCTCAAAAGAATCATAACCCTGTAACAGAGTATGGACAATCCACAGCTAACGAGCACCGTAACCTCCTTGACAGAGTATAAAAATGCGCAAATAAGCAATCGTAACCTGAAGCGAGGTATCTTCCCCCGGAGCTCGTTTCCCCCCTTTTTATGCCCTTGGAATTCCCACCGCCCAAGTGACAAAACGGATCCAAACAATCTCCTTGCATTAAGGGAAACAAGTGTCAGCTTTGTTTAAGTTTTTGGCGTTCCATTAGAGAGGCAGCTTTGCTTAAATATCTCCACAAGCTCCTCCATAATGCACACATAACCAGGAGTGACCCAAGTCAGCACTTATTGAAATCCCCTATTTTTTATGGGGTGTTGTCCCAAGACATAACTCCTTCGTGTAAGTGGTCGATGATCACAACGTTAGATAACTGGAGAAGTAAAAGGATAAACATATGGGAGAAACCTCCTCGATTTGTTTTTTCCAAGATAAGGATCAATGAATAGGTAATTCAATCCTAACTAAGCTTCACTATCTTACCCACCCCATTCACCGGGGTTTCCTCGGCGGAAAACCTTAGTTAAAAGGTTCTATATCTTAGGAAAGTCCATGGATATTTACGGATATTTTATTCCATACCCTATTGTTATAAATCTAATCAATACAAGTATGCGGTATTCTTAATATGATAGTTGTTCCTTGATATATATATATATATATATATATATATCATACTAAGTCATGTTGGTGTCATGATACTTTTCTAGGAAAATATCCCTCTTTCACCTTCTTAGTTATGTTAATCATTTCTTGTTTATCTTTGGCTAGGTTATAACATCTATACCCTAACACATATAGGTGTATACTAAAATTTAGGCTCAAGGATAAGTCATTTTAAATAATGCTCATCAATTTCATCTTTTCCCCTTTTCCACCTTTTTCAAAGGTGGTTGTAACATAGCCCCCTTAGTTTCCTTTCTTTTCTTTCGATGTTCTTAGGTTAAGTTTCTGGCACCCTCTTAGTACTAATTATGGTTATCATAATAGTTAACATTTATATTAAGATATCACCTAAACTTCATGTTACTAGGTGATCATCCTTAGTTTAGTCCCATAGATTTATAATACCATTTTTAAAACTTAGAAAAATATCATGATGATACTTTCAAGGTCCACTGGTGGGGCCTTGGCCTTGAGCTCCTCACCAGGCCTGATACATAGTTTTACGATACTCATTTATAAATCTGATAGGGATAGAGAGGGGAATATTACAGTCTTCTATTATTCACATACTTTTACTAGGGTGATAAGACAATTCTAACATTAATCAAGATTGTACTAATCTAAATAATGTGAAGACAAACATATTATGACTTGAAGACATACTTGTCAAGACTTCTTGTAGTCTTCTTATGTAAGGCCTTAGCCTGAGCTCCCCTTGAAACTGGATCTGGAGCTCAATTAGGGTTTGTTAGAGAAACCCTAAAAATTCAATCTTTGACTTTCACACTTCTGAATGGATGGAAGGATGTGTCTTGCTGAGCTGATCAAACTTGCATACTTCAATTTTGAAATCTCCAAAATTTGACCCCTCAAAAATTGCCTTTGAAACTTCTGGATCTTCTCGATAGGATCCCAAACTAGGGTTTGATGGAGCCCATCCTTCTGCCAAATGAAAAGGTTTGATCCAAGGCTCTAAAATCTTATTTTTCTGAGGAGCTTCCAGCCGTGGTCACAGACTTCAAAAATTCCAACTTTTGCTGAAGACCTAATTTTCCATCTTTCCGATCAAAATCTCGAACTGGGGTTTGATCAAGCCCGGTCTTCTACCCAACCAAAAAATTTGATCTTGGTCTCTAAATTTCGATTTTCCTGAGTAGAATTCAGCTGTGGACTCCGATTCCAAAAATTCTAACATTCTCCAAAGCCCTAAATTCCGGAAGCCATGGATGAATGTGCTCCAAAAAAATTATGTTTTGACAGAAATATGTACTTGATTGTTTCTACTGTAACTCAGAACTTTTCGATCCACAGGGTCTGAAAACTTTTTATGTGGTATCCTCACCTGTCGTATTTCCATCCCGATAGGTCTTACCTCAAATGGATTCTTTGAGAGAGAGTTATGCCAAGTGTCGCAAAGTGACCTATTTATGGGATAAAACAGAAGAGAGAACTTGTACGGTGTTGCACGTGTCACTGGTTCAACTTAGGCCTCTGAAAACGTTTCCCGAGATAGTACAGTCTGTGTACTACTTGTCACATTTTACGAAATTTTATTTGGAGCTTCCTACCTTAAGTTATGACCTTTTTTCCTACTTCACGTGATTATGACTGAGATGTGGAAGAGACAGAAACCCTAACTTGTAATGATCATAACTCACAAAGTACAACGAATCTAAGTGTGTCCTTTGGACAAAAGGTACATGGGAATGTTATCTACGACCTGTAAAGGTTTCCGATACCCAACCTTCGCCAAAATAGATTTATAGCGAAAGTTCCACGATGACTGGTTTTTGCTATATAAAACCCTAACCTTCAGATTGTCGCAAGTGAAGCAAGTGTCATAAGTGCCATACATTTCCTTCCTTCAGGTTAGCTCTGATACCATGTTAAGATTGAATATGCTTGAGACATAAAATATCAACACTGCATTTAATTTCACAACAATAACATATACAGGATCAGTGAAGAAACAACAAGCACAACATAAACACAAGAGACACAGATTTATCCTGGGAAACCCTCATGGGGTAGAAAACCCAGCAAAGCTTCCTCAATATAGATGACCAGCATATACAAAGATGCAAACCAAAACCATGAGCTCCTCCTCCTCCAGAGCAGACCTCTCTCACGCAAGTGCGCCACTCACAAGTGAATGAATGAGTGAGTTAAGTGAGGAACATCCTCCTCTATTTATACTTGTTCCTCGACTGACTTTTGCACAAGCTAGGTTGGCCCCAACTTAATTACTGGGCTAAACACCCCATTATAACTGATTGGGCTGACCCCTATAGGGTGGTCTAATAACCCTTTGACCCACATAACACATGCAGAGTCGACCCCCACTAGGGAAGTCTAATAACCCAAGTTACCACAATCCGACGGAGGAATAAACATCTCCGGATATACAATAAGATCTTCACGGAGGAATGAAACATCTCCTGAATAATAAAGTACAAATATAATATTCTTAGAAGTTACATAATCTCAACAATAATAAACCATGAAATGGAAAATTTAGCATAGATCTAGTTTTTTGATTAATTAAAATCCCTAAATTCCATAGCCAATAAATGCAACTTTATAATGAACCATGAAATGGAAAATTTAGCATAGATACTTCACTGTGATCGATGAGGACCCTCAAAATTTCATTGTGAGAAATATCCTTGAAAAACTGTTAGGGCTAAAATGGTCCTTATACCAAATGTTATGCACCAAATTCCCAAAAGAGCATAAAATTCTATAAATAAGAAAGAAAGAGTAATCCAATGCCTTAAGAATGAAGTCAAGATATGAATTAGAATCTTATTAAATGGGAAAACATCATTTTACAATGTACCAAATACACAATACAAGATGACATGATTCTAAAACTAGGTCTCCTTGGTATATACAACAGACAAAAAAACACAATTACAATTCAATCCGCCCATACAATTACAATTAACGTCTTAGCTGACAATATAGGAAATACTAATATAAAAACATAAATATAATGTCACAATATATAGGGATTAACATAGGCTAAGTGAGGTTTTTGGTGTGTGGGGTGGGGGGGTGCTATTTCCCTTTCATGGTAGGTGTTAGTAGCAACCCTTATAATCATCATGTTTTTACTGCAACTTTAGTTGCCAAACTAAAACCATTCTCCAATGATTTAGGTTCAAAGATATGTACCTCATTTTGAATGATATCCTTTAGTGTTCCCATAAAGAAATTGGAGAATTTGAACTTCGTAATTGGGTAGCTTATTGGATCTCTTTGCTTAAGATTTATTGATTGCATAAAAAAGGTGTTTCTTTCAATATCTCCATAATGTACTGTCATTTCATCCTCAAATTTAGAGCAAGAGAAAACAAAGTCCTTTTTATGGTTAGAAAGTCATTCGTACCATAGGACTTGATTAAGTTCTAAATGCAACAATGCAATAATTACGTGATTAGGTTGTAAATATAAGGATCCAATAATTACCTTTTGTATAGTCAACAATATGGTAGATAATAATACTATGGTACAATATGGTAGATAATAATACTATGGTTGGTTGTTTATCTAGTCATGATAAATATACTATGGTTGATTATTGCTTATCTAGTCATCATAAATATACTATGATTGATTATTGCTTATCTAGTCATGATAATAATCCTATGGTTGATTATTACTATTGGCTGATTATTGCTTTCGTAGTTATTCGAGTTAGACTCATAAGACAAACGTGGCCGGTTTCGAATCGACACCTTATTCCAATTGGGTGTACATTGTTTTGCGCTTTACATCGATATATAATAATGAACCCAAAAGACAAACCAACTACTACGAATCTCTTCCAAGTTCCAACAATCTCGCTTGGGCACTTGTTTTTTGTTTTGGTATTTTACCTTCAGTTGGCGCAGTTGTGACTGTGAAAAGAAGACATGGCGGCGGATTCAAACTCCCATCAGGAATTTTACTTTGTTGCATATCCATTTCTGGAGTTGCCTGAGTTGAAATCGGCTGAGAAACAGTTTTATGATAATCTTAGAAAACGCAATGAAATAGTTGACATCTTAGACACTAAAACGGTACGTAAAAGTGATCTACGCTGCTTCTTTTGTTTTAACTTATATGTTTTCAGTAGCAACCAGTAAACTCGTCTGTATAAGACTAATACAATTTATTATGATTGAATTACTATTACCGATATGACAATATTATAATGTAAACTGAAACCGCTGCTTCGTCTCAGGAGGAGCGGAAGGAACTTGCTGAGAAGCTAAATCCTCTCGAGGATGAAGAAGAAGCGCTCATGAAACGGTGCGAAGAAATACGCCAAAGGTTATCGGAATTGAACTTCAAATTCACGAATGCGAGAGAGCCAGAAAACCTTTGCTCGTCTGAAGCCGAGATTGATCGACAGGTACTGTGATGGTTACTAATTTGAAGATTGAATATGCTATTTAAAACATGTTATAGAGGCGGCCTCCCTTAATAAATGCTAATGCTGGCGTATGTTCCTCTGCAGGTGAGAGAACTACAGTCACAGATATTGGAAGGGCGCATTACAGGAACAGAAGAAAGGCACTTGCTGAAACAGATAAAAGATTTGGAGAGGTCAAGAGGACAAGTTCTGAGCATTGAAGACTGGAACCTGAAGAGAAAATTGAAAGATATTTCGAATGGAAGGAAAGAATTGAGCCGTATTGATTCCGAAATTTCCGCTTTGAAGAAGGACCGCCTGTATTATGTTCAAGCCACCAACCAGGCCCATTGGTCTCTCGAGCAGCTCCGTATGCAACGATATAATATCGTAGGTTTCCTACTACCCTTTTCTCTTTTCGCTTTCCAAATATTTTAAAGCAAATTACAATAACAGTTAAACTTAAACATATAGCAAGAATCACATATGAGAAATTATATATTTTATGAGTCATAATCTGTACGGCTTAATTCCTTCGTTCAGAATGAACTTTGTTTGCAAATGCGGGCTGAAATGGACAATGCAATATTTGACTACAGGGTTAACCCTAACCGTAACCCTTCTGCTCTAAAAGACAGATCAAAATTGGAGGTATTATTCTGGTTTTAATTTGTGTTTTTTCCTTTCTCTGCTGTGAGGAAATTAAGTTAATAATCCATTAGCTTTGTGGGCAGAAAAGAAATGAAGTTAATAATCACTCTCACTTGCAGGTTGAGAAATTCATGAGAAGATGGAATGAAAATAATGAATTCAGACAGGATTATCAACGCAGAATGTCCATAGCCGGCAATGCACAATATCCCCGTAATTCTGTTGTTGCATAACAGATCCCAAGATTAAAATTATTAAATTAATGTGTTTATGTTTATTTAAAAAAAAATAGTTTATATTTTTTGCTACACATCTTGAGATTACAATTTAAATTACTAATATAAATTGTTTATGTTCATTTAAAAAAGAACTAATACGTAAACAAATACAACTCTCTACATTACATAAGACAACTCTTGTATTTGAACACCACTCTCTACATTACACAAGATTAGTTTGAGGGTTGTGTTCAAACACAAGATTAATTCAAATACATTATGAGATGTTTATGTAATGTAGACAGTTGTGTTCAAATACATTACATAAGACAACTCTCTAAATTTTATTGTGTTTGACTTCTTGATTAGTTTATTAAGACTAATACAAGATTTAATAGCTTTACATTAACAAAATTATCTCAACAAATTGGAGAAAGACTAAACAAGCTCCAAAAAAATTCAATTAAAGAATTAATAATGCTAAGATAATCATTGTTATCTTTATGTACTGAGTGTTGTTTAAGTCATGGTATTGGGATTTTTGGTGATACTAATAATGTTGGACTAGCAACTAACCACATCAATTTATATCTATTGTATCTCGAGTGACTTTATCTACAAATTTAAGATTCAAACCAAATGGGATAGCCAATGTGTTTATGATTCAAGAAGACAAATCTCGATATTACAATTTAAATTACTAATATAACTTGTTTATGTTCATTTAAAAAATGGTTTTAATTTGTATTAACGGAAAGTTAGTAGTATTTAGTTTTTTTTTTTTAAATATGTGTTTTAATTTTAGACTTATTAAATAGAGCTAAAAAAGTTTCTAATGCACTCAAATAAATGATCACATTCTTAGTCTAAATTTTTGTTAGTATGAAATCCAGGCTTTTTTACTACTTAGTGATGTGGTTTTGTTACAATTTACATAAATAAACTATGCCACAAAGAATTTAGTGCGATCTTGTATTTATATCTCCTTGCATTTATATTTAAAAAATTATTCAAACACATTTACCACATAAAAGTCCATAAATTTAAACAAGCATAAATTACATGGAAAGTTGTCCTCATAAAAATAGTAATTTTATAATCTTTAAAATATAACATTCTCAATTCTTTATAAACCTTCAAAGAAAATTAAAACTTAAAAAGAAACCATAATAAAAATGAAATATAACCATGATAACTATGAAATACAGACACGTATGATACCTATGTTGTTCTACATCACCATAAATTACTATACACGTGAGATTTTTAAAAAAGTTAATCACCATTGTGATTGATTATTACATTATCTCATATTCACACACATTCTCAACTTCAAGATTCTATTAGATTTAATGGTAAATAACTAAAATATATTACCAAGGGATCACTTATCATATAGTGATACTAACAAACCCCTCTCATTCATCCTATCATAAGTAGGAAATTCATAATTCATTCATGTACCACACTATTCTTGTTTCTATCCTTTCAACAAGGGAGTATAGTGGGCTTATATTTGCTTCCTATTCTGCACACGTCATCTCCCTCCCTTTTTCTTATGGGATAAAGGTTAGATACTTGCATCAAGAGTAACTAAGTGCCGAGTATTGGGGAGATGTTGTAACGAGTAATGTTGTGTAACATTATGTAACATGGTGTTTTAATAAAAAAATAAAAGTAAAAAAAAAATATGCAAATGATGTCTTAAATGTAAACAAAAATAGTTTGAGGAATATAAACCAAGATCCTTCCATTTAAGTGCATAAGGATGAAGGAGGGTGTAATGGCAAGTGCATTTTATTGATAATGCATTTGGAAAACAAATTCTCTTGTGGGCCATTGTTGATTATGCAAGAAATAGGGAAATCATGGGAGAGATGAGCATGTGTGATAAAAGATGATCTTGAGCTTTTAGGGTAGTTGAGTGCTATATCAAGGGGAATGTTCTAGGTCCCCTTAAATATGTGGTTAGGTATACAAGATATTTCTTTCTCATGATGATCTTGATTTTAAAAAACGAATGCTTGATGGATTATGTTTGCTCACTTCTTCCCTTGCTCTAATTACATGATTCTTTTCAACATCTCCTTGTATTTATCTTCTAGCTGTTTCATTCGTAAGACATGATTAGTTTCTTAGATTTCACTCCTTTGCTTCTTGATATTTATTGTTTCCATTTTCCCTTTGATTTCTTCATGTTGATTCCAACACTTTTTCTCTTTCTCATGCCCAAGTTACCAATTCTGCCTCCACTTATCCAACATGTGAACTAGTAATCCATGACACTCTTAAATCTCTTTGAGGTGCGAGCAACACCACCCTACTCCTCATCATGGCTCTAGAACTTCACAATAGGTGCACCATGTTGGGATGATGGTGTTTTGTTGCACTATGTTTGAACTTTTCTCTCCGTGCCTTAGGGTTTTGTAGTTGGTGTATTGATTACATATTGATCCGATTTCTTTTTTGAAAGAAACAATCTTTATATATTCAATATTCTACGAAAAAATTGTAATTACATATTGTCTAGCCTCAAAGGTTCAAAAAAGAGTGAGTACCAAAAAAATACCAATCTTACTCCTTTCCTTGAAGCTTCATGGACTAATTCAACTTCATCCATTGACTAGAAGAGCTACTGTAGGGTGCTGATTTTCATGAGTTTCTACCTCTTCCAATGACTGCCAATTCTTTACTTGTGCCTTGTTTTGGAGGCTATGTCATTTTCTTGGTACATTTCTCTCTGGGATTGTCTCTCCATCTTTGTAGTTACTTTCTAGGAAGTAAATTAGAGTCATACCTTGCTTTTCATAGGAGTAAATTCAATACGTCCCTTTGACTTATTTTTGTGGTCATTTGTTGGACATTAATACAAGTATTTTATCTTATACTCTTAGTGGATCATCACCTATGGGCGTTCTTCATCGTGTAAGTTTATGAATGCTTGAAAAGAGTTGACTTACAAGAAAGTTAATTGAGGATTGAGATTATCCTAGCTACTTAATTGCGAGAACCAAAGTCCATCGAGGCTTTTAAAGGTGACTTAATGTCATTAAGGGTACAATTTTGGTAAAGAGAAAACCATAAAGGCTAGAAGAATGGTGGCCTATATTTTGATTAAATATTTTTCACATCATTAAGAAGAAGAATGATAAAAAGGTGGTTTGGTGCAGTTCATTTTCATTATGATAGAGCAAAATTATATGTATCTTAGTACATGCTAGTATGCTACAAATACATAAAGGTAGAATTGTATTTGAGGAAGGACCAACTGCACTTCTTTTACAATTTTAAGAGCATGTGTGATAAAAGATGATATTGAGCTTTTAGGGTAGTTGAGTGCTATATCAAGGGGAATTTTTCAGGTCCCCTTAAATATGTGGTTAGGTATACAAGATATTTCTTTCTCATGATGATCTTGATTTTAGAAAACTAATGCTTGATGGATTATGCGTGCTCACTTCTTCCCTTGCTCTAATTACATGATTCTTATCAACATCTCCTTGTATTTATCTTCTAGCTATTTCATTCGTAAGACATGATTTGTTTCTTATATTTCACTCCTTTGGTTCTTGATATTTATTGTTTCCATTTTCCCTTTGATTTCTTCAAGTTGATTCCAACACTTTTTCTCTTTCTCATGCCCAAGTTACCAATTCTGCCTCCACTTATCCAACATGTGAACTAGTAATCCATGACACTCCTAAATCTCTTTGACATGCGAGCAACACCACCCTACTCCTCATCATGGCTATAGGACTTCACAACAGGTGCACCATGTTGGGATGATGGTGTTTTGTTGCACTATGTTTGACCTGTTCTCTGTGTGCCTTAGGGTTTTGTAGTTGGTGTATTTCTTTTTTGAAGGAAAAAAATCTTTATATTCAATATTCTAAGAAAAAATTGTAATTACATATTGTTTAGCCTCACAAGTTCAAACAAGAGTGAGTACCAAAAAAATACCAATCTTATTCCTTTCCTTGAAGCTTCATGGAATATTCAACTTCATCCATTGACTAGAAGAGCTATTATAGGGTGCTGATTTTCATGAGTTTCTACCTCTTCCAATGACTGCCAACTCTTTACTTGTGCATTGTTTTGGAGGCTATGTCATTTTCTTGGTACATTTCTCTCTGGGATTGTCTCTCCATCTTTGTAGATACTTTCTAGGAATTAAATTAGAGTCATACCTTGCTTTTCATAGGAGTCAATTCAGTATGTCCCTTTGACCTATTTTTGTGGTCATTTGTTGGACATTAATACAAGTATTTTATCTTATACTCTTAGTGGATCATCACCTATGGGCGTTCTTCATCTTCTAAGTTTACGAATGCTTGAAAAGAGTTGACTTACAAGAAAGTTAACTGAGGATTGAGATTATCCTAGCTACTTAACTGCGAGAACCAAAGTCCATCGAGGCTTTTAAAGGTGACTTAATGTCATTAAGGGTACAATTTTGGTAAAGAGAAAACCATAAAGGCAAGAAGAATGGTGGCCTATATTTTGATTAAATATTTTTCACATCATTAAGAAGAAGAATGATAAAAAGGTAGTTTGGTGCAGTTCATTTTCATTATGATAGAGCAAAATTATATGTATCTTAGTACATGCTACTATGCTACAAATACATAAAGGTAGAATTGTATTTGAGGAAGGACTAGCTGCACTTCTTTTACAATGTTATTTATTAATGGTAGATGGGACTCTTTATTCAAAATAAAGAGTGAAAATTGGGATATTGGAATCACATGCCTTCATCCCAAGGATGGAATGAACACTAGGTAAATTGTAATGTCAAATAAAATTTAAACTATGATTATTAGCACAGATAAAATAATGGGATTTGAAATAAAAAATAACAAGTCTTCCATCTGAGTTATTTTTTAGAAAAGGTGGTTATTTGATGACATCATACCTAATTGATGCCCTCCTTATTAGTCAAGACAATTTAATTGTTTTTTAATATTGATTCCTTATCGATTTGATGGGATATTATAAGTTTGCAAGCATAATTGGCATTCCTTAATGTGTATGAATCTAAGTTATGCAATTTGAGGACAATGATTTGTATCTGAATCTTAACACGATATGTATGATGTTTATAACTTTATATTATAGAAGTATGATATACTTTTTTGAAATCCTCTAGCTTGGTTCTAAAATGATTTTGATGAAGATTACCCCTTTATCATGTTGTATCTAGGCTAATGGTTTTAGTTATTTCACTTATTCAATTGTTTAGTCTATTTCTTTTCATCTTTCGCTTATAGGAGTTGTTTTGCTATGTCCATAGTTTGAAATTGTTGCATTGGAGTTTTGAGTTCCATGGCCCTAATCTACTGGTCTTTTGTTGAAAATAATAAAATTAACTTATCTATCCTATATAATTTATCGATATTGAGCGAAGTAGAGTGGATACTTTAAATTTGTTATATTGATATTGTATTAAAAATGGCTAGTGTATCAAGCAAGGCATACATCTTCCTTTTTACAATCATTCAAAGCTCTTATGTTTTCATTGTTTGAAGAATTGATTGTGGATGATCTTTTCTCGTTCTCATGTGACTTATTTGAAGACAATAGTTCATTGAACATTGGTGTTTCAATATTTGAAAGTTGGAAACTAGTTCATGCCTCATGTTACTGTCAATAACTTGCACATTTATTAACAAGAA